>JAUJYZ010000586.1:227500-741374 GCA_033675265.1 Actinostola sp. cb2023 | reverse complement strand
CTACTGCAATGTGCACTGATATAACTGTATATGTTAGTTTAGTAGTGATTTGCTGAGAGCACCACCCTACTGCATGTGCACCGATATGAACTTGTAGAGGTTAGGTTTGTAAGCTTTATGTGTGTGTTGAAGAGCACACCCTACTGCATGTGCACTGATATGAACTGTAAGGGTTGTTTTTATTTTAGTGGATGTTGTATGAGAGCACCCCACCCTACTGGCATGTGCACCGATATGAACTGTATAGTTAGTTGTAGTTTAGTGATGTGTTTGACATGTGAAGCGGCCACCCTACTGCATGTGGCACTGATATGAAGCTGTAGATGTTAGTTTGTAGTTTAGTGAATGTGTTGAGAGCACCACCCTACGCTGTAATTGTATGCACTGATTATGAACTGTAGAGGTTAGTTTTTATAAGTTAGTGATGTGGTTGAGAGCCACCACCCTACTTGCCTGTGCACTTGATATCCAACTGTAGAGGTTAGTTGTAGTTAGTGAATGTTGGAGCACCACCCTACTGCATGTCACCGGATATGACTGTGTAGGTTAGATTGTAGTTTGTGATGTTGCTGGAGCCCACCCTAACTGCATGATGCACTGATATGACTGTGTGTAGGTTAGTTTTAGTTTTAGTGATTGATTGAGAGCAACCACCCTATGCATGGGTACTGATATGACTTGTAGAGGTTAGTTTAGTTTTAGTGTGTGCTGAGAGCACCATCCTACTGCATATGCACTGATATGAACTGTGTATGTTAGTTTTGTGTGTATGAGTGTGTGTATGAAGAGCACCACCCTACTGCCACTGTGTGCACTGATATAACTGTAGAGGTTAGTTTGTAGTTTTGTGTGTGTTGAGAGCACCACCCTACTGCATGTAAAACCGATATGACTGTAGAGGGTTAGTTTGTAGTTTTAGTGATGTTTTGAGAGCACCACCCTACTGCATGTTCAACTGATATGCCTGTAATGTTAGTTGTATTTTAGTGATGTGCTGAGAAGCAACCACCCTAACTGCATGTGCACTGATATGAACTGAGAGGGTTTAGTTGTAGTTTAGGTGATGTGTTTTGACAGCACACCCTACTGCATGTTCACTGATGGCACTGTATAGTTGGTTTAGTTTGTGAGTGTTGTAAGCCCCACCCTACTGCATGTGCACTGAGATGACTGTATAGGTCTAGTTTTAGTTTAGGATGTTGTAACATTGCGACCACCCTACTGCATGTGCACTGTAATTAACTGGGAGAGTTAGTATGTTAGTTTAGTGCATCAGTGTTGAGAGCCACCCTACTGCATGTGCACCGGGGGGGGAGGATATGTTAATGTATAGGTTAGTTGTAGTAAATGTGATGGTTTAGAGCACACCTACGGCTGTGCTACCGATATTAACCTGTATATGTTAGATATGTATTTTAGTGAAAACTGCATGACACAGGCAAACCTACTGCATGATGCACTGTATGAACGGTGTAGTTAGTTGTAGTTTTTTAGTGATGTGTTGAGAAGCTTACCACCCTACTGTATGTGCACTTTAGTCAATGACCCAGTAGAGTGTTAGTTTTGTATTTAGTGATGTGCTGAGGCACCACCCTCTGCATGTGCAATAGATGTATGAACGTAAGGTTAGTTGTAGTTGAACCAGCACAAAATGCGACCTAATGTTCCCAGAACATGTACACCCATTTCGTCCGGTTTGATATACCTGACGTGTAGTGAAATACTTGTAATTAGGCTCGATCTAACGATCAACTTAGCTGATGACAAGTAATGAAATGCTGTGGCTTCTTTTTTAGAGATCGTGCAGAAAGTGTCAGCTCGCGCAGGATTCCTGCCATTTTATGACCCGATGTGCACGTGGATGGACGCTGTAATACCGAAACTTCACTCCCTGATGCAAGATGTTTGGGACGAAGGATCCAGGCATAATCCTCCACTTTTCCTAATATACTTGACAAGCTTCGGAAAGGTTGTGGGCAGGTACAGAGCACATATATACAAGTTCCGAATAACGGAGGAATCGGGGCCGATAAGAGTGGTTTGATGCACCTTATCATTTGTGTCGTTATCCGTCGAAACAGCTAGTTTTTATCTCGCGTGGTTTTTAACTAATTCACTGACTGATGGGATGATATTCCATGAAATCACCAGAGTTCCAACAACCAGTTTTATGTACAGTAACTAGCTAGTTATGTAATTCCTGAATCCACTCAAAGCAATGAATGTGTTTTTGAACTGTGTATTATATTTCTATAGAGATGTGAACATCATGGACAAGCATAATGAATCTGAGCGATCGACATGCTGATAACCCTTGAAGAGATTGTAGAGGACCGAACACGGCAGTGTGTTGTCAGGAAAAGAAGAAACTGATCGTCTTTTATACCAAACTGTTGCCCTGTGTCAAGTCCTAGTCCCATTACACAGGTAGCCAATCGGTCCATCCAGTACACAGGTAGCCTCATCATTCCATGCCCCAGTACACAGGTAAGCCCCAATCATCGTCCATCCCAGTACAACGGTAAGCCCAAATCAGTCCATCCCAGTTACACAGGTAGCCCATCAGTCCATTCCCATACAGCAGGTAGCCTCATCAGTCCATCCCACTACCCAGGTATCCCCATCGATTCCTCCCAATTACCAGGTAAGCCCAACAAGTCCATCCAATAGACGGGTATCCCAATCATTCCATCCCAATACACAGGTAGACCCAATCAGTTCCATTCCAATACACAGGTACACCAATCATTCCATCCGTACACAGGTACCCAATCAGTCTCCCAATACACAGGTAGCCAATCAGTCCCATCCCAATACACAGGTATCCCAATTCAGTCCATCCCAATACACAGGTAACCCAATCAGTCCCATCCCAATACCACAGGTCTCCTCATCATCCAGTCCCATGCAGTCAAACAGGTAGCCAATCAGTCCGATCCAATACCAGGTATCCGAATCAGTCCATCCCACACATGTAGCCAATCAGTCCTCCCATCGCAGTATCCCCATCAGTCCATCCCATGCAGTAGCACGGTAGCCCAATCAGTCCATCCCATGCAGTATCACAAATCAGTCCATTCCCAATCACAAGGTAGCCATTTCCATGCAGTACACAGTAGGTAGCATTCCTAATCAGTCCATCGTCCCGAAGTACAGCAGTAGCCCAACCACTCCATCCCAGTACACACATGTAGCCGACCCAATCAGTCCATCCTTGCACACAGGTACACAGGTAGCCCAATAAGTCCATCCTAGTACACAGGTAGCCCAACCAGTCAAATCCCATATCAGTAATAATGGGAGGTAGCCCAACAGGTAGCCCACAGGTAGCCCAACCATGTCTTCTGAAGCTATAGGTTATAAGATATTGAATTATGCGCACTTTCTTTTTTCACAAGCTAAATGTATGCGATTCCTCGTGTAATAACAATAATAATATGTACTTATTTCTATAGCGCTGCTTCCAATGCCAAGACAAAGCGTTTGTACAGTATAAAAATTCCATACCACACATATGACGGAACCCATAAATATATATGCAGCGCGCTTTACCACAGGTAGCCCGTCCAAAAAGGACGTGCGGGCAACATCTGAATATCTTTTAATCTATAGTGCTGGTTTCTCTTGCAGATATGTTGCCGACCAGTTAAAACGCGGCAATTCAGTGACACCAGAGTTCTTTGACGAGGTTACCATTTACTTTTCCAGTGACGTGGTCGCGTTTATGGACCTAGCGTCTGATAGTACACCTATGGAGGTATGTTATCCATTGGTTGTCATGGTAACTTTACTGGTCGCTAAGCAACGGATAACCATGGTGTTTAATGTATGGACTCTTCGACTTCCTTTCCATAACTACTTATTCATAAATTCACCAAACATTAATAGAAATATCCTTTCGAAATGCATTTTCTCTGTTATTGTAGATTGTGGCGCTTCTAAAATGATTTGTACCTTGCGTTGGACAAGATTCTTGCCAATTATGACGTCTACAAAGTTTGAATCAATCGGTGATTCTCTGTTGGCTGTGTCCGGGTCTACCCGTACGTAACGGGGTCCGCCATGCTGGTGAGATAGCTACTATGGCCCTGGACATACTAAGTTTGATGACGCACTTCAAGATCAGACATCGCCCACAAATGAACTACAACTGAGAGTGGGTTTGCATAGTGGTGATTATTAATGTATGCTGATGTATTGATCGCTTGTGTTTGGGTGTATCTATGACAATCGCGATTATGGATACAGTGAACTCTCTCCTAACGGACACCTCAATAAGACGGACACCTCTCTATAGCGGACACCATTTGCTGGTCTCTGTCCGAAAACCTGTTCTTTTCACTGTATCTAAACCCTCTATAAGACGGACACCTCTCTAAGACGGACAAACGGTACACTTTTTAAATTAATTTTGAATAAAAATAGGTTAAAAAACTCCCTGTAAGACGGACACTAGCCAGATGTTTGATACTAAAGGTAATGACAGAAAAACAAACAGATCACGTATAGCGTGTCATACAGTAAATGCAAACTACTTTTAATAGAATTGCATGCAAAATGTTCTTGTCCCATTGACTGCTTGATGTAAAAAAAATTGTCTGTCAAGCTTTGACTTGTTGTGCCTCTATGTTGCTTTTAGTAAATGGTGTCAAATTGCATAACTCTCCATAAGACGGACACCTCTCTAAGACGGACAGTTGGTGGTGGTTCCGAGGGTGTCCGTCTTAGAGATAGTTCACTGTAGTAGTTTTCACGGTGGGCATAAATTACCCTAAATCACTCATTTGAAACTGTTTTCGGAAAATCTCAAAATTCACGTTACTGTTACTTCGTTCTTCTCGTGATAACTGCCCTAAAATCGAAAACCGTTTTGAAATTGGACGAAGGCAACCAGAGTTATGAATATTTTTAACTTGGTATTTTTTTTCCCGGGAAAATTTGGCGGGAAATCAGTCATACAAAGGCAACAAAGCCATCAGTAAAAATAATTACTTCTTTATTCGACTTTTGGTTTGAAAACATTTTAGCGTCATACTTAGCGTATTGAAAGAACTATGACATATGCGGGATGTTATTCTCTTTCAAAATATGCACTTCATTTTATCATTGTGTTTAAAACTCCATTTTCGCAGCAATTGTAGCCGGTCAGTAGAAAATGACAGAAACAAGCAACAGATAATAATTCGTCGAGAGACTCCTCCGAAACATTAGCAAAACGCGACGACGAAGCCGCCATTTTGTTTGTTTACCTCTACTCTGGGTCTATGAGCTCATAGACCACTAGTAGCAAACCAATCAGATTGCAGGATTTGCGATAGACCACTGGATGCAGTTAATTATGCTAATATATTGAAGAAATAGAGAACGAGCGCGCTACGCGTCGTGCTTGTCCTAACACTTCTCTCGTGTTCTCATCAGTCCCCGCGTGCTATAAATCTGCACATAGCACAGCGGACAAGTTTTCTATTTCTTTTATAAAATACAATTACGATTTTAAGGCAAATTTTCGATTTTGTTCGTTGCAAAAATGTTTGAATTTCTGCGCGCGCGTGCTGTGTGCTCTCATAATACGCATCCTTTGGCCAATCAGAGCGTGCGTTATGTCATAGTTATTTTATATAAAATATTATATACGAATAATGCCATTGTCATTCTGTAGGTTCGTGCGTATCAGCCGTTGTAGGAATTCACATGCCTCGTTTCTGTCTTTTTGGTGATACCGTCAATGTGGCTTCACGTATGGAGACCACTGGCCAAGGTTTGTCCGTTACTGCATCGAGATGAGTGAAATGGGAGTGGGTTCGAGGGGACATCTGTGTGGTTGAGTACAAAGAGAAGCACGCGAAGTAATCAAATCCATCAAACACGATTGTATACCTGTTATTTCAGCTCTCAAAATTCACGTCAGCGAGAACTGCTACAACATCTTGAAGGAAATCGGTGGATACATCTTTGAGAAAAGAGGAGACGTTTACATCAAGGTAAGTATCTACCTCCTCCCCGTGAGATATCCCCCTCCCCCTCCCCTCTGCATACCTCATTACACTACACAGAAAGGCAACTTTATACTCATACCTCACCCCCTGGCATACCTCCTCCCCATCAGATATCCCCATTCCCCTCCCCTCTGCATACCTCATTACACTACACAGAAAGGCAAACTTTATACTCATACCTCACCCCCTGGCATACCTCTCTCCCGTCAGATATCCCCATTCCCCTCCCCTCTGCATACCTCATTACACTACACAGAAAGGCAAACTTTATACTCATACCTCACCCCCTGGCATACCTCCTCCCCAGATCAGATATCCCCCTCCCCCTCCCCTCTGCATACCTCATTACACTACACAGAAAGGCAAACTTTATACTCATACCTCACCCCCTGGCATACCTCCCTCCCCGTCGAGATATCCCCCTCCCCCTCCCCTCTGCATACCTTATTACACTACACAGAAAGGCAAACTTTATACTCCCTCACCCCCTGGCATACCTCCTCCCCGTCAGATATCCCCATTCCCCTCCCCTCTGCATACCTCATTACACTACACAGAAAGGCAAACTTTATACTCATACATCACCCCCTGGCATTCCTCCTCCCCGTCAGATATCCCCATGCATTCCCCTCCCCTCTGCATACCTCATTACACTACACAGAAAGGCAAACTTTATACTCATACCTCACCCCCTGGCATACTTCCTCCCCGTCAGATATCCCCATTCCCCCCTCCCCTCTGCATACCTCATTACACTACACAGAAAGGCAAACTTTAATACTCATACATCACCCCCTGGCATACCTCCTCCCCGTCAGATATCCCCATCCCCCTCCCCTCTGCATACCTCATTACACTACACAGAAAGGCAAACTTTATACTCACCCTCCTCCCCGTCAGATATCCCCATTCCCCTCCCCTCTGCATACCTCATTACACTACACAGAAAGGCAAACTTACTCATCATCACCCCCTGGCATACCTCCTCCCCGTCAGATATCCCCCTCCCCCTCCCCTCTGCATACCTCATTACACTACACAGAAAGGCAAACTTTATACTCATACCTCACCCCCTGGCATACCTCCTCCCCATCAGATATCCCCCTTCCCCTCCCCTCTGCATACCTTATTACACTACACAGAAAGGCAAACTTTATACTCATACATCACCCCCTGGCATACCTCCTCCCCGTCAGATATCCCCATTCCCCTCCCCTCTGCATACCTCATTACACTACACAGAAAAGGCAAACTTTATACTATACATCACCCCCCCTGGCATTCCTCCTCCCCGTCAGATATCCCCATCCCCTCCCTCTGCACACCTCATTACACTACACAGAAAGGCAAACTTTATACTCATACCTCACCCCCTGGCATACCTCTTCCCCGTCAGATATCCCCCTGCGTCCTTTTGAGAATGATTAAGCAACGCACGATGGAAGACCGAGAAGTAGCCTGGTGACTAAATGTCAAAGACTCAGTAAATGTTTGTCGTTCTACTTACAGGGTCGTGGATTCTGGAAGACGTACTGGTTGATTGGTAAAGAGGGTTATGATAAAAACCTCTGCCACACGCAATGGCGGCGTCCAGCCAACCCCCTGTGCAGACACTCGACGTCTTTTATGCAAGTTAAACGAGAGTGTATGACAACCCATATGTGTCTTGGTTTGTGGCCAGTTGGCAGACTGTTCAATTGTATGCACAGCACATTTGTCACTTTATTTATCAATAACTGTATGGAAGTACTTTAGTATTTATGAAAGTTCTCACTATCATTATTATTATTAATATTATTATTATTATTTTATTATTGTTATTATTATTATTATTATTATTATTATTATTATTATTATTATTATATTATTATTATTATTATTATTATTATTATTATTATTATTATATCCTATACGCATTTTAGATGACATTTATATCAGTTCATTCATATACCAGTTTTTTAATCTTATTTTTACAATGTGAAGCGCCTATATAAGCGCCCATGGGGCTATAGGGATACTGGCGATATATTTTGCACCATCCCGCCTACCATAGCGATCGCAAGGATCTGTTTCTCGTGGGTGGGGGGAAAGGAGGGGTACGGGGAGATCGAAGGAGGTGAGGACGGAATGACAGGCGTGCCCGGGGGGACTCCCATGTGAAAGGGGTGGGGATGATCGTCGTCTCTTTTAGGGGTGTAAATTAATTTACAGGCGTAATATTACCGAATACGGTTTCTGTTATCACTTAGGGTGTTCACGACGGTACGCCAATATGTTTAGCCATCAAGATATCAAGCAAGCGAAGAAATAAGCAACGCAGTCGAGCTGTATTACAGATCCTGTTTGTCTGTCTGATTTAGAATGGTATCTTTTAGGGGTCAAATAAAGCGGCTTAAGCCACGCTATAGGGGTTTAATTCAAATGTTCCGACGATCATCCCCGCCCCTTTCACCGTACGGCCGTCTCGTGAAAGACGAGAAGGAAGATGAAATGATAAGTAATAAATAAACAGTTGTTAAAATATTATTCTAAGTAAATACTGAAAATATCGATTAAATTAGCCTATTTTTTGGCCAATGCAAGAAAAGTTGCCATTTTGGACTGATCGAACTAAAACATAAAACAATAAAAAAACAAAGACAAAGAAAATATGGACGATAGACACTGAGAAAAAAGTGATAGGATTGCGACTCGAAAACGCGCCGCGCGCTACTTAGGACGAAGATTTCGACCTCATCCGCGCTATCGAGTACAATCACCGAAGTAGTCAAAGAGGGAGGGAACAGTCGTATCCTAGTCCTAAATGACTGCCCCTTACCACTTCAGCTATCTGTATCACTTCCTATTGATTTCGAGGGTAAATTTAATAGTCTATCGTGTAACGGTTATTGTTATGGAAATTTCTTGCCTCTGGTTACCTGATGCTGGGTCTTCTTCTCTTTTTCTTTCTTTCCTTTTTTTTCTTTTCTTTTCCTTTCTTTCTTTCTTTCTTTCTTTCTTCTTTCTTTCTTTCTTTCTTTCTTTCTTTTTCTTTCTTCTTTCTTTTTCTTTCTTTCTTTCTTTCTTTCTTTCTTTCTTTCTTTCTTTCTTTCTTTCTTCTTTCTTTCTTTCTTTCTTCTTTCTTTCTTTCTTTCTTTCTTCTTTCTTTCTTTCTTCTTTCTTTCTTTCTTTCTTTTTCTCTTTCTTTCTTTCTTTTTCTGTTTGCTTTTCGAAGAAAAAGCTTATTACAGAAGTTCATTTATTTTGCGAACCCCCCTAAAATCTAAGCCCCTGTTATATTAATAAATCAGTTTCATAATTACGATGAAAATATCTGGTTAAAAAGAAGAAATTATTTATCCCGGGTTATTTATCCAGCCTAAAAAAGAAAGTTTCCTCGTAAGAATTTCGGATGTTCCAGGCGTTACATGCTGGTACCAGGTCTCCCAAACGTCCATCAGTTGGTTCGTGACGAGATTGCTGGTCGTTTGAAGTTTTTTTCCACTTTGTTAATCAATCAATGGAGATTAGTTTTTCAAAGGATAAGCGGAGCGCTGTTAACTGGAGCTGGCAAAGGTAAATAATATATTTGGATGAATATTAGCAAGAAATTGTTTTATTTGATGGTTTTTGAGATATTTAGCGACATTTTTTCTCACAATTCTTCGCTTGTAAAACAAATTCAATTTTCTTTATGTAAACCACTACTTGTTCACTGTTGCTCAGTTTACACGTTGAATCTTATTTTACAAATGACAAAGGTATTGGGAGAAGACATGTTTCAGCTAAGGCCCTATCCTTTGACAGTCTTGGAGCTGAGGTCATCGCGCTGACGATTCGAAAATCCAGCGGATCAAACGATTATTCAATGTAGCTGAGGTATTGATTCTCACGTTTGGGCTACCTGGAATCATAGGGATACTCTGGGGGGACGTCCCAAGCGTTGGTTCTTTGAGATTGCTGGTCATATTCCCTGGACGGATGTTTTTTCCACTGTGTTAATCAATCAATGGAGATTAGTTTTAAAGGAAAGCGAGCGCTTGTTACTGGAGGGTGGCAAAGGTGGACTATTTAGATGAATATTAGACTCGTAGTTTTATTTGAGTTTTTGATATTTAGATTCATTTTTCTGATTCTTCGCTTGGGACATGTGAACTTATTACTGAAGCATGCAATCAATCCCTGGAGATTTACACGTACAAAATTTACAAAGGACGCAAGGTATTGCCATGTTGGTAAGTACAAACGCACAAGAGAAGCTAAGGTCATGAGCGCTGACGAGAATGCACCAACATGGCCTTGTAGCGTATTAATCTCACATGCCTTCCATGCAATTCTGGGATTTGCTAATTAAGGGGTGGTTATAGTGTTTTTCATTGTAGATGCTACTCCCATCAACGGGGGGTGGACATTCGGTGGTGGACACTCCCGTTGATGGAGTTTGAATTGGATTTCATTCTGATCGAGCGGGACATATATACTGAATGCATGCAATCAATCCCTTGGAGATTTAAAAGTACAAAAGTACAAAGACGCAGCAGCCATGTAGCAAACTAAGAAAGCTAATGGAACTCCAACATGTTGTCACATGCAATCCACCTGGATTTGCTAACAATGATAGTGTAAAGTAATGTACTCCCAAACGCCCAACATTGGTGGTATAGTTTGTTTGTGTCAGTTCAATGTGCATATATGCATCCAACATGTTGGACTACCTGTGCTTCAACGACCCTACCAAACTGGGAACTTGGAACTAAGGGTCTCAAAACACCTAAACAGAGTGTGATTCATGTGCAAACAATGTTGGATGTTTGTTGTTGACCAACAATTGTTCCAGTCCATTTTCAAAAAGAGGCAGCATTATTCAGTCAAACCAGGTCACGCGTGCCCCCCTAGAGTCCATTATTGACTTTGTTATTTGAAAATTGATTTGATTTTTCGTTTTAAACTTCGATTATTGTGAACGAACATTTCAATATTCAAAACAAGAATAATTTGAAAATTCGATTGCTGATTGGATTAATAAAACAAACGTTACCCCTAATAAGGGCAGACACACAACACGTACGGCCTGCCTGTATGTCTGCCCTTATTAGGGGTAACATTTGTTTTATTAATCCAATCAGCAATCGAATTTTCAAATTATTCTTGTTTTGAATATTGAAATGTTTCGGTTGCAATATTCGAAGTTCAAAACGAAAAATCTAATCAATTTTCAAATAACCAAGTCAATAATGGACTCTAGGGGGGCACGCATGACCTGGTTTGACTGTAATCCAGATTGTGGAACTCCATTTTTGTATCAAATCTGGAAGTAATACTCCTCCAGTTTTCCTATTAAAACTGTTTATGACTGCTAATCTACAGGTGCCGTCCATTCAGCCACTATGTGTCGATGTTACTATGACTGAAGACGTGAAAAAAGCCATTGAAGGTCTTGGTGATATACACCTTCTGGTGAACAATGCTGGGATTGGGATATTAGACTCATTTTTAAATGTAAAAACAAATGACTTTGACAGGTGAGAAGTGTGTAATCATGGTAGCCATTTTATAATAAATTATAACAAATTTGTACTAAATTATACTAAAATAATTAATTATAATATAAAATGCAATGCAGTATGTTTTGAGCAGTCCCTGCTGACTGCTGACAGCCCCCCCCCCCCCCCCCCCCCCCCCCCCCCCCCCCCCCCCCCCCCCCCCACCCCCACATTTACCTTACATATCATTCTTCCCCAATTTGAACTAGCTCATCAGTTTAATACATGATGATTTTAAAGTAAGGACTGTTTCACAATCTAGTAATATTTGTGCTTGGGAATATTTCTTTTAAAATGTGTTATTTTGTATTGTTATTGTAGTATGTATGCAGTAAATGTCAAAGCACCCCTATTTATTGCCCAGGTTAGTGCTGTCTGTTACACGTAGCGTTTTTTCGTGCAACTCGTCTGGCGAAAAAAAATTGTTGCAGGTTGCAAGAGCATTTTTTACGTGTAACATCCCCTCGTGCGACTAGTTTTTTTCGTTTTTTTTGTTGCACGAAGAGTAGAACTAGCTTCTACTTTCTGCAACAATTTTTTCAAAAATTTACGTGTAACATGGGTCCATGCAACTTGTCTTGCGCCACAACTAGAATGAATGAGTCGATCACTGAGAAAGCAAGAACTTCAACATAATAAAAACAGGCCAAAACACAATTTATCTTCGGTAAGCATAGCAGACGAGGACGAAAGATTATGATATTTTCCCAGAAAAGAGTGGAAATGACGGTTTCACGATTACGCGTGCAACTTGAAATTTGTTTGTGCGCGAGACAAGTTGCAACGAAAATTGTACGTGTGACATGGTCTCCTACAACCTGCAACAATTTTTTTTCACGAGACGAGTTGCATGAGAAAATGCTACGTGTAACAGTGCCTTTACTGTATTTTTTTTAAATATCCGCAACAACAATTTAATTATGTCTTAAGGGACTTGTCAGAAATTAGCAGGGGGGAGGGGATGGGGGGTTGGGAAAAGGGGGGAGGGTCATAACTTTTTGAGTCCCCTGAAAAGGGAGGGTCATGAAAAAATATGCAGTGAAAAAGGGAGTATTTTGGTATTTTAGACCAAGCCCAAGGGGAGGGTCAGGAAATTTCATTCCATCGCTAGGGGAGGGTCACAACATTTTCAACGCTCAATTTCAAATCTCCACCCCCTCCCCCTGTGAATTTCTGACAAGTCCCTAAGCCTTAACCCTTTGACACCCAGAGATTTTTGAGTTTTTTTAGCGATTTTCTGGACCTAATCACGTCATAGGAAATTTCGATTCCATATAAGGGGTTTCCATGGAAATCTTGACAGTTCTGAAAGCCCACGGGCTCAGGGTCTGACGTAATCTTTCTCTTGTCGTGAATCTCCGCGAGGAACAGCATCTCGTAGCTACTAGGAGCAGTCAATTTTGCATTTTTAGAGTGTTTATAGCCATTATTCACCACAGAAGCCCTCAGGACAGCATCATTAAGCTTGACTGGTGTGGTAGAGACCGTTCTCCTGGAAGAACTCAGGAGTTTAGATACGAATTCACGAACACATTTCGACATTGCCGTTTGGAAATTCAAAATGGCGGACTCAAGTGTGAAATCGTCTCTCTGGTCTTTCTGTGTTGGATTCCAGGACCTACAAAGGCATTTTTGGCGACTTTGGACTTGTAAAGAATGCAACCGGTGCAATATTTTGCCTGTAGGACCGAGTGGCTCGACACTCTATATATTCTTAAAAGAGGGATTTTCGGGGGAGATCTATGCCGAAATTGCCGGATGTTTCCCGGCATCCTTTTCGGGCGTGCAGAAGGAAAACGCGTGTTAGCGAAAGTGGTCCTAAGGAAATGGCTTAAGGAAAAGAGAGGGCAAAATTCACGACTATATCAAGAAGAGAGATGGAAGTTTGCTGAGAAAGTGGCGTTTTGTTTCGCAAGGATGTATTTTGGAAGAAAATCCAAGTCAAATGTCGGTCATTTTCGAGGTGTAAAATTGCGTCAAAAACACGCATTTTTGATTTTTATGGCAAACAAATTGAACTAATGCCCAGAAATCGGACCTGTAAATCAGTTTACTTGAGGTTAAAATATGAAGAGTTCTCTAGTTGTCACTAATAACTGGCCATGAGATCGATGTTACGAGAATTCAGAAATTTAGAATTTTTCAAAGCAGTATCGATTTTTACGGGCGGTTTCGGGCGCCGTGGGAGTCAAAGGGTTAAAGTACCTATGAAACGAAAATGTCGATCCTTGTTTTATTGTACATTATTGTTGTTTGGTCTTTCTCTGAACATTTGCTGTATTTAAACATCGACTTTGAGCGAAAATTATCATTTTCAACCAAAATGTGCGACAAGAGACTGGGCCCTTGACAATGGCTCGGTGACGTCATAAGTTGTGTATGCCTTTGTTTGCACAACTTATGACGTCACATTTCTATAGTTTGACAGAGCGGGAATTGTCGCACTTTGAAACCCAAAATGCCCAACTTCGCGTGCGAAATAAAAAAATGTTCCTGAAGCTCAATTCACTTTTTATTAACGCCATGTAAACAAGCAAATAGTAAACTTTCGTAGTAGCAAATAAAAACGGGGTCTGTTTTTTCGTTTCATAGGCACTTTAAGTGTTCATTACAGATACAATCAGACTTTCCTCTATAAATAGAGTTTATTGTATTGTAAACTTTTTATTTTTTTACTTTTTGTATTTTTGTATTTTGTATTTTATTTTTGTATTGTATGTAAGTGCAAGCTCAAAAAGCCATCATTTCCCTGTGAAATGGCATATTTCATCCTGTTTTTCACTATAATCATGACACAATGTAGTTTTTGCACTGATTGATTTTATTTTATTTATTTTTTTATTATTATTATTATTATTATTTTTATTTTTTTATTTTTTTTGTTTTGTTTTTGTTTTTTATCTTTAAAGATTTTTATTTCACCAATTACAGTACATTTTTACATTGATTGATGTATATTAGGCTGTGGCCACTAAAATGGTAGCAGGTGGCTTAGGTGGTGCTATCGTCAATGTATCCAGCCAAGCTTCTCAAGTGGCTCTTCAAAACCACACTCTTTACTGCACAACAAAAGCAGCCTTGGACATGTTGACTAAAGCAATGGCTCTAGAACTAGGACCACATCAGGTACAATACTACATGTAACTCCCAGGGGTGGTACTAGGACCACATCAGGTACAATACTACATATGTAACTCCCAGGGGTGGTACTAGGACCACATCAGGTACAATACTATATGTAACTCCCAGGGGTGGTACTAGGACCACATCAGGTACAATACTACATATGTAACTCCCAGGGGTGGTACTAGGACCAGGGTACCACACCAGGGGTACAAGGACCACATCAGGTACAATACTATATGTAACTCCCTAGGGGTACTATATGTAACTAGGGGTGGTACTAGGACCACATCAGGTACAATACTACATATGTAACTCCCAGGGGTGGTACTAGGACCACATCAGGTACAATACTACATACAGTATGTAACTCCCAGGGGTGGTACTAGGACCACATCAGGTACAATACTACATATGTAACTCCCAGGGGTGGTACTAGGACCACATCAGGTACAATACTACATATGTAACTCCCAGGGGTGGTACTCCCTTTGTCCAAGTGGTAGGGGTGATCGGCATTCGGTTTTGAAAACAACCCCTAAAAGGTATGCATAAATTAAGAGAGCTGTTGAAGCCATGTTGATTTTAACCCCTAAAAGGTGCGACCATCATGTTTAATCTGACTGGACAACAACATCTTTCTTCTGTTCTTTAATAATAATAATGTTTGTTCAATAAAGAAAATAAATAACAATTGACCCTAAAAGGTATGGAGTCCTGTTACGTAACTGATTTTGAGTTGGAACCCCTAAAAGGTTCACACAGGAAATATTTAACAACCCTAAAAGGACCGCCGATCACCCCTACCACTTGGACAAAGGGAGTACCCTCCCCCCTCCAGGATTTTTAAACTCCTTTATATTACAAGACTTCCTGTGGAAGTACGTGGGGAGTATTGTTGAATTCAGGAATACCCTGCTTGTATCTCCAGCAATCACAAAGTGAGAAGGACATTAGGCCCCACTTAAATCAGTGAAAATAAGCCACAGCTTAGTGAAGCCATGGCTTTGGAAAGAGGTGAGATAAAATCCATCAAAATTACCTACATGTACATATGTAAGCTGTATGTACATGGCTTCAGTTAGACAAGATTGAACCGTACTGCTTAGCTAAGCTGTGGCTTTGTTGAAAATGTGCTCTTTTGAACCATTTAAGCGGATCGTGTCAGTTTAAATGGGTCTATTGGGAACGTGATTCAAGTCATTCACAAATTCTCTTCCACATTGGTGTATGAAGGACGTACTTGCAAACTGTGTCATCCTGAAATTGAGATCATTTTATTTCTGACATGCTGGCATCATTCTATAAATCTTACGACTGTATGTTGTACCTTTTATTTTTGTGTTTTCCAGATAAGAGTGAATTCTGTCAATCCTACAGTAGTATGGACTGACATGGGTCGGCGTGCATGGTCTGACCCTATCAAATCCAAGCCAATGCTAGATAGGATACCACTAGGGAAATTTGCAGGTAATTTACACACTAACACTAAACAGTTTCATGAAGCCTTATTTTCACTATGACACAAGCACAACATGCAAGAACAAGCACATGCAAATGGTTAGACCTTCACCTCTTTTCAGTTAAGGATGTTAAACCTGAGGTCCTGGCTCCCGACCCTAATCTAACCTGTTTCACGGGGGACATTAATTAAAAGAACCTGTTGAACTCTTCGTAAGAGTAGGGGATTGTTACCCGGTTCAACAGCCTACTTCAAATTGGAGGCATAACATGCTAACATACTAACTCCTCATGATTGTAAGCTGCTCGGCTGCCGTAGGCGCCTTTCATATGCAGCCCGAAAAAGTCCTCCATCGGTTGTAAAACGCATGGAGACAATGGGCTATATAGGGACCAACTTAATATGGAACCTAACAGCACAAGGAAAGATATACATGTATTTGAACCTTGTGCTTTTTTCTCAATCCTGCAATGGCACACTTAGGCAGACACTAATATTCTGATATGTGTTTATTTGGAATAAATTAGATGTTTCTAACTTGTATCAGTGCTGTGATAAAAGATATACAAGTGTACCACTTCATGACCCCCCTCCCCCCTCCCCCCCCCCCCCCCCCCCCCTTCACTTTGATATGTGATGGTGAACCCTGATGCCAAAAACGAAAGGATGGGGCCCAGTCAGTGATCAGTCAGTCTCCTTACTATGCTTGCATCGCTAGTGATACCATGTACAATATGGTGTATGTTGTGTAAGGTTAAGTTGACCATTGATATTGATCAGTCAGTCTCCTTACTATGCTTGCATCACTAGTGATACCATGTACAATATGGTGTATGTTGTGTAAGGTTAAGTTGACCATTGATATTGATCAGTCAGTCTCCTTACTATGCTTGCATCGCTAGTGATACCATGTACAATATGGTGTATGTTGTGTAAGATTAAGTTGACCATTGATATTCCCTTTTTTTTTCTACAGAAGAGGAAGATGTTGTTCATGCAATTATGTTTCTACTGAGTGACAAAGCAGCCATGATCAACGGTGCTATGCTTCCTGTAGATGGAGGACTTCTAGTCTCTTGAAGTATCATCTATGACAGATTAGATCTCTCAATATACTATAATATACTATATGCTTCCTGTAGATGGAGGACTTCTAGTCTTTTGATGTTTCATCTATGACAGATTAGATCTCTAATATACTATAATATACTATGATATACTATATGCTTCCTGTAGATGCACGATGTCTAGTCTCTTGATGTATCATCTATGACAGATTAGATCTCTAGTATACTTTAGTATAAGCTAAATTAGTGGACTATTACAATTACTGCATTCTGATTGGTTCACAGGGGTACTCCCTGGACTATACTGAGAGGCTCCACCCCAAAAGGGGTGCTTTTTTTCAGGCTGGAAGTATATGAAAGGGTGGGGATTTCAAGAAAAGGGTAGGGAAAACTGGCATTTAGTATTGAAAGGCTTTCAAAACATCTCAAACAGACGTACCTAAGTGATCCACTCAAGTGAAAAGTTTAGTAAACAATCGATCGATTATCAGCCAAAACGCTTTTCTATCTTTCCTTTGTCATTACAACACTTGAAAGGAGTACAATGTTCTATGTCAAAAATGGAATATAAAAGGTTTGGACCTCGGGCCGCAGAATCCTGTGTCGTTTGGGGAGGGTCTAACAGAGGTTCATAGTACGTTTGCTGACTAACATGCGATGGTAATAATATATTTGTTACAGCTGTACCCGGTTCGAGTATCAATTAAATTAAGATGGTACCCCTATGTATCCCATGGCACACCGCGCGGGCGTACATACCTCAGCGACAAGAGAATCCAGATCGGCTTGTGTTCTCGTCAGCGCGATGACCTCAGCTCCACCTTTTGCGAGGGCCTTAGCTGTACTCCTTCCAATACCTATAGAATTAACAAGTGACTAGTCCTACAGCTGTTTCTGCATGGACAGTTGAGTTCCCTCTCAGCGTCACACGCAGCTAGTGATTATTTCTCCATTGATAGATTGCCACATGGGGATAGTTGGTTATATAAAGACCGATTTACATGGTACAACTTTTGCCTAGAACCATCGCATACAACTAGCTTACAACATGACTTGGGAGACGACACAACTCGTGTTGTAAACATGGCGTGAGCAACTTGTATGCGATGGTTGTAAGCAAAAGTTGTATCGTGTAAGTCGTCCTTTTTTAAACTTAAAAGTTTAGAACCGCGCGGACAGCTTTTGGTTAGCGTTCTTGCGTTCTGACCGAATGAAGGGATCACGACGATTCAGCTTTTGTCCTTCTTTCCTTTTTTATTCATTCATTCTTTCTTTCTTTCTCCTTTTCCGTTTTAATAAAAAAAACTTTAAAGCGATTGTTTTCTTGGTAAAGTTAAGGCAAAACGATGATGGCCTTCAAGATGGCCGCCCAAAAATGGTTATAAAAACTGAACGTTGCCAACGTTGCCCAGATGCGCTTTACAAATCAGTATACAATTCAAAAAGTCTAAAAACTAAGTATGAGGGGAAAATATATATATATAGTAGAACAAGTATAAAATATTGGATTCGTATTAGAGATCCAATGTTTAATGAACTATGGTAGGAAAAGCCGCAAACCTGTGTACAATCTAATTTTCAGGGAGTAACATTAACAAATTACATTTTAAAGTTATGTGGTTTAAAATCTCTTTCTGATATTTTTGTTTTGTAATTAGTGTCTTGTCAAAATATCTAAAATCCACATTATTTGAGTTTTATTCTAAGAAATGGAAGACCCAGGTCCAACAGACTGTAGTTTGTTAAATAATGGCGGCGGAAAATTACGTACATTCAACCAAGTAAAGCTGAATGTTGGTTTTGAAAAAATATCTTGACCTTGTTTCTAATTTCCATAACCGTCAAGCTGTAACAAGGTTAAGAATATCCGCACACAAACTACTTGTTGAATCCATATGTTTGAAGCCCGTATTTGTAAATTATGTAATGCTAATGAGGTAGGAGATGAATGCCATTACATAATGAATTGTACAAATAGGGTTTTTAAAGATTTGAGAGAAAAATTTTATGTTTGATTTATTGATTATAAATAATTCTTTCCGCTCTTTTACTAAGCGGGCTTTGTTTTTGTATCTTTTTCTATGAAAGATGAGTCTATTTTGAAGAGTTTTGCTAAATATTGTTATAATGTCGTAGTCTCGTTTGATGATCATATCAGACTTTTATCCTAGTATTTTTTATCGTATAGATTTGAGTGTAAATCCAATGTATCAGTATAATGGTATAAGGAATAAAGATTATTAGTCGGGCTTCCTGTGGAAGCACCGACTCTAAAAATGCAGAGCGGTCGTCTTCGTCTTAGGCTCCAAATCGCCTTTCTACAGCGCATGCGCGCTAAAGCCGAAGGAGACATGAAGTCTAGCCAAGAAAGATTAGAAAGCACAAACCAATCAGGGAAAGCACCGGAGGTCAAGGGGCCAAAATATAAGTCTTTTCTCGTCTAAATCTAAATTTAGATTGAAATAGGACGCTCTAGTAGCGTGAAGTCGGGCTATAACGTTTTTACTGATATACTGTAAAGTTCGCAGTACTGAAATTGCAAGGAAAGCATGTTCTATCGAGCTCGAGTCACGCAACGACGAGCAACCAAAAACTGTTTCAATCGCACTATAAGATATCTATATTTAGTTCAAATAGGTTACATTTCATTTAGAAGCCCGACTTCACGCTAGAAGAGCGTCTAGTTATTATTAGTATAGTAGTAGTAAAAGGCAAGCGGATATATAGGTACCCTGCTAGCAGAGTTTCCCGTCTCTCGTCGATGTTTTTGCCGCATTTTTCTTTTGCTGTCATTGGCAGAAACAGAAGCAAAAACCAATACAGCAAAAGAAAAATGCAAAAACATCGACGAAAGAGGAAACTCTGCTTGTAGGGTACCTATACAGTCATTCTCAAAAAGGTTTTCCAGATGAAAAGACTACAATACTACAATAAAGTCACGTGATTCATTATGTATTCAATTTCCTCGCGTGGAATTTCAATTTGAGATGCAAAAGTACACGGCATTGTGAGAACTGAATGTGTATCCGCTGGTATCAACTCGCAGTTCCGTGCGTAGAAATTGAAAACATACATGTGACTTTATTGTAGTAGTTGTAGTCTTTTCATCTAGCTGGACAACGTTTTTGAGAATGACTGTATATAGGGGATGTATAGTAAATAATGGTAGTATATGCACTGCATTGCCGCGTTGTGTTTTGTATAGGGTATATAGGGGATGTATAGTAAATAATGGTAGTATATGCACTGCATTGCCGCGTTGTGTTTTGTAGGGTATATAGGGGATGTATAGTAAATAATGGTAGTATATGCACTGCATTGCCGCGTTGTGTTTTGTATAGGGTATATAGGGGATGTATAGTAAATAATGGTAGTATATGCACTGCATTGCCGCGTTGTGTTTTATAGGGTATATAGGGGGGGATGTATAGTAAGCAATGGTAGTATATGCACTGCATTGCCGCGTTGTGTTCTGGCAGAGATAATAAAAGAATCGAACAACAACTGTCATTAGTTTTTAATCATCTATTTCTGATACATGTCGCACTACACTATTGTTATCTACGTGTCAAGTAGATGGTTTAATTCTTGGCCATTTCACCTTTGATCCAAGGAAGAAGGTACTTCACCTTGGCGTAGACACCAAATTTGCCAGCCGATGCACAGCCATAGCCCCAGCTAGTGGCACCGTGAATGTAGAACCGACCTCCAGTCTCGCACACCATGGGTCCACCTGAGTCCCCTTGACAGGAGTCAATACCGCCCTGGTCAAGACCCGCGCAGATCATAGAATCGTGAATCTTGCTTGGATAGGCTTTATCACACCGTGCACGGCTTGCGATTGGTACAGCTACTTGCTGGAGCAAATCTGGGGTGGCACCACCTGACGAAAGACGTCCCCATCCTGTAATCCAGCATTTGTTACCATCAGTGGGAGCAGCCACATTCTCTGGTAGACACACAGGGTTGACGTTCCTGTGCAAATATGGTACAACAGTGGTGGATTTTGATAAGTAATGCACCCTTCCTCTTTACCAGGGCCGTACAAAGTACTGAGAACTGTACTATTTTTATTTATGCTTTGCTTTTAAATACGTACTGCTCCCCTTGAATTTTGGGTTATGTACGGCCCTGTTTTTACTCTCGAAAGGTATTTCTTGTTTGTTAGTGCATGTACTTACTTGTTGAGCATAAAGTTTGTATTTCTTGTTTGTTAGTGCATGTACTTACTTGTTGAGCATAAAGTTTGTATTTCTTGTTTGTTAGTGCATGTACTTACTTGTTGAGCATAAAGTTTGTATTTCTTGTTTGTTAGTGCATGTACTTACTTGTTGAGCATAAAGTTTGTATTTCTTGTTTGTTAGTGCATGTACTTACTTGTTGAGCATAAAGTTTGTATTTCTTGTTTGTTAGTGCATGTACTTACTTGTTGAGCATAAAGTTTGTATTTCTTGTTTGTTAGTGCATGTACTTACTTGTTGAGCATAAAGTTTGTATTTCTTGTTTGTTAGTGCATGTACTTACTTGTTGAGCATAAAGTTTGTATTTCTTGTTTGTTAGTGCATGTACTTACTTGTTGAGCATAAAGTTTGTATTTCTTGTTTGTTAGTGCATGTACTTACTTGTTGAGCATAAAGTTTGTATTTCTTGTTTGTTAGTGCATGTACTTACTTGTTGAGCATAAAGTTTGTATTTCTTGTTTGTTAGTGCATGTACTTACTTGTTGAGCATAAAGTTTGTATTTCTTGTTTGTTAGTGCATGTACTTACTTGTTGAGCATAAAGTTTGTATTTCTTGTTTGTTAGTGCATGTACTTACTTGTTGAGCATAAAGTTTGTATTTCTTGTTTGTTAGTGCATGTACTTACTTGTTGAGCATAAAGTTTGTATTTCTTGTTTGTTAGTGCATGTACTTACTTGTTGAGCATAAAGTTTGTATTTCTTGTTTGTTAGTGCATGTACTTACTTGTTGAGCATAAAGTTTGTATTTCTTGTTTGTTAGTGCATGTACTTACTTGTTGAGCATAAAGTTTGTATTTCTTGTTTGTTAGTGCATGTACTTACTTGTTGAGCATAAAGTTTGTATTTCTTGTTTGTTAGTGCATGTACTTACTTGTTGAGCATAAAGTTTGTATTTCTTGTTTGTTAGTGCATGTACTTACTTGTTGAGCATAAAGTTTGTATTTCTTGTTTGTTAGTGCATGTACTTACTTGTTGAGCATAAAGTTTGTATTTCTTGTTTGTTAGTGCATGTACTTACTTGTTGAGCATAAAGTTTGTATTTCTTGTTTGTTAGTGCATGTACTTACTTGTTGAGCATAAAGTTTGTATTTCTTGTTTGTTAGTGCATGTACTTACTTGTTGAGCATAAAGTTTGTATTTCTTGTTTGTTAGTGCATGTACTTACTTGTTGAGCATAAAGTTTGTATTTCTTGTTTGTTAGTGCATGTACTTACTTGTTGAGCATAAAGTTTGTATTTCTTGTTTGTTAGTGCATGTACTTACTTGTTGAGCATAAAGTTTGTATTTCTTGTTTGTTAGTGCATGTACTTACTTGTTGAGCATAAAGTTTGTATTTCTTGTTTGTTAGTGCATGTACTTACTTGTTGAGCATAAAGTTTGTATTTCTTGTTTGTTAGTGCATGTACTTACTTGTTGAGCATAAAGTTTGTATTTCTTGTTTGTTAGTGCATGTACTTACTTGTTGAGCATAAAGTTTGTATTTCTTGTTTGTTAGTGCATGTACTTACTTGTTGAGCATAAAGTTTGTATTTCTTGTTTGTTAGTGCATGTACTTACTTGTTGAGCATAAAGTTTGTATTTCTTGTTTGTTAGTGCATGTACTTACTTGTTGAGCATAAAGTTTGTATTTCTTGTTTGTTAGTGCATGTACTTACTTGTTGAGCATAAAGTTTGTATTTCTTGTTTGTTAGTGCATGTACTTACTTGTTGAGCATAAAGTTTGTATTTCTTGTTTGTTAGTGCATGTACTTACTTGTTGAGCATAAAGTTTGTATTTCTTGTTTGTTAGTGCATGTACTTACTTGTTGAGCATAAAGTTTGTATTTCTTGTTTGTTAGTGCATGTACTTACTTGTTGAGCATAAAGTTTGTATTTCTTGTTTGTTAGTGCATGTACTTACTTGTTGAGCATAAAGTTTGTATTTCTTGTTTGTTAGTGCATGTACTTACTTGTTGAGCATAAAGTTTGTATTTCTTGTTTGTTAGTGCATGTACTTACTTGTTGAGCATAAAGTTTGTATTTCTTGTTTGTTAGTGCATGTACTTACTTGTTGAGCATAAAGTTTGTATTTCTTGTTTGTTAGTGCATGTACTTACTTGTTGAGCATAAAGTTTGTATTTCTTGTTTGTTAGTGCATGTACTTACTTGTTGAGCATAAAGTTTGTATTTCTTGTTTGTTAGTGCATGTACTTACTTGTTGAGCATAAAGTTTGTATTTCTTGTTTGTTAGTGCATGTACTTACTTGTTGAGCATAAAGTTTGTATTTCTTGTTTGTTAGTGCATGTACTTACTTGTTGAGCATAAAGTTTGTATTTCTTGTTTGTTAGTGCATGTACTTACTTGTTGAGCATAAAGTTTGTATTTCTTGTTTGTTAGTGCATGTACTTACTTGTTGAGCATAAAGTTTGTATTTCTTGTTTGTTAGTGCATGTACTTACTTGTTGAGCATAAAGTTTGTATTTCTTGTTTGTTAGTGCATGTACTTACTTGTTGAGCATAAAGTTTGTATTTCTTGTTTGTTAGTGCATGTACTTACTTGTTGAGCATAAAGTTTGTATTTCTTGTTTGTTAGTGCATGTACTTACTTGTTGAGCATAAAGTTTGTATTTCTTGTTTGTTAGTGCATGTACTTACTTGTTGAGCATAAAGTTTGTATTTCTTGTTTGTTAGTGCATGTACTTACTTGTTGAGCATAAAGTTTGTATTTCTTGTTTGTTAGTGCATGTACTTACTTGTTGAGCATAAAGTTTGTATTTCTTGTTTGTTAGTGCATGTACTTACTTGTTGAGCATAAAGTTTGTATTTCTTGTTTGTTAGTGCATGTACTTACTTGTTGAGCATAAAGTTTGTATTTCTTGTTTGTTAGTGCATGTACTTACTTGTTGAGCATAAAGTTTGTATTTCTTGTTTGTTAGTGCATGTACTTACTTGTTGAGCATAAAGTTTGTATTTCTTGTTTGTTAGTGCATGTACTTACTTGTTGAGCATAAAGTTTGTATTTCTTGTTTGTTAGTGCATGTACTTACTTGTTGAGCATAAAGTTTGTATTTCTTGTTTGTTAGTGCATGTACTTACTTGTTGAGCATAAAGTTTGTATTTCTTGTTTGTTAGTGCATGTACTTACTTGTTGAGCATAAAGTTTGTATTTCTTGTTTGTTAGTGCATGTACTTACTTGTTGAGCATGGCAGGCTTGGCGAGTTTCAACAGTGCGATGTCGTGGGAGTATCTCTTCGGTTTGTGATAGCTTGGATGAGTAATCACTTTGACAACCTTGATGTCTTGTTCTGTACCGACTGTGTTGACGCGCCTGTGAGCTCCAAGTCTTTGGAAGAATCACAAATATGGTCAGTAATGTTGAAAGTATTTTAGCAAAAAGTTTTCTGGTCAAAAACTTCTTACCACTGGAAATTATAGCGATAATTAAAGTACCTGATGGTAATGGAACTGGCTGATTTACCAGAGACACAGTGAGTGGCAGTCAGAATCCAGAGTGGATGAATGAGTGAACCACCACAGTAAGGGAATCCCGATGATGTACGAAGCTGAGCTTGCCATGGCCAGTCACCGTGTTTAGCTGCTGTACCTCCCACGATTCTTGTATGTGGACGAGTACCACAGGCGCCTGTGATGATTTAAAAGCAAAAAAAAAACATCAACGTCATCAGTTGCCATCATCGTCATCATCATCATCACTCCTAACATTGTTACTCACCACTTGGAGGTCCAGGTGTAACTGGTGGTGTTGGTGGCTGTGTGGGTGGTGGAGGCACTATGAGAAGTAAACGTGTTTGTTATTAATTATAGGAAAACGACAAAAGTCATTCCCACATTTCTTAACCAAACATGTTAAACTAGCACTGCGAAAGACTTGCACGTGCATGACGTGGATGATACATCTGTCTGTGACCACCCTCCCACATTTCTTAACCAAAACATGTTAAACTAGCACTGCGAAAGACTTGCACGTGCATGACGTGGATGATACATCTGTCTGTGACCACCCTCCCAAGGCGGTATTTTCGGAAACTGTGTGCTGCCACTCTATATAGTCGTTTTCATGTGAGTGGGGAAACCTACGGCATGGAGTTACGGTAACGGTACGGAATCGAAGACATCCGTATTCAACCAATCACAGCGCGCAAAATAGTTGCTCAACCAATCAGAATGCCGGGACACGGTACAGTCACCGCACTGTAACAACTTTTCACTCATACGAAAACGACTATATATATATATATATATGTTAGGTGGTTTTGAGCGAGGCATTATTGTGCACGCGCTATTTGTTAATAGGTATTTCCGTTAAATGCGCGCGGTACTTTAGGGTGCACGCGCAGCATTGGGTTTGTTTTATTCGTCATCTTCTAGTGCTTTAGGTTTTTTGTTGTGCACGAGCCATTTCAGTTTGCTGATGAAGGCCGAATGGCCGAAACGTTCAAATAAACAGTTTTACAGTTACAAGTTGATTGTCTTGGATCTCCACTATTATTCTACTTATATATATATAGTTGAGGATAAATGGTGTAGACATCAAGCGAAACGTGTCATCTACGCTTCTTATCGACTTGCGTTAGGAGATGTGTTATACCTAAGGGTCTAAACCTCAAATTCAACTTGGCTTTGGGAGCTGATAACCCCGCCTTAAATTCACAATGTGACTTCCACCTACAATCTGCCTCCTGGAACATTCTTAAGAACATTGCTTCCTTCACTACCACGAAAGTACGCGTTTTACAGTCCTAGTTCGCTTGATGTCTACACCATTTATCCTCAACTAGTTATCCTTTATGACATCTGCGTCTGGTATCTAAAGATCCTACTCGCTAGTGGCAAGGTTGTTGGCGTTCCAATCACTACTTGTATTCTGCCTATATATATATATATATAAGCGATCTGAATTGGTTAATAGTTGCAGACATGCAAATAAGTTCCTTTTAAAGAATGCTTAGTTAAGTACTGTGCTACCGTGCGTGAAAACGCGCGACTAGGGCTATATAAATATCACGTAGTTGAAAACAACATCACGCTGTAAGAATCCTGAAGAGTGAGAGCACTTGTGCTCCCACGAAACAGAACTGTAGATTAAACAGCAATGAACGAAATGTAGTCCTTAATTACTCTTCACTATATATATATATATATGTAGAATAAAGGTAAAACCAAGACACCAACTTGTAACTTTGTACACTGTTTAATTGCTTAATATATATATATATACTTACCACCGCCACAAGGACCTACAGATATGTCATCTATAGCGATATCACCAGAATACTCGGCACCACGTATGCCTTCAAATGAGACCTGTACAGTATATAAATGAAGAAATGAATAACATACCAAGCTCTTTCCTGTACTAGTGATCCACACTCGTCACTACAACCCTTGAGAAACCTACTACTGTGTAGAAAAACATGGCGGATCAGTATATTTACCACAATCCTTTGCGCGCGCACAAGCAACTATACCTATCTGCTTATTATGGTAAAGTTATATAGTCGCCTACGACAACACAGCTATTACGTCGGAGGCTATTGTGCGCGTCGCCTTTTGTTGGGCTCCCTGTGGTAGAGCGCGTGGTTATATTGGGCTCCCTGTGGATCTGCCCTGTGTACGCCATTTGCGTCTACATGTAGGACGAGCTACAGTTTTTTTTTTTCACAATAGCCTCAGATCTAGAAGAAATAGTTGGGTGTGTACGAGAAGTGGTTGTTCTGGTTTTTTTTTATCCAATAAAGTTTATAATTATAATTATAATAATTATAACAATATAACCGCTGACCATATGTGTTCCACGTTGTTTTGATCGTATTTCTGCTTTCAGCCACTTGTTGCCCTGAGGTCCAGATTTCGTGAACACTATCGAGCCACCAATGCGTACGTTAAGTGTACCGATATGGAACCCATACATGTGGTAGTAGAACGTCAAGCACGTGTTGTCGCTAATAGTCACTGCTCTCTCTAGGACAGCATTATCTCCTTTGCGGCGTGGTGAAGACGTTTCGATATACATGTAGAAACCTAGGATGGATGGATGGATGGATGGATGGACAACATCTCTATCACTAAGGCCCACAAGCATCTTAAAAAGAGCACCCCCCCCCCCCCCCCCCCCCCCCCCCCCCCCCCCCCGCCCCCCCCCCCCCCCCCCCCCCCCCCCCCCACCGCGGAGGAGATAAGCCATATACATTCCGAGGGCCATAAGGGTCCCCCCGGGACACCCCACTGATATATATTTCCAGCAGTACTGCGCATGGCGACTGAGCAGAACATCGTCCATTACGACGTTTGGGAGAACATCATGCAAATTACGTTATGAAAATTAGTTTTGTATGCGATCCAAAGGCACCGAATGGTCAGTGTTAAAGAACAGCTGAAGTATTTGCTGTTGCTGTTTCTTCTTCTTCATCATCTTCATCTTCTTCTAAGTTTACAATTGTGGCCCGGTAAATACGCTTCCTTCCCTCTCTAGCTCAATGTCTCCCTCTTTCTTCACATTTCTTCAAGGAATGAAGACTAACCTTTTCCAGTAGTGTGGTCGCTAGATGGCCCAGTTTGGGACGAAGGAGTTCCTCCAGATCTTCGTGTCCAATCGAATTTATCATCTTTACGTTGGGCGAACCCGCACTTGCTTTCAAAGTCGCATTTAAATCCTTTAAATGGAACAAAAATAAGAAATTATTACATGCGTTAGATTTTATAGTCGGGCTCGTCTTCTCGTGACACAGGAAGCCCAAGCTAAATATTCGTTACAAAGGTTTATATGTAGATCTGTGTATCCTACAATTTATATTCATATAAGCTTCCCAGATTTTGCAAATGTGTTCCTTCTGAGGTGTTGTATATCTCTGTAAGCGATTTGGAGACGATCCGAGTTTTAGCCTGATTTTCAGACGGTCAGCGGTCCTCCGCTACAACCACACTACGCTGACACACCGCTGACCGTTTGAAAGATTTAGCCTTCAGTTTTAAGGGCATGAGCTTGGGCTTCCTGTGGTGCTATCACTCAAACTGAGAGCATTGAGCAGAACTTTCTCTGGCGTGACAAGAGAGCACAAGTAAGAGAAGGTATCTGTTAATACCGCGCGCCATGACTGATTCACGATTAGGATATTTTTCAGTAGTAACCGGAAGCAGCAGCTCACGCCGTGTGGTTACTAAGCTTATGTAACTACTTCCGGTTACTATCGCTAGAGCCAGTTCCCTCTCTCATTAATGCTTCTCGAGTCTATGTAATCACGTTCCTTACCTGCTACTGGTGGCGGTATTGCTGTCATGAAAGACGAAAAGCAACATTAGAATTCAGTGGACTGTTTCATGTTACATTGTAGTTGGACGGTTTTTTCACAGGCTTGCCAAGCTCCAGGTGGGGTTCCTGTGTTGGTTGGTTGGGATTCCTGTGGTGAATTCTGTTCGCTAAACCATGTGAATTCACATGGCTTAGCGAACAGAACTCACCACAGGAACCCCAACCAACTAACACAGGAACCCCACCTTGAGCTTGGTAAGCTGTGGTTTTTTATGTATTTATGTTCCAAGTACTGACTACTGTTCAGACAAGTATCACTCAAATAAACCCAAATATATCAAAATAACTTTCTTTCTGGATACAAATTTTCCTTAATTCGCATTGAACTGTTGAGCCTCTGAATCCATTGAGGCCGCCATCTTGGTTTGTGGTGACGTCACACAGTCGTTGTTTATAATCAGTAAAGTATGGTCATAATGTGGTCTTAAGTCAGATATTGACAAAAATTGAAATGCTAAAACTATTTACGATGTATAGAAACTGTCGACCAACCGTGTGACGTCATCACAAACCAAGATGGCGGCGTTCATGGATCAACTTTCATTGCGAATAAAAACAGAGGAAAAGAGATTAGTGTACATTTAACCACAATCCTTTGCGAACCCAAATCAGTTTCGCCATGCACATTTACAAACTGTGATTAACTGTTAAGTAATACAGTAGTTTCATGTCTTTCCTGCATTCAAATTAGTTCAAGATATGATTCCTATATCCAGTTCTTATAACTTCAAATAACTAGCTATAGTATTTACCAAATCAGTGGATAGCAATTTTGGCGCGTTTTGATTGGTTCCCGTAACTCGGAATATCCTTGGCTATTCACTGTTTTGGGACGAGATTCAAAATGGCGTCTCGCTACAGCTACAGCTACAGCTACAGCTACAGCTACAGCTACAGCTACAGCTACAGCTACAGCTACAGCTACAGCTACAGCTACAGCTACAGCTACAGCTACAGCTACAGCTACAGCTACAGCTACAGCTACAGCTACAGCTACAGCTACAGCTACAGCTACATTTCTTATCCAACTGATTTGGTAACATTATAGTGTGAGGTGTACTTACGAGGCTGTGTTGGTGGCGGTGGTGTTGGTGGCATAGTTGGTGGTGGAGGCGTATCTATGGAAACAAACATACGTCATCAAGTCAGCTGATCGACACATATATCACAAAGAAAATGAGTTGAATCCTAACACAATCACATCTAACTTTGGTGCGTGTAATTAATGATCGAGACGAGTGCGCGAGCAGCTTTTGTTGTGCTCGTTTGGGGTATGGGGCGCGTTTAAATTAAACGGATTTATTTTACGCGTAGTTCCACCATGGAACTGCTTATGCTTATGTTATTATATTATTATATGATTATGTGTTATTATGATATTTGAAAACGCTATATACGCAATCCGTGTTGCTCAGTGCAGCTTTAAATACCCGTAAAACAGAGCACTGATGGAGGGAGGGGGTAAAAGGGTGCACTGTCCGCCTCCTGGGAGAACAGTTTCGACTGAAGGGGGTACGGACGTTAAATACGGAGTTTACTTTTACTATCTCGGAATAGCGTAATTGTAATCACGGTACTTACTGCAATCTGTGATGGAAATATCATCAATAGCAATGTCACCCTGCCAGGAGCTTCCGCGAATACCCTCGAAGGAGATCTGTAAGAGATCAATGCGTAGCTAAAATTGTTATACTAGCTGTCATAATAAGTTCAGCCACGCCACCGCCTATGGTAACATTGTGTTATTTTATACCTTTTGTTGTCCACTTTGAGACAAGCGAACTTCAGCATATTTCCATGCACTTCCTTGGCTACCAGACTTAGTGAATACTATTGCACTACCAACGTACACGTTCAGTGTTCGTACATTGTTACCAAGCATATGATAGTAGAATCTAAGGCAACTGTTACCAGTAAGGGATACTTGTTTATCAATGAAGGCGTTATCACCGTTGACTCTTGGAGACGAGGTCTCGATGTACATGTAATAACCTGTAGCAGAACATATGTATCATCATCATCATCATCATCATCACCACCACCATGCATCATCATCACCATGCATCATCATCTTTATCATCATCGTCATTACAATCGTCATCAACGTAATCTTCGTCGTCATTGCCATCATCATCATCACCAACACCATGCATCATCATCATTGTCATAATCATCATCATCGTCATCATCGTCGTCATTGCCATAATCATCGTCGTCATCATCGTCGTCATATTACAATCGTCATCCACGTAGTCTTCGTCGTCATTGTCATCATCATCATCACCAACACCATGCATCATCATCATTGTCATAATCATCATCGTCGTCATCGTCGTCATTACAATCGTCATCAACGTAATCTTCGTCGTCATTGCCATCATCATCATCACCAACACCATGCATCATCATCATCGTCATCATCGTCGTCATTGCCATAATCATCGTCGTCGTCATCGTCGTCATATTACAATCGTCATCCACGTAGTCTTCGTCGTCATTGCCATCATCATCACCAACGGTATAATGCCATTGTTATTAGAATACTTTTATAGAATACTTTAATATTTATAAAGCGCTTTTCCTAGTGCTCAAAGCGCTATCTAAATTATAATTACAATGATAAAAATGTAAAATACTATATTCCTATTAATATTTACAAAATAAATTATTCAGTATCCATCGTCATCTAAATCATTCAATATTCGCATGAATGTATTTTTCCATAGTGACGTACCTTGTCCGCCATGGCCACCACTAGGTCCAGTGCCACCCGATGGAGTACCTCCAGTACGCCTTGACCAGTCAAACTTATCCCCAGTTCTCTGAACGAATCCACAGGTATCCCGGTCAAAATTACAATTCAAACCTAAACGAAACGAAAACATAACGTCACGTTACCCAGTCAGCAACATTTGTAATCAATTAATTGTAATATATGAAGGGATACAAAGATTATAATAGATCGAATGTAAAAGTTTTAATATAGAATATATAAGTTTACTATAGTTACCACTTGGGGGTGGTGGTTGCGTGACAGGTGGTTGTGTGACAGGACCTTGAAAAGGATGCGAGAGAAAAAATTAGTATTTTATTATAGTAATTAGTACTACTAGTATATATACTAGTATATGTTGTTGTTATTGTTTACTTTAATTACCTCCGCACTTGTACAATTTGTTCAGTTGGATTGTATCGATGCTGCTTAAACCACGTCGTTGACCAAGAGTAACCTGTAGAAAGATTATAATATTCTCAGTGGGAGAAGAACGAGGAGAAGGACGAGGAGAAGGACGAGGAGAAGGACGAGGAGAAGGACGAGGAGAAGGACGAGGAGAAGGGACGAGGAGAAGGACGAGGAGAAGGACGAGGAGAGGAAGGAGAAGGAGAAGGACGAGGAGAAGGACGAGGAGAAGGACGAGGAGAAGGACGAGGAGAAGGACGAGAGAAGGACGAGGAGAAGGACGAGGAGAAGGACGAGGAGAAGGACGAGGAGAAGGACGAGGAGAAGGACGAGGAGAAGGACGAGGAGAAGGACGAGGAGAAGGACGAGGAGAAGGACGAGGAGAAGGACGAGGAGAAGGACGAGGAGAGAAGGAGAAGGACGAGGAGAAGGACGAGGAGAAGGACGAGGAGAAGGACGAGGACGAAGAAGGACGAGGAGAAGGACGAGGAGAAGGACGAGGAGAAGGAGAGGAGAAGGACGAGGAGAAGGACGAGGAGGAGAAGAAGGACGAGGAGAAGGAGAAGGACGAAGAAGAGAAGGACGAGGAGAAGGACGAGGAGAAGGACGAGGAGAAGATACTCACCCCTGGTTGCTTGGCAACAATAGTTGGTAGGTAGTCCATTTTTAGAGAAAAGCTCTTCCACCATAATGCATCACGCTACCGTAGTCATACATGGTGCCCTGAGAGTCGATTCCAGAGAGAGTGTTTTTTGAAGTTGCCTTCTCTGCCTTTAGTCATAGAACATAGAATCGTTTAGTTTTGAATGACAAAATAAAACCAATCCATGATGTCCGTCGATCCTTGTGACTCACCTGCTCGGATGTTTTCAAACTTAATGGTGACGTAGTTGTCGCGGAGAAGGACGAGGAGAAGGACCTGGATTGTTCGTGGAAGAAACCAAGGGCGTGGCCTAAATAAACGACAAGAAGGATATATATACAAGAACCAAACTATATACTACCTAATTAAATATTAGCCTGATTTTCAGACGGCTCATGTGTCAGGCTACCTAAATATCTATGATTGTAAATTAAAGCGCCATCCATGATTATCCTTGTGACTCATTATTATTATTATATTATTATAAACGACAAGAATATATATACAAGAACCAAACTATTATTATTATTATTAGGCTACCTAAATTATGATTAAATTAAAGCGCCTTATTATATTATTATTATTATTATTATTATTATTATTATTATTATTATTATTATTATTATTATTATTATTATTATTATTATTATTATTTATTATTATTATTATTACTATTATTATTATTATTATTATTATTATTATTATTATTATTATTTATTATTATTATTATTATTATTATTATTATTATTATTATTATTATTATTATTATTATTATTATTATTATTATTATTATTATTATTATTTTTTATTATTATTTATGGTTTATTGTATAACGGATTGATAATAATATCATAGTTTAATATATTTTAAAATCATTTGTTTGGTATATTTACCGAATTCATGGATAACGATTCCTTTGTACCAACATCCAGAGGCCAAGGAGAGTTGCTGTGTGCTACCAGTTCGTCCAACGTACGACCAACACCTGTATGATACAAGTCTCTTATAAGAAAACCACCCTTCAAATCCTATCGCCTATTATTATTTTTTCATTTTTTCATTTTTTCATTTTTTTTTTTCAATTTATTCGCCACAAAAATACAACAATTCCAACATCAAAATAGAGACAAATAATAGAAACAATAATATATGGTGTGGCGGGGGAAAAAACAGAACTTGCGCCGGTCCCACTTGATATTTCCCCCTAGCGTAAAAAATCACGATAAGATATTTAAAAAAAATTACTTTAAATAATTAACTCACAGATGCAAAAAGTGTCAAATCCTGCAACTAATCTTCTTATAATATAGATTTTCACGATAAGCGTGGTACTCCATTATAGAACAGTATTGAACAGATAGCGCGCGCTTTTAATTAGCCTTGTAATTGAAAATCAAGCGCGCAATATGTTTCATTTTCACAACTGATGAAGACTAGAAAGTCAGGGACAAAAACAAAAACACTTTAATAATCACGAACCCTGACTTCAACTCAATCAACTCACCCTCCTCCTTTGAATACAGACACGTAAGCTTTATCCGCGGCAGTTCTTTTTCTAAAACGAATGCAGGTCTTCTGATGATACTCTGCGATAGCTTCGTTCAGCCTGGCCATAGCACGAGGCTCGCTGGCTGTGGATAAAGCAGGCAGAGATGTGTTGTACAAGTGATATTAGACTAGCTGAGCTATAGTAATAATAATAATAAACTTTATTATTTATATAGTACTCTTTTAATAACGTATAACGGCGCAGAAGCCTAACTAAAGCATGAGCAAGCACAAGCGCGCTTGCGTCGAACCTGTTTTCACGGTGAAATAACGCCCTATTGAATTCTCATGCTTATGCTCACTAGTCGCTAGCATGGGCTACTGTCGCTTGTGAAAACCATGGCGTAAAGGCTAGATAAACTACTAACAGTGATGAAGTGCTTACCTATCGATGACTCTACATCATAGACTATCACAGCATTGGGCCAAAGTCTGTAGTTGATGGACGCTCTTTCTCCTCTCGCTTCAACTTCTGCTCTTTGGTCTTCAGTGAGTTTGATGTCTCCCTCGAAGAGGTCTGGGTCTTCAATTTCTCTGTTTTCTGATTGAAAAAACAAAGAGTTTAAAAAGTAGTCGTCTTCAACTCAGCAGCTAAAATGATCTTAGCAAGTGAAAACAATATTTAGTTTGGACAACTTATAAAAGGCTAGACAGAGTATACATACTTGTAAAACTTTTCCTGCCGATGGACAACACGTTCTACTCACTAAAATATTGAATAACAAACATCCATTCAATTACCTTCAAAGCTTGCCAATGCGGCCGCAACCAAGACAAGTACAACCAGCAAGGTCTTCATGATGACCGAGTGTGGATTTGTACACGTGAAGAAGGTTACTTTTATACACAAGCTGACATACACTACAACAGTCATTCAACTCTAGTGTATTTATTTAGGCACAATTGAACGTGATAATAGGATGGATAGCGTGTAAACAGGTCTGTTAGCTGATACAACACGATGAATAGGTGAACAACTAACAAGTTGGATTGTTGGCGAACGTGCTACGTTTATTGACGTTATTCTAAGAACATTTGAACAGGTATCAATCATATTGTTAGCCTGAAATCGGGTGAGGTGAATTTAGGCACTCGCATGGTATCAGCACATTTTAACATGATTTTACCACTACAATGTGCTTTGTAGCTTTCCTTTCGTCGATTCATGAAATTGTAATTAATTCCCATATGAAAGAAGCAGGATGCTCGTGGGAAATGTTGAAAATGACCCCTAAAAGGTACCTGAGTCTCTTGCAAGTGGGCGTGGCATGAAATATGTTTTTCACCCCTAAGAGGTACAAAGTCTAAAACAATACGTAAATTAATTCATTTGCATCTTGCGGTTACTTTGCGACGCCTTAGAAGATTCGCAAAACAAATGTTATTTAAATAATAATAATAATAATAATAATAATAATAATAATAATAATAATAATAATAATGGAAACTTTATTTCATGTATTTTTACACAAACAATTGCAAATCTCACTACATGTAGGTAATTTACAATTGACTACTACTTGAACTCGAAATAATAATAATAATAACATTAGTTGAGTGTCTACGGCTTCTAGCAGAGCACAAGTGCTCCACTAATCGGGGGCACTTAGTAGTATATTTTCTGCTTATATGCTGACAGACATCCTAAAAGGTACTGTCTTGGTGTCCGTTGGTGTTCCTTTTAAAACAGAGACCCCCTAAGCAGTACCAAATCGCGGATTTCAAACCCTAAATGGTACGAGTATCCCCGTCACCACATATATGGGAGTCCCCCCCCCCCCCCCCCCCGGAGTCCCCCCCCCCCCCCCCCCCCGGAGAGTCCCCCCCCCCCGGGAATTAATTTTTAAAATCTGACAATCGCAATTAATTTTACAAGAAGTTCGTGTTCAAATAAATCAACTTTCCTTACACTTTCAGTCTATATATTTATATCTGTCGGTTCAACTGCAACCACCTCGCTCAATTAAGCACCTTTCTTGACAACTTGATTCAGAATTCTAACGAAACAGAGTATCAAATATAATCAAGAAAATTAGCAACTGATTGTGGTTGGTATTGTTCAACGCAACTCAAATAGAGAAGTAACATTAATTACTGTGAAATATGAATTTTATTTTAGTGATTAATCGAAAAAGACTGCATGGGAAAAGAACCCCATGAAATAACAAAAGGTTAACTTGATGATGTGATGTAATCCACATGATGAAGAGGTTTTTAAAACAAGTTTTCTTGAATTTGCCGTTCGAAATGAAAAAAAATCTAGTTTCTATTTTAACAAGTGAAAAAACACCATTAAATCAATCAATCATTAAATGTAATTGTGTTTAGTTTAAATTAAAAATAAGTCAACACAGATGAAGGAGATGTCGTGAACTTGATTGTTGGCTATTGTGTAGATCACTACCCTTACAGCTGATACAAGTATACTGACATTGTTGTACCATTGATTGTTAGCTATTGTGTAGATCACTAGATATACGTACATACGCCATCCATACCCTTACAGCTGATACAGGTATACTGACATTGTTGAACCATTGATTGTTAGCTATTGTGTAGATCACTACCCTTACAGCTGATACAAGTATACTGACATTGTTGTACCATTGATTGTTAGCTATTGTGTAGATCACTAGATATACGTACATACGCCATCCATACCCTTACAGCTGATACAGGTATACTGACATTGTTGAACCATTGATTGTTAGCTATTGTGTAGATCACTACCCTTAGCTGATACAAGTATACTGACATTGTTGTACCATTGATTGCTGGCTATTGTGTAGATCATTAGATATACGTACATACACCATCCATACCCTTACAGCTGATACAAGTACAGGCCCCGCGTAGCCAGGATTTGTTGTGGGGGGGTGCTCCCCAGGCCAAAGTGGACCAAACTATCAAAATGCACTTAGGATAGCAGCAATCATAGAGGGTCCTGAAGGGAGCCTACAAATCCCATTTCCCAGTCGATTAAAAAAAAAAAATCCCAGTCCCATTGACATGAATTCAAGAAAATCCCAGTATCGTGGACTCGCTTCTAGCGACCACCCTATTAGATAATTCATCTAACAATTTCCTGATCTCATACTTTATGGCAATTGTAAATGATTATTTCACTATGTTTGCATTTCTAAGTGTGCTTTTTGATGACTTCCTTGCTTTGAAACGTATTAAAAACCGTTCTCTTGGTTGCTCTATTTGACCTGAATTTTGTGGAATCATATCAAACTTATGTCCTGCATCATTGAACATTTGCTCCTGTTGGGATCCAGTATCACGCGGACAACGTTTTTTGTTAATGCTTTGTTTACTAATGCACGTGAGGCCCGATTGATCCAGCAATTTGTTCACTATGACCGCTAAATAAAGCAGATTCGTACGTGACTGGTTTATCATTTCTGAATTCATATTTTTCCTTTGACAATGTGTAAATCAGGTAGCTAAAATATAAGAGAGGATGGAAAAGCTGCATATGTTTCCTCAAAGGGAAAATATATCACAAATTCGAATTCGAACTAACTTATTGATCTCGTGCGTGTAAATATTGGAAATTGCCTTCAAAAAACGTCCTTTCCGAGCCATAATTTATTTGCGAATTCGCCGGCCTATGTAGCTTCTACATACAGACCGCGATACAGAGCACCAATATGATGTTCACAATTACCAAACAAAGAGTTTTAGATTTCATTTTGCCACCGCTTAATTAAGTTTAATATACATGTATTTTATATCAAAATGCGCGTACAATTACAGAGCATTAGAATCTGGCGGTAGGTTTTTGATTGACACAATTCCCAAGGGTTTCTGAGGGTTTCAGTGCGTAGCGTATGTCACGCTCTCCTATCATCAGAAATTTCAGTTCTATCGACTTTGAAGAAACGGAAAATGCCACCTTCAAATCTATATTTTTTTTGCTTGAATTGCCAGCTTATTCATTCCTTACATATTCGTCTTTTATATTCCGTTGGTAGGTTTTTGATTGACACAATTCCCAAGGATTTCTGAGGGTTTTAGTGCGTAGCGTATGTTACGCTCTCCTATATCTCTTCAGAAATTTCAGTTCTATCGACTTTGAAGAAACGGAAAATGCCACCTTCAAATCTATTTATTTTTGCTTGAATTGCCAGCTTATTCATTCCTTACATATTCATCTTTTATATTCCGTTGGTAGGTTTTTGATTTGTATTTTAACAATGCAGTAAAAAGCAAAAATGTATCAAAATTATGCTGTTTTTCGCCTAAACAAGACTCGCCTCATCTGCATATGTGAAACAATGACCTTTTGTATAACATAAGTTTGATATGATAAATGGTTGCAAAAATAATAATCAATTTCCGCTCTTTTATATGATTTTTCCCGAGCGTGTTGTGGTTGTATGTGCAGCTTCATCCTCGTCTCCTATCACAGCAAGGATAATATCGTTGCAGGGCCGTAGGAAATGGAAAATAAGTGGTGGGGGACGTTTAGCGAGCCGCTAAATTTTTGAAATCTAGAGCCGGCTCGGAAATCAGCGTTCTCCAAGAGCTATTTGTGGTTTACGCGTATTGCTAATAACTTCCTACACTGTCTCGGCAAACCAATGCATATTGAAAAATGTATAAGGCTTATAATAATATGCTGTTTTGCAATACGCTTTCCCATTCCCAAAGTGGTTTTGAAATTCCCAGTCCCATTAGCAAAATCCCAGTCCCAGTGGTACAATCCATTTTCCCAGTGTAAAAAAATGGCCATTCCCAGTCAGTCCCATTTAATAACAGACAACCCAAGCTCAATACGTTTGTAAGGGAATGTATGGGGATTTAAAATATGCCGTATTTTATTTGGAAATATTTAATAAAAATGTGTCAACTTTACCTGTGTTGTATCATTCTGTTGATTTTTGACTCTTGTGTGCAGTTTGGGGGGAATTTTAATAGGGATTTAATTTATTTAACAGAATGACACAACAGGTAAATTAAGTTGACAAACTTTTATTAATTATTTCCAAATAAAATACGGCATATTTTAAATCCCCATACATTCCCTTACAAACGTATTGGGTTGCCTGTGATCCAGCCTCCGTGGGTGTTTGGTGGCAAACAGATTTACCACCTCTTCTAAGTCAAATTCAAAGTTATAATGGATGTGCATGGACAAGTTTGGCGCGCGGTTCGTTCACGGTGGAACGAAAGAGAGTGCAGTCGGTTTTAGTTTGCCAGTGAATAGTGGACCTTTCCCCAAAAAATGTGGACCTTTGGGGTCTGTGGGGGGGGGGGGGTGCGAACGCACCCCGTGCACCCCCCTGGCTACGGGCCTGCAAGTATACTGACATTGTGGGACTAGTAGACTGATCCAGGTCGATTGTACCTGTGAAGTGAGTCCCAGTATTAAATAGAAAGCTTGATAAACTCCTTCATATATGTGTCCCTAGTTTCCATTCTTTATTCTATATATATAAAATACACGGAAAGAGAACTGAAGTTTACTATAATTACAACCTTTTAAATAATTCTAATGTTTTAAATAATGTTTAAAATGCAGAGCTATATTCAGTGACCCTCTTCAGTGCTTTAATTCATCCCAGTTCATATCAGTATTTACTGTTCAAACGCTTTAATTTTTAGCAACTTCAGTTTGAGGAACTTGCAGCTAGTACTGATGCAAATTCCCTGGTTTCCAGATCTCCCTTACCAGGGGAAGACGATCGATACTCAGCAGTGCGCTTAACAGCCGACATGCTAGGAACTGACTCCCTACTACCCGGCTAGTACAATGAATCAGTCATTCAAGGTGCTTCTTTCGAATGCAGTAAGGTCGACGCCTGCGCATCCTGAAAGAAGCTTGATAGCTTGCAAGGTATGAAATACTGATTTCTGAAACAGGTTCCGTACTCACTCGATCAAGATTTAATTGTCTTTGGTCGGTTTACCGGCTTAGTACGCGCAGAATTGGATTCGCGCTCGCGTCTGTGATATACCTGATGTCAGTTTTCATTCATTCATTCGTTCGTTCATTCGTTCGTTCGTTCATTCATTTGTTCATTCATTCATTCGTTCGTTCGTTCGTTCATTCGTTCGTTCGTTCATTCGATTCATTCATTCATTCATTCATTCATTCATTCATTCATTCATTCATTCATTCATTCATTCATTCATTCATTCATTCATTCATTCATTCATTCATTCATTCGTTCATTCATTCGTTCATTCATTCATTCGTTCATTTACAGCCTGATACGAAAGGAATGGCTGCCAATGGGAAAGAGTGGCTCTCCTGGATTTTTCCTTTCACCTCCTCCCCTCCCTCGATCTCCCAGCTGCATCGACTAATTGATGGTTTGCTCGTGACGTCATGGCGGTCATCTTGGTGACCGATAACAAAGCATTCCTTATTAGTTCCTCTCGATCGAGGAATTGATTGACGGAGATGGGTGGATCAACGAAAAACAATTCAAATTAACCGTTTTGCGTGAACTAAAGAAATAAATTAAAAATAAATTTTGAAAAACCGACTGGAAGATTTCTTCTTTCTAGTCCTTTCATAAATGACGTCATTGATCTCGTGATTGACAGCATCTATCACGTGATACATGCATGGTATTCGCGGGGTTGCGCACTGCTGTCATTCCAACAGTGCTGTGAGAAAGGTGAGTTTGTTGTTGAACTTTTCTTAGAAAATTGCGTAGTTTAGCGTAAATATGCCTCTTTAGTAGAATATTTGAGCCTAGTTTTAGGAAGTACAAAGTTTCCAAGCTGAAAAGCATTAAATATTTGTACAAATGCTTTAATTTTTATGCAAAATTTAGCTTGAACGGTTTTGCACTTCTGCCTCTGCACTTCTGCCTCTGCACGTGCTAAAGTTCCGCTCAAAGTTTCTCGCTTCACAAGCAGCTGAAATCTTCAGAATTTGAAACATTTAAAGCTAGAAAGTCTTAGAAAATACGTATTATTCTCTGTTTGGATAATTTTTCAATGAAAAGCTGCAACAGTTCGGCGAGGTTCATTTGCAACAGCGTTCAAGATGAAGTGAACGATGCCATTTTGGTTTTTGTCTGTCTTCAACAACATTCCTTCAAAAGTTTTCGTTTTCCTGAATGAACTTCATCTTGGAATGATTCTTTATTGTTGTTTGTTTGCATTTTCTTTCATAAAAGTAACGTTTTATCGCAAGTTCGCGCCATGAATGTAAAGTTATGAAACGTTGGTCTCGTTAGCACTGAAACTAATGGCGCGAATATTTCAGCAAGGAATTTTTCTTCTTTGAAAAGTTGAAAACAATTATTGTTTCTAAAGCTGAATAAATCTAGTTTATTATGGTACGGTATATTTATTTTTGTAACTCATGTTTTTGCTATCTCCTTTGCTCAAATAATGTTAAATGTCTAATTAATTTATTATTTTTCTTAATTCCATTTCAGCAAACGACTTTCTTCTCATACAACGTATAATAAGGTTAGTGTGCGCTCAACGGATCTCAAACAAACCAAAACCTGTCCAGTTTTCAATATAGATTTGGCTTTGTTTGTTAAATTGCTTGAGACGGCCGCTGAGAGATTTTTATGGGCCGGGGCTAGAAGTTCCAAATTCGAATATGGAACGTACGTACAACGAATTAAGTTTAGAAAAATGAGTTTTTTCCTTGTGATGAATCAAATTGTCAACGTCGCTAACTCGTTTTCGTATTGTTATGTTTGTGGTATAAATGTCGTTTGTGCCTGTGAGAACAGACGTCCCTCGTGGCGTGCTTGCTTGTATTCCTTTCTCCACTAGGGAGGGGGGAGGGGAAATGAGCCCGTCATGTGGGGCGCCTGTTGGCTACAGGTTGTGTTGGAGGTGTTTTGTACCGTGTTTGTGACTGTTGCCGCTGATGAAAAAAATTCCATCAGTTCGTTGTTTTGGACTTGTAGTCACAAGGAAAAGGCATTCATTCTAGATTATATAGATATCAAAGAATTAAAAAAAACTAAGTCTAGCTAGGACTAGGAGGGTATCCGTACATCAAGTATGGACCCAGGGAATGTATTAGTGGAGGCTACCACTTTAAATTAGCAGCTTTATTAGCTGGTCAATCGGCCAGGGTCAATCGGCCAATCTTAGGTTAGCTTTCCAATAGGCCTACGAGATGGCAACGCTGGGCCAACGATGCATTCAATGGACCTGGATGCAATAAATTATTTTGAGTGAGAGTCTGAGTCTTGATAGTGTAGCTAGAGTGCGGTCATTATTTTTACGCGGTACTGGTCAGTCTACACACAACGCATACACCTAAACTACGCGGCGCCTAGGTTAGTTTTTTATCAGATCTTCGGTACTTAGGTTAACGCTGGCCAGTTAACGCTGGCCAGGCCGTATCATATAACTGAGACACAGTCAGGGTTTGGGCTTCCTTTGTCGGGACCCTTTGGAACGTCCGCAAGATTCTAGCAATTATAAGATTGCATTTTCCTTTTTCATTTCCCATTCATTCATTTATTTACATTTCTGCAAACCCTGACTACCCAAGTGTCTCGGCGGCGACAATGACTGCTACTCTAGACTGGAATGCTGAAAGATCTATGCGGTGCCTTGCCCATCCTTTGATCCCTTCCATCCCACAAGTATCAGTTGATTTGGTTCATATTTCTTGATCCGTCGCTCAGAATCTTTCAGAATTCCAGTGTCCATTCGTCCATTCCGATCAATCCGTTGTCCATTCGATTCCATTCCAGAGGACGTTGTTCGAGCCGGTCAGTTCGGTCCAGAAATGCTAACAAAATGTTGTACGTGCTTTGAAAATTAAAACCGTGCTAAAAGTCATCGAGAGTTCTGGTGATTTTTATCCGATTTTCTTTCAAAACATTTGATTACTTTTCAGCCAAGTCTACCAAGAACAACCACACTCGGTTGCGACGACGAGTACAGTCTTCAATAGATTTTGATTCAGTGGTAGCCTCTTAGCTTCAGTCTTTGTTGTTTTCTATTTTTTAATATCAATGATAATTAAATTGTTTGAATGCTCAATATTTTTATTAATTTGAATTTTATTAATCGAAATATTGAAAATATAATAAGGTTGTCACATGATTTGTCATTGTTCCTCAATGACAAAAATGTGCAATTTGCATTAAACAAACACGCGTCGGTGTTATACATTTCATATGTTCGACTCTCGTAGGTGGTGGTATGTGAATTATAGATCGATTGTTAGTCGGTTTGAATTCGTCGAAATGTTGATAGTTCCTTTTTTCATAGTGAAATTCTGTACTGTGTTTACTGCTCATCGAGCGAAGTCGATTTCAAAGTCAATTCATAGTAACAATAATAGTTTCTGTCGTACTTCTTGCCGAGACTTCATCTGACTTTATGCTAGGTTTATAGCTGGGTTTATTAGTTTAAGGTGGTATATGACTTCATCTCTCTATTTTCCAGAGTATTTTCAGGGCTGACTAACCGATCTTTTCACGACTTTTGTTCGACTTCCTACTGCTGTTTTCAAGTAAATTTTCTGGTTTTCCACGACTTTTTTCAGCGACGTTCCTCTAAGTGCCAATACAATTTTGTGTTTTCTTACGACGTTTTTGGGATTTCAACTACATTTTTCCAACACGTTTTTTGGATTGGCAACAAAATCTTGGATTTTCAACAAAATATTGGGTTTTCAACAACATTTTGGATTTTCTACGCCTTTTTTCACGCCGTTTTTGGAGAGGCAACAACATCTTGGGTTTTCAACAACATCTTGGGTTTTCAACAACATCTTGGGTTTTCAACAACATCTTGGGTTTTCAACAACATTTTGGGTTTTCTACGCCTTTTTTTCACGCCGTTTTTGGAGAGGCAACAACATCTTGGGTTTTCAACAACATCTTGGGTTTTCAACAACATTTTGGGTTTTCAACAACATTTTGGATTTTCTACACCTTTTTTTCACGCCGTTTTTGGAGAGGCAACAACATCTTGGGTTTTCAACAACATCTTGGGTTTTCAACAACATTTTGGGTTTTCAACAACATTTTGGATTTTCTACGCCTTTTTTTCACGCCGTTTTTGGAGAGGCAACAACATCTTGGGTTTTCAAGAACATTTTGGGTTTTCAACAACATTTTGGGTTTTCAACAACATTTTGGGTTTTCAACAACATTTTGGATTTTCTACGACTTATTTTACGCGAAGCCTTAACCCTCCAAGGCTGTGCGTCTGCATAGGTGGAGGACTACGTTTACAGAGACCTAATTTTGGCTTTCATTTCGGGCAGTCTCTGGTTTTTCGTAGCTGGCAGCGCACAATCTTTGCCATTTTCGAGTGTCTTTCTCTCAACTTCTCGGGTTGTAAACGACGATTCGCTTTTGCACAACTTTTCCGGAAAGTTCAAAATTTATTCAGGTCATTATAATATGATTGTCATGTGCTAACCGAGACTTTCAATTTTGGATTTTGCTGCCTCCAACACCAACACAAACTCTGTAGTGTACTAGAGCACGCTTGGTATTGTCCAAGAGGACTGGGTGCGACTCCCAGTGGGGTTCATGGAGTTGCATGAGGCAAATAATACCAAAATATCATCGAATTGCTTTAATAATAAAACAAGCAAAAACACTGTAGAGTACAATTTAGAAAAGCTTGAAAACTAAATAACTAATTAGTACTAAATAGCACTAATGAAACAATAGAAAACAATAGAAATAGCACTATTTAGTACTATTTAAAGTTAGTACTATTTCACGCTTTTCTAAATTGCACTCTAGCACTATTTAGTACTATAATTTTAGTACTATAAATTAGTACTATTTCAAACTTTTCTAAATTGCACTGTATTTAATTGACTCTTTAGTAGTATCAATTAACCTCAAATGTACATTCTAGGAACACTAGTACTAGAGTGCAATTTAGAAAACTTGAAGACTAAATAACTAATTAGTACTAAATAGCACTAATGAAACAATAGAATACAATAGAAATATCACTATTTGGTACTATTTCATGCTTTTCTAAAGTGCAAACCATATATCCGTGAAACAGTACTAACTAATTAGTACTAAATAGCACTGATGAAACAATAGAAAACAATAGAAATAACACTATTTAGTACTATTTCACGGACATATGGTTTGCAATCTAGATAGAGTGCAATTTAGAAAAGCGTGAAATAGTACTAACTTTAAATAGTACTAAATAGTGCTATTTCTATTGTTTTCTATTGTTTCATTAGTGCTATTTAGTACTAATTAGTTCTTTAGTTTTCAAGCTTTTCTAATTTGCACTCTACTCTAAAAGTAGCTTTGTTTGTCCTAAATATAAAAGGGTGTCCGAGGGTGGGAAATATTTTTGCAACTCCGACCCTGGAAGAGTCTACCGCATATATTATAAAAACCAAACCTTAGTTTGAAATCCCTCAAGTAAGCCATCTATAAGATGACAACAAATTTGTATCTTCAACCTTAGTTTTAATTAAAAAAACTGCCAAGCTTTCGAGCTAAGCGTCTTCAGGGCTAAATGCTTAAAATCTAATTACAACGGCTATAAGTATACATTAGATATCATCTATAAGATGATTTTCCAAAATGACCCAAAATGACGATTTTTGATGGAATATAGTCCATGCAAAATGCTCAAAAATGGCCCAAAATGACGATTTTTGATGGACTAGACCCATGCAAAATGCTCAAAAATGGCCCAAAATCACGATTTCTGATGGACTATACCCATGCAAAATGCTAAAAAATGGCCCAAAATCACGATATTTGATGGACTATGGTCCATGCAAAAAGGCGGTATTCCCTTTGGATGAAGTAACCTCTACAAGCTGTTAGGACTAAATATCTAAGGTACGAAATCCCGAACAGAAGTTATTTACACTTCCGGTTGACGTAGCCGTCGTTGATTAGTTAGGATTTTTAGTCCAGAACTGTACCCACCTTTCTCAATAACGATATAAATACGGCGCGCGAAATAAATTTTCAGACAATGTTTTGGTACATACTCTATTCTGTATAATAAATATAACAATAATTTCCCTTGTTATGCGATGTAGATACGAACTGGTATCACATCATTAAAGCTTTTCCCATTGGAGGAAGTGTTCTACAAACATGGTATGTATGTCACCATGGCAACACGGATATACCTAACTCGAACAGTTATAGAAATATCAGGAGCCTGAAATATGTAATTGAATTATTATTATTATTTTACCAGCTTAAATAATTCCTTTCAATAGGAAATTATCTATAAAACAATGTTATTAGATTTAAAAGGAAAAAAAAAAAAGAATCATGACTGGGAGTCGAACTCGCGACCCCAAGTTTGAAATGAGCAAAGCATGCCGGGAAATTCTTCAAAAATCGACCATACACCCAGACGTTAATGCTGAGTCACCGTATGTTACGTATAGGATGAAGATTTCGGCTCCATCCGCGCTATCGAGCAGTATACATCAATCAACTTAGCATTCAAAGAGGGAGGGAGCAGTCGGATCCTAAGCCATCAAGAACTGTCCCTGCTAAGCTATTGAGCCCGCTTACTGATTTGGACGACAAGTTTAGCTAGTCTATCTGAACAATGGTCATTGTTGTGCAAATACGATGCCTGAAATCCTGAGGGAAAGCGCAACTAATGAGTGTTTATGGTCACATTACAAAGAGCCTAATGAACTTGTTGTGTCTAAACGGATCTTGTAAAAAGACGCATGTCTTTCATTGTGTTACTATCATTCCCTAAGGCTTAGCTACTTATCATAATTCTGATCAAACGAAATGTTCTTTACCGCAGGAGTTGATCTCGAGATTTGGGCTCACGAACATTCATATGAAAGATTCCGTATAGCCCATGCAAAATGCTCAAAAATGATCCAAAATCACGATATTTGATGGATGGATTATATTTTGATGGACGATAGCCCAGCAAAATGCCCCATGCAAAATGCGATGCCAAAATCAAAAATGGCCCAAAATGACGATATTTGATGGACTATATAGCCCATGGAAAATGCTCAACAATGGCCGAAAATGACGATTTTTGATAGACGATTGCCCAGCAAAATAATCAAGTGGCCCAAAATGACGATATTTGATGGACTATAGCCCATGGAAAATGCTCAACAATGGCCGAAAATGACGATTTTTGATAGACGATTGCCCAGCAAAATAATCAAGTGGCCCAAAATGACGATATTTGATGGACTATAGCCCATGCAAAATGCTCAAAAATGGCCCAAAATCACGATTTTTGATACATGGAAAGTGCAAAATGCAAAATGCGCTAAAATGGCCCAAATTGAAGATTTTTGATAGACTATATAGCGCGCATACAAAATGCGCAAAAATGTCCAAAATGACAATTTTTGATGGACTATAGCCCATGCAAAATGCTCAAAAATAGCTCAAAATCACGATATTTGATGGACTATTGCTATGGAAAATGCTCAAAAATGGTCCAAAATCACGATTTGATGGATTATATTCCATGCAAAATGCTCAAAAATGGATATTTGATGGATATATTCCATGCAAAATGCTCAAAAATGGTCCAAAATCACGATATTTGATGGATTATATGGAAAATGCTCAACATGGAAAATGCTCATAAAAATGCCCAAAATGACGATAATGGCTATAGCCCAAAATGAAATCACGATTTTTGATATGCAAAAAAATGGCACAAAATGGCGATTTTTGATGGACTATAGCCCATGGAAAATGCTCAACAATGGCCGAAAATGACGATTTTTGATAGACGATTGCCCAGCAAAATAATCAAGTGGCCCAAAATGACGATATTTGATGGACTATAGCCCATGCAAAATGCTCAAAAATAGCTCAAAATCACGATATTTGATGGACTATTGCTATGGAAAATGCTCAAAAATGGTCCAAAATCACGATATTTGATGGATTATATTCCATGCAAAATGCTCAAAAATGGCCCAAAATGACGATATTTGATGGCATAGCCCATGAGAAATGCGCAAAAATGGCACAAAATGGCGATTTTTGATGGACTATAGCCCATGGAAAATGCTCAACAATGGCCGAAAATGACGATTTTTGATAGACGATTGCCCAGCAAAATAATCAAGTGGCCCAAAATGACGATATTTGATGGACTATAGCCCATGGAAAATGCTCAACAATGGCCGAAAATGACGATTTTTGATAGACGATTGCCCAGCAAAATAATCAAGTGGCCCAAAATGACGATATTTGATGGACTATAGCCCATGCAAAATGCTCAAAAATGGCCCGAAATCACGATTTTTGATACATGGAAAGTGCAAAATGCAAAATGCGCTAAAATGGCCCAAATTGAAGATTTTTGATAGACTATATAGCGCGCATACAAAATGCGCAAAAATGTCCAAAATGACAATTTTTGATGGACTATAGCCCATGCAAAATGCTCAAAAATGGCCCAAAATCACGATATTTGATGGACTATTGCTATGGAAAATGCTCAAAAATGGTCCAAAATGACGATATTTGATGGATGCCCATGCCCATGAAAATGCGCAAAAAGCCCATGAGAAATGCGCAAAAATGGCACAAAATGGCGATTTTTGATGGACTATAGCCCATGGAAAATGCTCAACAATGGCCGAAAATGACGATTTTTGATAGACGATTGCCCAGCAAAATAATCAAGTGGCCCAAAATGACGATATTTGATGGACTATAGCCCATGCAAAATGCTCAAAAATGGCCCGAAATCACGATTTTTGATACATGGAAAGTGCAAAATGCAAAATGCGCTAAAATGGCCCAAATTGAAGATTTTTGATAGACTATATAGCGCGCATACAAAATGCGCAAAAATGTCCAAAATGACAATTTTTGATGGACTATAGCCCATGCAAAATGCTCAAAAATAGCTCAAAATCACGATATTTGATGGACTATTGCTATGGAAAATGCTCAAAAATGGTCCAAAATCACGATATTTGATGGATTATATTCCATGCAAAATGCTCAAAAATGGTCCAAAATCACGATATTTGATGGATTATATTCCATGGAAAATGCTCATAAATGGCCCAAAATGACGATATTTGATGGCATAGCCCATGAGAAATGCGCAAAAATGGCACAAAATGGCGATTTTTGATGGACTATAGCCCATGGAAAATGCTCAACAATGGCCGAAAATGACGATTTTTGATAGACGATTGCAAAAATCACGATATTTGATGGATATATATGGAAAATGCTCAACATGCAAAATGACGATTTTTGATAGACGATTGCCCAGCAAAATAATCAAAAGTGGCCCAAAATCACGATATTTGATGGACTATAGCCCATGCAAAATGCTCAAAAATGGCCCAAAATCACGATTTTTGATACATGGAAAGTGCAAAATGCAATTCAAAATGCGCTAAAATGGCCCAAATTGAAGATTTTTGATATAGACTATATAGCGCGCATTCAAAATGCGCAAAAATGTCCAAAATGACAATTTTTGATGGACTATAGCCCATGGAAAATGCTCAAAAATGGCCCAAAATGACGATTTTTGATGAACTTTTATAGCCCATGCAAAATGCTTAAAAATGGCCCAAAATGACGATTTTTGATGGACAAGCAAAATGCTCAAAAATGGTCCAAAATCACGATAATTTGATGGACTATGGTCCATGCAAAAAGGCGGTATTCCTTTTGGATGAAGTAACCTGTACAAGCTTAGGTTAGGACTAAATATCTAATGTACGAAATCCCGAACAGAAGTTATTTACACTTCTGGTTGACGTCGTCGTTGATTTTAGGATTTTTAGTCCAGAACTGTACCCACCTTTCTCAATAACGATATAAATACGGCGCGCGAAATAAATTTTCAGACAATGTTTTGGTACATACTCTATTCTGTATAATAAATATAACAATAATTTCCCTTGTTACGTGTAGATACGAACTGGTATCACATCATTAAAGATTTTCCCATTGGAGCCTGAAGTGTTCTACAAAAATGGTATGTATGTCACCATGGCAACACGGATATACCTAACTCGAACAGTTATAGAAATATGTAAATGAATTATTATTATTTTACCAGCTTAAATAATTCCTTTCAATAGGAAATTATCTATAAAACAATGTTATTAGATTTAAAAGGAAAAAAAAAAAAGTGTCATGACTGGGAGTCGAACTCGCGACCCCAAGTTTGAAATGAGCAAAGCATGCCGGGAAATTCTTCAAAAATCGACCATACACCCAGACGTTAATGCTGAGTCACCGTATGTTACGTATAGGATGAAGATTTCTGCCCAATCCGCGCTATCGAGCAGTACATCAATCAACTTAGCATTCAAAGAGGGAGGGAGCAGTCGGATCCTAAGCCATCAAGAACTGTCCCTGCTAAGCTATTGAGCCCGCTTACTGATTTGGACGACAAGTTTAGCTAGTCTATCTGAACAATGGTCATTGTTGTGCAAATACGATGCCTGAAATCCTGAGGGAAAGCGCAACTAATGAGTGTTTATTGTCACATTACAAAGAGCCTAATTAACTTGTTGTGTCTAAAGATCTTGTAAAAAGACGCATGTCTTTCATTGTGTTACTATCATTCCCTAAGGCTTAGCTACTTATCATAATTCTGATCAAACGAAATGTTCTTTACCGCAGGAGTTGATCTCGAGATTTGGGCTCACAAACATTCATATGAAAGATTCCGTATAGCCCATGCAAAATGCTCAAAAATGAACCCAAATGACAATTTTTGATGGACTATAGCCCATGAGAAATGCTCAAAAATGGCCCAAAATATCGATTTTTGATGGACTATATATAGCGCGCATATAAAATGCTCAAAAATGAAAAATGGCCCAAAGTCACGATTTTTGATGGACTATATATAACGCGCATACAAAATGCGCAAAAATGGCCCAAATTCACGATTTTTGATGGACTATCATCAGCCCATGCAAAATTCGCAAAAATGGTACAAAATGACGATTTTTGATGGACTATTATAGCACATGCAAAATGATCAAAAATGGCCCAAAACTAAAGTTCTTGGAGCTTGGAAGTATGTATGGTAGTACCCTTCCCCCATTGGAGAGTATTCAGTGGGTAAGCTGCTTGTGCACTGACATGCGCAAAACTCGGTCAAAGCTTGTTGGGCACTGTTTACGTTTGCACTGGTTCGTACGACAATAGGCGCGGGGCCTACGAGATCCGTAGTATTTTGTCGGTAGAGTGAATGAGTGAAATGTTCTTATTCCACTAATTGTATATTTTGCCTTCGTTCCCGCGCGCCACTGTGTAATACACTGCCATATTTGGGGCGTTCTCTTGACCTTATATGGTAAAATGACGCACGAGTGGAATAATAATGCCACATAAAGTTGGTTAATAATAATAATAAGTATTGGGAGCATAATACTATTGACTCTATGCTCTTACATAACTAGCAACATTAATCAAATCAAATAAAAATCGAATATTATAAACTATAAAAATATTAATAGAAAAAGTGTTCATTTGGTTGCAAAAAGAATGAGACAAAACTACTGTAAACTTTGTAAAAATGTTTTAGTTTAATAAACAAACATGCCTTTCAATATTATTATTATTATTATTATTATTATTTATAGTAAATAGTTCTCCCAACATCTGATATAGCACAAACAAGATTGTAGCCGTGAGTACAGTAATGTTCTAGTAATTCATTTGGTGTAGTTATAAGCTCTAATAATAACAATTTATAATTGTGTGATTGACGACTAGGTTAGTAATGTCAGTGACCCATGAAGTAACAAACAAAATACAACTAAATAGTAGAGTGCAAATTAGAAAAGCTTGAAAACTAAAGAACTAATTAGTACTAAATAGCACTAATGAAACAATAGAAAACAATACAAATAGCACTATTTAGTACTATTTAAAGTTAGTACTATTTCACGCTTTTCTAAATTGCACTCTACTACAAAAATAGTCATTATAGTACTATTTACTGTGCATCGGGAACAAGTGTAACCACGTTTAATGTAATATGACTTAAAACAATTGATTGGCAACAGACCACAAATACATCAAAATTGGCTACATTGTTAGCTTCGCACAGCAAAGATGTCCCTTGTGTTTAGTGGAATGACTACTCTGACTATTAAGCTTAGTAAACATTGCTTTATCAGACAATGAAGCTGTTTACATGGTATTCATGTAGTGACGGCAATACACTGTGGTATGTATATATACAATTATTTCATGGATGTGTAGCTAATAGTAATATTAATTCATCTTTATTTTAAAGATTCAAAAATTCAACTTTTGGTAGTGTTCAAATCTGTACCCCATCCCCAATGAGTCTTCCACCCTACCCCCCTGGAGAATTAGTAATAATATAATATAAAAAAAACCTAAAGATATCAGCAACCTTATAACAATGATAGCAGAGAGATGTTTTCAATGACTAAAGGCACTTTCCCATCTGTCTGCTAGTCAGTCTGGAAGGTCTGAGAATTGAGACCTGCGTGGTATCAAGGTTGTCCTTTTTCAGCATCCTGTCATCCGTGTTCAAGATTACAGGTGCTTTAGTTATAATCTCAAAACCAGCGGACAGACAGACCGGCCAGTCCAGCCAAATGGATAGCACCCTTAATCAATGCAAAAGAGACAATATCAACCCGAGTGCTTTACTGAATATCTTCAAGTAAAGCAACTTTAGGTGATGATTGTCAATAATATCGGAACATAAATTGGAGTAGTTATGAAACAAGAACTAACTATTCGTCACTGTTAACCCATGTACAATGAGATCTTAAACATGAACTAACAAGACACTTTTTAATAGATTGTGTTCAAATGCTTAACACTTGTCCGACCCTCGCAACAAAAAAATTGCAAAATATGGTGCTTCTTTGAAAAAATATAGAAAACAGAACAGAATCTCATTAAAAAGTGCCTTATTTAAATAACATCTCGCTGATATTATTTAGTATGTAATAGAATTGATCCAGTTCCTCTACAACTGTTCATAGAAACTCCAATTGGCTTACAAAACCAGTTTCATAGTTCCAGTGTACTGTTGAAAAGGAGTTACTGATTACCAATGGAAACAAAAGGAAATGTCAAACCAGTAAATCCTGTCAATCTAGTTTTCCAAACCTGTTTCTCTACTAAAGACTCTGCTGAAAATTTACCACCAAAAGTTTATTGCGACATCAAGGAATTATGGTTTGCGTGATATATATTTAGCCAGATTTAGCCAGATTTCTCAATGTTCCTTGATCCTAAAAAGTCTGTCTTTTTTTAGTAGAAATCTTAAATCTTTTGTATTTTTTCAGCCAGGATGACTGGATTATCTTTGGTTATCTTGGCCCGACCTTCTGCTTTGTAGTCAAACGTACAATCGTGTTTATCGGAATATCTATGAAGTCCACAGAATACATTACCACATCGACACTCAAAACCTGAAAGAACAATAAGAATACTTAGAACAACGTACTTGATCTCTGATTAATATCAACATCCTCCTGGAGCATGTCTGGATAGGCAATTTTCATGATGGCATTATTTGACGTATAGCTACAACTACCAGAATGCTTTGGGAATTTTCTTTCTTATTCAGATTTGTATTCCAACATGAGGAGATGCATATGAGAGTAGTAAGACAATATTATTGGTGAGAAAATGGACAAAGTATTCTGGTTGTTGTAGTACATGTATATGATGCCATCATGCAAACAGCCTTTACTCTGTTCTTTCATGGACCACATGGTACAGTATTAGGGTTATAGAATGGTCTCTGAAATATACTGGGTCTTGGCAAAATCTGAGCAAATCTCGAAACCTTGGCGTTCCAGGAAAGAGTCTTGGATTCCGGATTTCGTAAAAAGCAATATGCAGCTCGAAATCTCGAATTTTCAAATTTCACACAGAATAGTGAAGTCTCGGGCTAGGATTTTAAACAAGTATCTTGGCGTCTCGGCAAGTCTAGGATTTGACCATTCTATAGCCCTAGTATTAGAGATGATACATCTAAGAGAGGGAATCTATGTGGAAGTTACTCAAGGGGTCATTTCACGGTATTTGAAATGTTACGGAGGGGAAGACAAACTATTTTAATTGACTGTTACTATGTAATTATGAAATCAATTTCTGAACTTTGTTCATGATATCATACATTGTACATATTCATATATACTACAAAATAGAATAAGACTGAATACGATTTCACATATATCTGTATAGTTCAGCAGGTAAATAGTTTGTGTTACGGAGGGGAACAGAAAATATGTAATTTTTAGTTGTCATTTTTCATCTTGAAAACTCTCTGAAATTGCAATATCTTAAAGCCTTGCTTTTGATTTTTCTTATTTCTCAACTAGATGACATTCTAAAATTATGAAAATAAAAATACTATCTGTCAATGCTGTTTCTCTGTAGAGCTAAATGTCAAGGGTGGTAGTGTTACGGAGGGGAAGTTACGGAGGGGAAGTTACGGAGGGGAACGTTTTGTCCGTCATGTAAATTGCCAAAGAAAACACTACTAAACACTTGAAGATAAGACTTTTTAGTATACTCTTGGATTAAGGACATGTTTCTTCAATTAACATACTGAATAAAGTATATGTACCTTGTCTTAATAATAATTAAACACTCTGGACAGTAGCTTAAGGTCATCAGCTAGAGTACACAGCTACTAAACTGTTAATCCACTTTTAAAATATAAGTAAGTGCATGTCATACTATGCAGGATTGATCAAACTTTGTATTTTAAAAGTTTTAAAAAGAAATGGAAATAGTCTGGCTTTCAATAAGAGGAAATGCCCTATTTTAGACACAGGGTACCCAAAACATGGAAAAGCACAAAGAAATTGTACGCCTTTATAAAGGCTATAGGTGACTGTTAAATCAATACTACTTTACAAACTGGCTATTTAAACACAAATGTGTAAACTACAGTTGAAATATCAAACAGATATTTTCCTTTTGTATAACATATATTCCCCTCCGTAACAAATTTTCCCCTCCGTAACACTTTTTCATGTCATAATATTCCAAGCAAACAAAAAGACATTGAAGGCAAATATGGCTCATCTGTACACCCCCCCTCTAAATTGGAAGGAATCAAAATGCCAGAGATTTAAGCTCAAAGATGTAGCTATAATGATAACTTTTTTACCTAATATTGTTACGGAGGGGAAAACAGCATTTTGCTTGGGTTCCTAATTCCTGCTTGCAATCATTTCTAAAAAATATCCCTTATTTTATGATAACACATGCCTGATACAATATGGCTACATAGATGGAATGGTTGAGTTAATCATATATCTTGAAATAAAGAGAAAAATGCATTTTCCCCTCCGTAACACAGTTGAACCCTTTTCTCGTAATCAGAGTTCATTTTTTCAATGAATGTTAGCACAATGATGTATTGTTTTTTTTTTAATCATAAACTTGAGCTATTCTGCTTATTGAAGAAGTGGATTCTAATCATTGTTTACCTATTTCATTTATTATTATTTTTGTCCAAAATACCGTGAAATGACCCCAAGCCTAAGTTACAAGATAATGGGGCAGTTCAAACAGCTTCTTACCAGTTAGTCCCACTTTCTTTCGGCACGAGAAGCATCTATTTCTTTTCGTTTTACTTTTGTCCTTTGTATCGTCAGAGGGACCAGGTTCAACGGTAGGTTGTCTATCTTCTGTTTTACTACAGTCGCTACTAGGAGTCGGGATGGTCGGTAATGATGATATTGATGCCATAGCTCCGTCTACATTTGAACTGCTATTTGAACCTAAAGAAGAACAATATATATTTATTCGTGATAAACTTTTGAGGAATTACACAACCCAAGGAAGAGTTGCATAACACTGTGCATGTATAACTACAAACGTATACAGCTTATTAAATGGTTTGCCGCACAGATAATTAATGTGTGGATATTTCATGAGTTCTGTATTATTTTTCAAAGCCCCAAGTGTGAACTGTCTGTGACTATTAAGGGAATTATCATTCCACTGCATTGTATTAATTAGTAGAGGGAATCATACGGTTTCGAGTTCAATTTGGAAATAATTTGCACAAGTGTGGTTTTCAAAGAGTATCAATCTTTGAAAAACACATGAGTGCAAATTATTCCAAATTGAACGAGAAATCATATGATTACCAATTAATAATATTCATGAAAAAATAATAATTTGCACTGCAGTGCAATTAACTGCAGTGCAAATTACTTTTCAACTGCACTGCTCTAAGCCAATCAGAATCGAGTATTTTTTTCATGTATATTATTAGTAGCCTGATTTTCAGATGGCTCATGAATGTGTCAGACACATGAGCCATCTGAAAATCAGGCTATATTATTAGAAGATAAACAAAGTTTCATCTACACATTTTTGAAGTTTCAATTGACTCCAAGCTTTTGGGTCAATTGACCTGGCATCATCAGGGAAATAGTGGAATGCTTCCTTATCACATATACAAAACAACAAATTTCAATGGTAGGAATGTGCAAGCTACAACGGACTACTGTATATATGCGTGCAAATATGCATGCACTATCAAAGTAGCATAGAGAACCACAACAATAACACAAAGATAACTACGGTAATTACTCCGGTCATGACTGGATGGATGAACGCATGAATGTTTGAATGAAAATAAATCATGAAAGTAAAAACCCAAATGATTCAATGAAATTAAGATTAGTACACATACATGTGAGGAAATATGAATGAGTAAAACTAAATGAAGTGAATGAGACAAATAACATGAATACAGCTAGTACAGTACGATGGGTCAATTGACCCAAAAGCTTCAGAGTCATATTAAACTTCAAAATCGTGTAGATGAAACTTTGTTCATCTTCAAACAGTGAAACCTACACTGTACACACAAAGAATCTATATATACATGTACATGTATGCATTGTATTTGTTTATGTCTTAGTTCATTCAAGTTCAGCATTATTTCTGCTCTGTTTTCACTCACTCTTGACCTTATATGGTAAAATGATGGGAAAGAGAAAATGATGCATTCATGAGTGGAATAGAAATAATTTTACCGTCTACACTGGCATAATAATTTCCTCACATGCACTGTCAGCATTCCTCAATCCTTTCCCATTCAGCCTCATGTATTTTAATTAAGAGAATTAAATACTAGATGTGAGAGAAATGGCAACAATATCAAATGAGAAAACAGGCAGTAATTGAGCAAAAATTAGTGATTGACGACAATTAAAAGCCTGATAATTATCTTAAATAAGAGTAACGTATGAAATAATAATATAACATTAGTAGTTGAAGATCCAGGCTTCAAGATGAGAGTTATATTTCTGGTGGATTCATATAAATTGCCAATTCCCTTACCTGATACAGTAGATGGCATACTACTAGTACTAGTACTCGAAGGACTCGCCGTTGGTGATGATTGTTTCCGCCGAACAGAGTCTTTAAAACATTTTGAACACATTCCATCAGTTGCTGGGTTACCATAGAAACCACAGCCATTTCCACATAAGGCAGGCTGATTTGTCTCGTTCTCCATTTTAATACCTGGGAAAATAATGAACAGGAGTTACACATCAGACGAGGAGGTATTGTAGCGAAGGAAGATTATAGTAAGCATAGGCAAATAGCATGGGAAGAAAGAACAATATAATATACAGGAACTCAAATAATACAACATGTGACATGAATAGGGCCTTCACAGTCACATGCTGATCATATATCGCTTGAATGAAGAGCTTAAGATCCCATGAGAATGGCTCAGTTGGGATGCAATCAAACTCAAACAAACGTTACTTTAGAAAGATTGACAATCAATTTGGAGGTTAAAAATAGCATTTCAAACAGACTTACATGTAGTATGTGATGGCATGTAACTGGTCATGTCTAAGTGCCATAAATACATCCCAGACGTATAACTATGTGCCTGTATTGCATAATAGGACCCGTACATGTACAATGTATAATATTATCTACATCTTGAATATATTTTTTCTCAACCAATTTACACTGACAGAAGTTTGGATAACACATTGTAGTGTGTAATGATGCATAGAATTCAAAAACACTACGGTACAATTATAGTGATCTGTATTATTCTCACAATATGTACGTGAACTTGAACTTTATGCGTTATTTATAGCACAAGTAACACAGGGGATTTATGACAGGAACAAAGCCAGATTACTTGTATTAATCAAAAGCAAAGCAAAGTGAAATGGAATATATATATACATGTATGACTAGTTCACATACTAGTTCAATTACATCAGACATTTTGTACAAATAAGGGAATCGTTCAACAGCTTATAGTCGGTATAGACAATAAGGTACATACATGTATTAATTATAAGGTATTAATGGCCAACATTTTGTAAGAGAAACAGATTTTAAAGTGAGTCGCAGTACAAATTCAATCCAATACACTCTTTTCGGTTTTTAGTTCTAAAATGATGTGGCATATATAATGAGTTGAACTTTGCCATACAAAGATATTATAGTGAATTAAACAGTGGTAAACAAATAAAATACAGTAGGTAGAAAACAAATTACTTGTATGTTTTACCACAGTATACACCACAGTAGACACCTAATAGTATACTGGCATTTAAATCATGTATCAGGCAATACACAAACTATTGGTACATGTATATACTGTCAGTCATATTGCTTCATCCTGACTCAAGTTGACAATAAAATTATATTCCAACATTTATTACATAATACACATACATATCATATTCATACTTTTGAACCAGAGAATGTCATTTTAGTGGTAACAAAATCCACAGTATGAGTATTTATGTATATATATATATATAATATTGTATGAAAGCTACACAATGTACATGTAGAAGAACTTGTAAGACAGATCGCGATATAGAGTTAGGATAATCTCAAAGACTTTATTCGATCGAAAAGAGCTACTACTACTACTACTACAGCCAGGGTATTTCTGTTCGTATTTCCTGGTCTAAAGAGGAATCGTTTCGAGATTTCGTCTTATTACATTGCTACAATAAAGAACAAAAGCATCCAACATGTCTACATGTCTGTGTTGAAATATTTTGGCCAAATCACTTAACAAAACTGTAATCGAAGATTGTTAAAAACATCAATATAATAGTCGAAGAAAACGGCTTTAAAGTCTGTCTGCTAAACTTCGTGAAGATTTCCTTGAGTTCGCCACCATATTTGCCCAATAATTTTGTTAACTGAGAACATGTTTTTGTCTGATGATTCGGGTATAACAAACACCATATATAATTATCAAAGCACACGAATTCCACATTCCCGTTCTAAAAGGAAACTTCTACTAGCACAAACTAATAGAAATTCCGGATACACATGGCGGAAAAAGTCAATTATGTTAATATTTTATTTTTATCTGAAAAAAATACTCTTTGTTGGCGAGAGGCGAGCAGTGACTCAGCAGGCAGTGCCCGTGAGGTTTTGGCACGAACTGAAATTATCGCACTAAAAACAACCACCTCAACCAAAACGACCGGCCAAACCATCGAACCAGAATACAATAAATGAAGTATAAGGATTCAAATAGAGCAATATTAGTGCTGTAGAGAAATGGAGACTGTCGAGTGTCGTTTCTTCGCGAACCAAGCCCCAAGTTATCTCATCTCAAAACGCGTACACGGGCGACATTATACCACGAAGAACTCGCTATTTATCTACAATAATAGCTAATATAGGCCTGAAATGTTGTGGTAGGATTGTGTGTCGATTCTTTGAAGGTAAATCGGTAAAGAAGGAGCAGAATTGAGGTTGCTATATGAGTAAACCGCACAACAAAACCAGCAAATAAACCAGCGCCCCAAGCAAAAGTCGATAAACATCAAGCCATGTAGAATTACACGAGCAAATAGGAACGGAATGGCAGACTTTAAGTCTTTACCTACCTAATAATGGAGTAGAATTCACTCCTAGATTTCTTCCTTTAGCGAATATTCGCCTAAACTTTGGCTCGCTTTCGTTCTCTTCTCCCGGAAAAGTCGAGCAATTTCTCGTTTATTTCTTTGTGACGTCACTGGTTTCCCTAATTATATGTCAATCAATTACAGAACACGCTTCTTATTGGTCAATATGACAAAAGAATGCCCTAGTGACGCCAGACCATAGCCAGCAGCCCAAATACTCAAAAACAAAACAAACCAAACGCGACTACGAACTGTGTAGAAAAGGACCGAACAAAACACCAAAGAATCTTCCTTACCTTTTGATTATGAAAATTTATCAGGCTGTTTCAAATATGGACTTCTTTGAGTTTCTGTTGACGGTCAATTCCTTTCACAGTGCAGCGCGAAGACATGGGACTACCCTCCGCGGTTAATTAAAACATTCATGACATTTTATTCACATTTCCCGTTTTGAGAGTCGTTGCCTCCCGATATTTCACTTACGAAATATTCGTGAGCTGTTGCATTCTTGTTCACTGTGTGCACTTATGACGTTGATTTAAATGTATTGTGACGTCATAACAATTTGTCTCCGCGTGTCACGAACGCGTTCCGATTCGTTACGTCATTAATTATGCTATATTTAGACCCCAGTAACCTTGACATCAAAAAACACGCTAGTTAATATAAAGTCTCTAAATTAACCCTTGCGACGTGTGAGAGATATGGTGTACCACTGAAAAACTATATAGATAAATTTCTCTTTTTTTTTCTAGAGCTATCGCGAAGATAGAAACGTGTCCGACTGATCCAACCACCAGCAACTGTCCCTTGTACTTTTCAGAGACGTGACTGATTAAATCAGTCATGTAAAAGTAGCGAACAGTATCATTTCGTTTTTAAATAAAAATATTACATTTTAGTGTCGGGTCACTCACTGCCTGGCCTGAGTTCCGACTGAACACCAGTCATTTGACGTAAATTTTATATCGCTGTGATCATATTTCATGATTTAAAAATCGAACTGTACGTGTAACTGAAAACTTGAGAAATCGTGTAATGAGGGTTTATCATGTAATTTCAAAACTTATAGGAGACATAGGACAAAAAAAATGATTATCATAGCTGGAAAGAGCTCGTTGAAATTAGTAAAAATGTGAAGTTTGAAAAAGATCGGTTCACAAATTGCGAAGATATGAATTTTCAAAAATCGAAATTTTGTATGAAAACCTTTCATTGGAAGGCAAGAGTTCCGAAGGTTTTCATCTTGTTTTCATAAATAAAAAAATTCGATTTTTGAAAATTCATATCTTCGCAATTTGTGAAGCGATCTTTTCCAAACTTCACATTTTTACTAATTTACATGAAATTACATGATAAACCCTCATTCTTTGTCTTGCTTTTGATGCGCATGCGAAATGGCTACGGGCTACGGGCTACGGGCTACGTAATGACGTCATGTTGTTATCTAATACTCTAATACTCCCGTAATGATTCAGATTGGCTATTTTTAGTAAGCGGATGTGGTGACGTGTGCTACCTCACCCCACCACAGTGCGTCATTTAATTTGTCGCTGATGGCGGTCGGCGAAACAAAAAATTTCCATTGAGTGGAAAAAATGAAAATGAAAAAAGGGAAAACTAACAGGAACTAATTAAAAACAACATAAAGAACGAAAAGGAAAATTAAAAGGTCAAACCAAGTATATATAATCTCAAGGGAAATATTATACGGCAGGGGGGGGGAGGGGGGGGGAGGTAACCGGTATAAAAGTATCGTCGGAAATTTCATCCCCCCCCCCCCCCCTCCTAATAAGCGAGGAAGTTGACATTGAGAGCTGACTGTACATTAACTTTTGTATAAGGCACATACTACATACTGCTTGCTGTCTTACTAGTGTACCCTAATTTCAGCGATTATCTGACATACGGTTGTGGTACATTTCATATTGGCTTCGATTTCTCCGTACTAAGGATTTGGGTTAGCTAATGTCTGCCTATTTGATATTCCTGAATTAATATTATTGTAATCCTGCAGGATGCAGAGAGTAGTGCATTGGAACTCAAGGAGAGGGTGGGTGGGCTGCATAAGTACTCATTTTCTCTTGAGGAGCCCATTAATGGGCTCCTGGTTGATAATAAAGTTCACGAAATACGGTAAGAGAATCTGAGTGTTTGGTTTAGGAAATTAAATAAGCGCCCCTCTCCATTAAGCGCCCAGTCCCAGTCCCAGTAAGGACGAAACAACTGTCCACGGTTGCGCCTCGGCATTGTTCATGGCACTCGGATCTAGAAACCGTGTCCAACACACTGACTCGGATTAGAAATATTACTTCTATCCTCTTCTAATTAGCGCCCCCCCTAAGACCTCCGAAATTTATTAAGGGGCGGACCATTTGATCGTTGATGGGGGTTAAATCCCCAAAAAATATCGAGCAAGCATTTCCACCTTTAAAAAAATATCGTGCAAGAACAAATGCATCAAAAAAAATATCGTGCATGCATTATTGTGACACCTAGATTTCAAAATTTCCAGGGGGAGTATGCCCCCCAAAAAAGCATGCTATGCCTCTGAAAAGTATTGCCAGAACGCGAGCATTGAATACTTGATAATTATATATTTAACTATTATAAAATAACTATGATATAACGCGCGCTCTGATTGGCCAAAGGATGCGTATTCCGCGTGCTCTATGAGAGCACAGTGCACGCGCGCGCAGATATTCAAACATTTTTGCAACGAACAAAATTGAAAACTTGCTTTAAAATCATACTTGTATTTTATAAAAGAAATAGAAAACTCGGCAGCTGTGCTCTATCGAGTTATAGAAGCACTTGGGAATTGAAAGAAGACTCCAGAAGTGCGAGAAACACTCGGCTACACCTCGTGCTTCTCCTAGCACTTCTCTCGTCTTCTTCCAATTCCCGCGTGCTTCTATTTAACAATTAGTCACCAAAGGCGAGGTGAATATCGGTGAATAATAACCGAGACGAAGTCGAGGTTATATTATCACTGCTATTCACTGAGCCTGAGGTGACTAATTGTTTTAGTAGAATTACACAGGTGATTATTTGAAAAAATAAAAATAAATAAGCATTTTAAAGAAAATAAATTTTTATATCATATTTCAAAAGCTGGCAGCCATTTTGTCAAAATGCTATAGGTAACTATCGAGAAATAGTCCGAAGTTCTCGACCAATCAGCACGCTTGATTTTCTATAATCACCTGTGTAATTCTACTAAAACTCGATAGAGCACGCTGCCTCGTTTTCTATTTCTTCAATAGAAGATGACTCTCTGTGCTTCTATACAAAAATAATTCACGCGAGTGCATTCAGCAGCTTTCAAGACCTCCAGTGAGAAGTGCATTATTTTTGTATAGAAGCAAGGAGAGTCATCTTCTATTCGCTTTATAATATAAAACTAGTTTTAAACAGATTTTCTGCTTTGTTTTCGCTGCTCAGTACTTCTATCACATAATAATGCACGCTCAACAACCAATCAAATCGCGCGTTCTTGGGAGGTACACATAGTTTATATTATAATAGCTTATACTCCCTAGGATTTTTCTGTTTCAGTGCAAATTTCACCATGCATTGATTGATGGCGCGTAAATTTAATAAATCATGATGTAAGTAAAACAACAGATTGTACAAATAATTAAATTAAATAACAAAGGTAATTTATTATACAATTTTCAATATGGCAAGTGCCAGGGGAAAATTTTCCCCTGCAAGTACTGAATAGATATTGGCAACAAAAATAAGTTTGGTTAAAATAAATATCGTGCAAGGGCCTAAGGCAGTGAAAAAATATCGTGCAACATGAAAAGGTCAGTGAAAAAAAAAATTTCGACCATACTTTAAATCGCCCCCATCCCCCATCAAAAATCAAATGGTCCGCCTCTAAATAGAAGATTTGCGGGTAAACTTAACACACTGTTTGCGGGGTTTATCTATATTAAATATACATGGATTTTCTTTTTCGACACCCAAAACTAAGACTGATCAATAAGTTAGAGGGAGGTTCAAGATTTTAATTTCATACCCTAAAATATACCTAATTGCCTATTTTAACCCCTAAAAGATAAGACGAGCATCCCCGATACTTTTATACGGGGGGGGGGGGGGGGGGGGGGGGGGGGGGGGGGGGGGGGGGGGGGGGGGGGGGGGGCTGAATCACCCCCATCAGCGCAGTCTCTTCGTTTTCTTCAAATATATATACGGACTACTTCCTCTCTATTAAAATTGTCTTCACCAACATTTTGCTGACGTTTTGCCGTCAAGGGACGAAACCGCGTGACGTGTAGTGAAATTCACCTTAAGTGAATTTATATTTATATATATTAATTTTTCATATATTTTTTCATATTGGGAATTCATCAGGGGTCGGGTATACTGGGTAACCTTCTTATTGGGTGGGACGTGGTGTAATGTATTTTAAAGGGGACTTCGTGTCCTATTGTACAACACCTGCCTTATGGGCGAATCTTGAAAAAATAAAAAATAAAAAATAAATAAAAAATCAAATAAGTTAGTAGGAACTTGCGTGAGCTGCATCCGGGTACTAAAAATAGCTCAATAGGGGAGCTTAGAAGAGCTGTTGTGATTGGATAATACAAACAATAGAATTCATTATCTACTATTGTCTACTCGTTCTATTGTTTTGTTTCTATTATTTTACTCTAATAGTATTGACCCAATAAGCCAGTTCACGCTGTCGGCCGCCATTTTGAATTGGGGCAAACTCGGCAAAATTGATAGAAATCTGGATCACTTTGACTTGCCGTAACTCCGCTCAATTTCATTGGATTTTTAAAAACTTACCATTTTAGAAAAGATGTGTTCTTTGTTATTGATGTCCTATAATATCATGGGTATTGGAAGGCTACAAATCGAGAATAAAAGATTTTTGTTTTCAAAATAAAACGTTCGGCACGTGAATATGCAAATTAGCTCGAAATTTTAAGATCCATTCGTGAAAAGAAGATTGACTCGTAAAAGGTAGTTAAAACACCTACATTGGTCTTATTTTCACTCCAACAACTCATATGCATGCCTGCTGATTATCGAAGTTTAAATTTTGAAAATCCAACGAAGTCGAGCGGAGTTACGGCAAGTCAAAGTGATCCAGATTTCTATCAATTTTGCCGAGTTTGCCCCAATTCAAAATGGCGGCCGACAGCGTGAACTGGCTTATTGGCATAGATCTTCTAAGAGCTGCAGGCCTGCCCCAATCGGGATATTTTCACTCTGCCACGCATGGTTCGCTCTATTAATTGCTTGTGCTCTCTTGGTGCGAGACACTCCATTTTTGGCGCCATAAGTGCCGCAGGGTATGCACGGCACCCATGTAAAGGCCTGGTTTCTCGACGTCGGTTACGTCACGCTTAGCAACCGTACCGGACGTCAACTGTCTAGGAAGCGGAAAAGATGATGTCAGTCTTACTCGGGCTTCCTGTTAGTTTTTATTTACTTTGTGATTGTATTTATTTTTACAATATAGATTATAATATGTAAATGGTCCAGTGCTAGCCTCAGCTTCCCCGCTAAGAACACCTGTTCAGCAGGCTAGGTCAAGTGCTCAAAGTATTGACTTTGTAGACTCAGATTTCTCAACAATAAATACTGCTTCAGGCCCCGGTTGCACGAAAGGTGAATAGCGCTATCCACCGGATAAGACTTATCCAACGAATAAAACTGCCGGATGGAGTTATCCAATAAATTGTATCCGTTGGATGGGATTTATCCGGTGGATCGATGGATAGCGCTATTCACCTTTCGTGCAACCGGGGCCAGGTCAATAAGCATATCCTAGAGAATGATATTATTTGGCCTTTTTGGCCAATTTTTCTGTCTGAAAGTGTATTTCGACATCACTCTTACCACGTGCACAGCTATAGAAAATAATGACAACGAATCCCACATGCAGCCATCACGTCGTGATATTGACCGTTAACAATATTGACCAAGGATGGCTTAGTTGGTTAGTGCGCGGCCTACTATGCGAGAGGTACCCGGTTCGATTCTTCATGACCTCACATCCTTGTTTTCGACTTCTTTCTAATCCGTGTAGCTCAATGCATATATGCAGCTTTAAATACCTGTAAAACGGAGCACTGATGGAGGGAGGGGGTAGTACTGATTGGGCGCACCTTCGGACGCTTTACTGACACGAGCCCCTGGCTCGGGAGATTTGGGCAACCACTCCCCGCGTTATCGAAGTAAACTAGTAAAATACCTTTTTTACCGTGCACAATCTTTTCTTTTACTACTGTGGTTCAGCGACCGGTTTTATTGGCTGAACTTTTTGGCGAAAATCTATTTTGTTTGTGCACGGATCACGATTAAATTGAAGAAAAAAAAACCGAGCAAAAACGTAGAACAATGATGTTTTCTGGGATTCAAAACCATGCATTCCTTTCTATTAACTATGGTATCATTAAGGCACAGCTTTATCACCGAACAATTAAAGTGTCCGTGACGGGCCGTCAGCCTGCAGCCGCAACAATAATACCTTTCTAACGTACCTAATGCATGTATACAACAGCTTGAATGGCCAAAAACGGTATGACGAAAGGCTGTATGATATCGTACCTATTTCCATTTCAACGGACCAAGACACATTTTGAATCGAATTTTATGAAATATTTCTGCCGGTATACATGCCAATCCGAAGCTATTACCATAGTTCGGTCTTGGAACAACCTATAACCTATTGCCTATGGACTGATGTCCTCGACAACCTTTTTTGAAATAGGTGTATACATCACAGGTCAGTGAACATGCACGCACTCTTGAAAATATAATGAGTCATCAGTCAGTTTCAGCAAGTCAGTATATAGTGGTTCGTTAAAGTCAGATGCCCCGGGTTCAACCAGACTTAATGTACGTGCATTCTCGCAGTATGCTTTTTCGTTCACTCAATGAAGATCTGAGCCATTTTCTGGTCAGCGGCAACAATCATCATCCCTCGAACAAACCAAGCCGCCCCTTGCCTCCCCCATCTCAAATTCTAAGCTAAGCACGCCTATACTGAATTTATTAGTTGCGTGCATGTGATCTGCATTGGCGCGTATCCGTATGTCAGTATGTCAGTATGATTAAACGGGTGTTGACTTCAGTACCGTGTTAGTGAGCCTAGAAAGCAGTGTCTCTACCGATATCATTACACTATATATCTGAGTGAAAGAGCGAAGATAAACATAAAATGTCGACCTCTTGGATTCTCGTAGTCGGGCTATTGGTGTGCTTTGCTGGTGTGGGTAAGTACGAAATGTTAGGCGATGACATAATAACATTAAGAAGAAGAAGAAGAAGAAGAAGAAGAAGAAGAAGAAGAAGAAGAAGAAGAAGAAGAAGAAGAAGAACGGTTTAATTGAAGCATCTCTACATCTTCAAAAAACAGAAACTAATATAATATTAACATCTTATAACATAACATTTTCAAAAGGCACTAAGATAATATATCAAGAAAGTAAATCAATCCAAAAGCTAAAATACCGTATGTACATAAAATATGGCACTCACGCCAACGCTTACAAAACGAATCCGCCAAGGTAGTTTTACAAAACCCTCATGTACAATGTACTGATTGAAGGACTTGCAAACCGTACTCGTGTGAGCAGTGTTAATACCGACTGTAATGTTATTTAATAGTTATGTAAAAAGTAAGTTGCGCATTATCGACAGTGTGTATTTAATATAAGTTCAACTATACAACTACAAAAAGGCTGTACTATCTATTTATCAGTCAGTCTTGATGCTAATAGATGCCATTGGACACCCAGTCCACCCAGATTCTCAGTGTCGGATTGAAAGGAAAGGGTTATCATTTATATAGAGAGCATTTGATTATATGTGTATAGAATCAAATGAGAGAGAGAGAGAGATACTGAGACTACGGTGTAAATAGAATGAAACTTTGACAACGTGCAAAACAGGAAAATGATTTACCGACGTCCTTCGTCCCCAGTCAGTGTACGTACTTTAGATATATGAGAAACTGTTATAATATTATTATACCAACGCAGTCTCTACTAGTTTAACCGCCAGTTCCGGCTATCAGATCATTACTGAGACTTACAGTTAATCATGTTATTGGAGCATACATGTACCTTGGAGCCCAGAATCTACTGAAATTTCGGTTAAATGATAGAATTTAAGTTCATTTCGATACTAAAGTGCAAACACTAAAACCATGAAGCAGTGCTAACTTTGATTAGCACTAAATAGTGCAATGTCTTTTGTTTTCTATTGTTTTATTGGTGCTATTTAGCACTATGAGTTTGTACTGTGCCACGGTTTTAGTGTTTGCACTCTAGAATATGTTTAAGAAACGGAAGAAACTGATTGGCAACGCGGAAAACATCGGCGAAGATGACTTGAAACAGTATACGTGGCCAAAACAAAATTTGGTTTTGAATTTGCCTTGTATTCATGATTTTATCGGCTAAATGAACAGCTTCAAGTCTTTTTAAGGGAGCAAAGTATGAAGAGGCCTGAGGTTCGTGTTTTTTGTTTCATTTTATGTTGCAAATTTTAACGAGCAAATTTTATAACAAACTGATTTGAGTTTCCGCGTTGAGTTACCTAACGGTTCTTGCTTGTGATTCACGCATCGCAAACTGTTTTAATTAAACTGAAGTGTTTGTCGTCTTGCATCTTCTCGCTATTTTCAACTGAATGGCGGCGTCACGTCTTCATATATAGCTGCAAAGGAAAATAGTCGCAACAAAAAGAAAACTAAATAGAAATGCAATCCAGTGAAGACGAAGAACATTCAGAACTAGTGAATTTTATTATCCTGATGGGATCAATGAAAACAACAAACATGGCGGAAAACAGTGATACCAACGAAGTGGTAAACAAATTGTGACGAACCTAACAGTCATATAATAAACAACTTTTAACCTCCTTTGCTAGATCAGTACAGGGACATATCAGACCTCGGTCTTTTTTTGTACAGACCTCGTCTACTTCTAGGGTCTGTATACTGTCAAGACCTCGGTCTTTTTTTGTACAGATCTCGTCTACTTCTAGGGTCTGTATACTGTCAAGACTTCGGTCTTTTTTTGTACAGATCTCGTCTACTTCTAGGGTCTGTATACTGTCAAGACCTCGGTCTGATATTTTCCTGAATTGACCTCGTTGAGAACAAATTAAATTAGCCACTTTGGAAGAACCCACAAGAAAGAGCATGTCAGAATTAACGGTAAGTTTACAAAGTTTCGATAGCCGGGTTGAGTTAGATATTGAACGAGTAACAGCTTTCCAAATATCTCAAACAAGCATCTCCCTAACCATACATTGCTTTGCAGTTTTTCAGTGCAGTTTTTAAATATCTGCAGTTCATTTGCTGATTGTCCAAACCCTATTAAACTCCTGAAACTTACTAATTCTGACATGCTCTTTCTTGTGATGGGGTTCATTTCTTAATTAGATTAATTCTAAAAACTCGTCCCCAGTCCTTTACTCGTTTCCAAAGTGGCTAATTAAAAGATGCAAAGATTGAAAGTTCGCTTTACTTAAAAATAAAATAAAATAAACCTGCACCTCCCTCCCTGGCCGCTGATACATATTTGCTCATCGGTTACAAATGTACAATACGTCGTTACTTATAGTATCAAGGTGTGGGGAAGCCGATGTAGAGGTCTTATCTTCTTTGAATTCTCTTTGTCAGGGAACTCTCTCAAATGCTACGACTACGCGTGCAGCACCTCCACTGGGATTCCCGGCATTCCAAAGCCTACCTGTGTTCCACCAAGGCCAATTACTTGTACTAGAGCACCAGGAGATTCGACGGGCCCTTTTCGATGTATTACTCAAAGGTATTTGCGCTTATGTATATACGTACCCTTCATCAATCACTTGAACGTAATCTTTCACAGGCTCCATACAGTTGTTCAATGAGTGGATCGTACTGTCTCCGTTGGATAAATCATTACGTTCAACTGCGCAAACGCGCGAGATTGCACGTAAATGCGTACGATTCCGTGTGTAAAACACAGGGAGCCCAATATAATACGTATTCCGCGCGCGCTACCACAGGAAACCCATCATATGCAGGTTGGGCTGTCTGTGTGAGGATTTCCCTCTATTCACGGCACTACTAATCCATAATATCCAATCGATTTGAACAACTGCCGCCTTTTCGTGGGATTTTTCCCCCTTACCTCCCCTCCCCTCCCCTCCCCTCCCCTCCTCTCCCCTCCTCTCCCCTCCCCTCCTCTCCCCTCCCCTCCCCTCCTCTCCCCTCCCCTCCTCTCCCTCCCCTCCCCTCTCCCTCCCCTCCCCTCCCCCCTCCCTCCCCTCCCCTCCTCTCCCCTCCCCTTCTCTCCCCTCCCCTCCCCTCCCCTCCCCCTCTCCACTCCCCTCCCCTCCCCTCCCCCCCCCCTCCCATCTCGTCAATCCCTTTCGGGCCTGTCATGCATCTTACAGATAACCACTATACGTGTAGAGAAGGAGTGCAGAAGTAACCAATGAAAAACCGGGTGAACAATCTCGCTACAGACGACATAACACTTTCATGACTTTTTGTTTGTTTGTGTTATTGAAGGTTTGCAAGGAAAACAAAAGTTGGAGAGAATGTACTGACTGTCAATCAAGAGATACGAAACTGCTCCTCCTTCCTGCCTTGCGCTCTTGCTGATGCCACTTGCAAGGCTGCTAACATTACAGGCAAGCTTACCAAGTGTGAGATCGGCTGTTGTCAAAAGGACCTTTGTAACAGTGGTGGACCAATTCCAACAAAAGGACCCACTAGACCCTCGGGTATGTATGCAGGGACCTAAACACACTGGACCCTCGGGTATGTATGCAGGGACCTAACCCCACTGGACCCTCGCGCATGTATGCAGGGACCTAAACACACTGGACCCTCGTGTATGTATGCAGGGACCTAAACACACTGGACCCTCGGGTATGTATGCAGGGACCTAAACACACTGGACCCTCGCGTATATATGCAGGGACCTAACCCCACTGGACCCTCGGGTATATGCATGTAGGGACCTAAACCCACTGGACCCTCGGGTATGTAAGCAGGCCACTGGACCCTCGGGTATGTATGCAGGGACCTAAACACACTGGACCCTCGCGTATGTATGCAGGAACATAAACCCACTGGACCCTCGGGTATGTATGCAGGCCACTGGACCCTCGGGTATATATGCAGGGACCTAAACACACTGGACCCTCGCGTATGTATGCAGGAACATAAACCCACTGGACCCTCGGGTATGTATGCAGGCCACTGGACCCTCGGGTATATATGCAGGGACCTAAACACACTGGACCCTCGCGTATGTATGCAGGCCACTGGACCCTCGGGTATGTATGCAGGGACCTAAACACACTGGACCCTCGCGTATGTATGCAGGCCACTGGACCCTCGGGTATATATGCAGGGACCTAAACACACTGGACCCTCGCGTATGTATGCAGGGACATAAACCCACTGGACCCTCGAGTATATGCATGTAGGGACCTATACCCACTGGACCCTCGGGTATGTATGCAGGCCACTGGACCCTCGGCTATGTATGCAGGGACCTAAACACACTGGACCCTCGCGTATGTATGCAGGAACATAAACCCACTGGACCCTCGGGTATGTATGCAGGCCACTGGACCCTCGGGTATATATGCAGGGACCTAAACACACAGGACCCTCGCGTATGTATGCAGGCCACTGGACCCTCGGGTATGTATGCAGGGACCTAAACACACTGGACCCTCGCGTATGTATGCAGGCCACTGGACCCTCGGGTATATATGCAGGGACCTAAACACACTGGACCCTCGCGTATGTATGCAGGGACCTAAACACACTGGACCCTCGCGTATGTATGCAGGCCACTGGATCCTCGGGTATATATGCAGGGACCTAAACACACTGGATCCTCGCGTATGTATGCAGGAACATAAACCCACTGGACCCTCGGGTATGTATGCAGGGACCTAAACACACTGGACCCTCGCGTATGTATGCAGGCCACTGGACCCTCGGGTATATATGCAGGGACCTAAACACACTGGTCCCTCGCGTATGCATGCAGGAACATAAACCCACTGGACCCTCGGGTATATGCATGTAGAGACCTAAACCCACTGGACCCTCGGGTATGTATGTGCAGGGACCTAAACACACTGGACCCTCGTGTATGTATGCAGGAACATAAACCCACTGGACCCTCGCGTATGTATGCAGGCCACTGGACCCTCGGGTATTTATGCAGGGATAAAAACCCACTGGACCCTCGGGTATATGTATGCAGGAACATAAACCCACTGGACCCTCGGGTATATGCATGTAGGGACCTAAACACACTGGACCCTCGGGTATGTATGCAGGCCACTGGACCCTCGGGTATATATGCAGGGACCTAAACACACTGGACCCTCGCGTATTTATGCAGGGACCTAAACACACTGGACCCTCGCGTATGTATGCAGGCCACTGGATCCTCGGGTATATATGCAGGGACCTAAACACACTGGATCCTCGCGTATGTATGCAGGAACATAAACCCACTGGACCCTCGGGTATGTATGCAGGGACCTAAACACACTGGACCTTCGCGTATGTATGCAGGCCACTGGACCCTCGGGTATATATGCAGGGACCTAAACACACTGGTCCCTCGCGTATGCATGTAGGAACATAAACCCACTGGACCCTCGGGTATATGCATGTAGAGACCTAAACCCACTGGACCCTCGGGTATGTATGTGCAGGGACCTAAACACACTGGACCCTCGTGTATGTATGCAGGAACATAAACCCACTGGACCCTCGCGTATGTATGCAGGCCACTGGACCCTCGGGTATTTATGCAGGGATAAAAACCCACTGGACCCTCGGGTATATGTATGCAGGAACATAAACCCACTGGACCCTCGGGTATATGCATGTAGGGACCTAAACACACTGGACCCTCGGGTATGTATGCAGGCCACTGGACCTTCGGGTATGTATGCAGGCCACTGGACCCTCGCGTATGTATGCAGGCCACTGGACCCTCGGGTATATATGTAGGGACCTAAACACACTGGACCCTCGCGTATGTATGCAGGGACATAAATTCACAGGACCCGGCCTAGGGTATATGCATGTAGGGACATAAACCCACTGGACCCTCGGGTATGTATGCAGGGACCTAATCCCACGGGACCCTCGGGTATGTATGCAGGGACCTAAACCCGCTGGACCCTCGCGTATGTATGCAGGGACCTAAACACACTGGACCCGGCCTAGGGTATATGTATGCAGGGACCTAAACCCACTGGACCCTCGGGTATGTATGCAGGGACCTAAACCCGCTGGACCCTCGCGTATGTATGCAGGGACCTAAACACACTGGACCCGGCCTAGGGTATATGTATGCAGGGACCTAAACCCACTGGACCCTCGGGTATGTATGCAGGGACCTAAACCCGCTGGACCCTAGGGTATTTGTATGTAGGGACCTAAACTCTCTGGACCCTCGGGTATGTATGCACGTACATAACTGCATACATTACCGATTCCCCCGGGATATGTTTCCAGTATTTATTGTATAAGTATAAGCGAAGTCTTCATGTTATATCTTTTCCTAGGTTCTGATCTCTCTTGCTATTCCTGTCAGTCAAATTTGAACATATCTGGAAGTTCAGTTGCAAAAGCAGACTGCAAGAACCCAGCCAAGCAGACATGTGGCGCAGCTCTAATTCCTGGAATGCAGCAGGATCGTTGTGTGCGAGTGAAGATGACAGCTGGAGGCGTTGAGCAAGAAATGCGCAACTGCAGTGGGGCATATTTGTGTAACATTAAAGATTTGGTGTGCAATAACTTCAATAAGACCGGAAAGCTAAGTAGTTGTGACGTATCTTGTTGCTTTGGGAATCTTTGCAACACCGACTCGACTGGAAACACGCTTACTAGTGCAATGACTTGCTTGTTGGTAGTGATTGGTAAAGTACTGCTGGGCGACATTAATGGATAAAGACTCAATCTTAATTCAACGTGCACTGAACTGTAAATCGTTTTGTCATAGTCCTTCGTATACAAGCAAAATCTACTCCCCGGCACAGGCCAAAGTAGATGAGTTTAGAAAAGCTCTTAGAAAGGTGAAATTCGAGTCGGGATTTTGAATGCGGTGAAGACTAACAGCTATAGGAAGAGATTGAGTCCACTATCAAGTTTTCGTCTTTCGTACTCGGCTGGTTTACAGTGCGACTACACCAACCAAGGCCACCCAAACAAATTTTGAGTCAAATTTTCTAATCACATTTGTGACGCTGAATAACAGAATGATGTCGAATTCTACAATTTTTAAATTGTATATGTATATGATCAAGAGTGAACAAGAAACAGTTTTTAAACTAAAGTAAAATAGATGCGAAAATTTGTGCAGATTCTATTAATTGATTAGATACTCAATTGCCCTATGCCATTATGGTTTCCAGATATTATGTCCATCGATGCTTTTCCCACAATATTTACTGTGTTTGATGACTTTTATCACTTTCAGACGGTCTGTAAAAAACATTTATTTGCGAAATCCTTTGTGTGGTTGCTGTTTTGTCCCCCTCTCGTGACCATGATCCTTAGCGTTTTAGCCTCCTAAAGCAGACGCGTGTCCAGGCTTCCGTTTTACTTCGCCGGTACTAAGCTTAGTACCGGCGAAGTAAAACGGAAACCTGGACACGCGTCTGCTTTAGGAGGCTATAGCGTTTAAGCAATAGATTGTTTTGATGTGACGTCATAGTGATATAGGGCAATATTGTGATTGGATAATTTGAATGAAAATCTGTTTGGCTGGCTTTGGTTGGTGTAGTCGCACTGTAAACTTCAGACTCGAATTTCCCTTAATTAATGAATAAAATAATAATAATAATAATAATAATAATAATAATAATAATAATAATAATAATAATAATAATAATAATAATAATAATAATAATAATAATAAATAATGATAAAATAATAAAATAATAAAATAATAAAATAATAATAATAATAATAATAATAATAATAATAATAATAATAATAATAACAATAGTAATACTACTACTACTACTGCTACTACTAATAATTGTATTAATAATAATAATAATTATAATAATATAATAACAATAGTAATAATAATCATCATAATTGTATTAATAACAATAGTAATAATAATACTAATACTAATACTAATACTAATAATAATTGTATTAACAATAATATAATAATAACAATTAATAAGTAAATACCTTTTTAAAATGCTTTTTATTGACTTTTTCTATAACATTTCCGTTATTCGTTGGTAGCACGTAACATGATAATATAGATAGCTAATAGTTTAGATATGTTAAGATACGATACAGCTATTTCAAAAAAGGTTGGTGCCAGTTTTGTTGCATCTTGTTTGTTGCATACCAAGCCCGAAATGTATTGTGGATCATATGTAAACAATGTCTGCATGCAAATACAGAAGAAAATATGCCGGCTTCATATTGTGAAGATAAAGTTTGGGAAAATTCCCAGAGTCCATATTGTTGTCAGTGACCTTTTGCTGACTCCATTCACATCGCCCATAGTGCATTTCGGGCTTGGTATGCAACATGCAACATGCAAGATGCAACAAAACCTTCACCAACCTTTTTTGAAATAGCTGTATAAGTATGTTGAGTTTTCTTGGAAAATTCAATGTCGGTACGTAGTACCTAGTTTTGTATAGCACCGGGATAGCGAGGAGGGGGCCGAAATCTCCACCCTCTACGTAAAACGATGTCGAGGTAAACTGATATGATAACAATATTATAAAGATAAAGAAAATTATGTTTCTTATTTATCCAGCATGCATTGTTCTTTATGTAGTTCCAATAACTGTCAATTTCTAATAAAGGTTCAATGTTCGATTGTTCTGATAAATGTTCATGGTGATCAAATCTATCTTAAATTTATTCAATATAAAGCGATTTGCAAAAATTATGTAAAAGCAATATATATCAATATATCGGGTGCATTGTGGGTAATTTTCATCATAAAATTGCTGAATAAGCCCTCTAAAGTTCAAATTTTTCAATTGTTTTTTCACATACATACTACAAAGGTTACTTAGGTTTAGCTTCAGGTTTAATAATAGCTAAAATCAAAGAATTAGGATTATGCAAATTACTATATATCGATATATCAATATATTAGGATTTTACAGAATTTTTGCAAATCGCTGTAACATTAATGTGATCTTTTAATGGCATAATGGTTTATTTAGGCCCAATGAAGGTTATTTATCCCCGAGCGCAGCGAGGGCATAAATGAACTTCATGGGCCTAAAAACCCATTATGCCCGAAAAAAGATCACATTAATATCATTTATATTTCCTAAGCCCTAAATTATCAAGGATTTAGTTCAAAAGAAAGCCTAAGTCTATCGAGAAGTGACTCAACTCAACTTCGCCTTCGGCCATCTTGTTTTAATTTTCAAGCAGCTAATATACATTTTGACGCAGAATTATGACGTCACGTAAATCTGCGGCAAATTCAGTAAAATTTGCAAACCATCATTCGCGCGCATGATATATTGACATCACTTGCGGGCATCAATATCCTATAATGCCCTCGGTCCTCTGTTTTCCTGGCTTTACAAATGGCTTTACTAGAATCTAAAAAGAAATTGTGAGTCATTTTACTTAGTTTTTTTTCTAACACAAATATATAAATTATCGATTGAGCAAATTGATCAGAAAAATGATTTATTTTGATCACTAAGTGTATTTACACTCAATGCTGCATTTGAGAGGCTACGAGGCAATAGAAAGTTCGAAAAAAAAGTTCGAAAAAAACTTGAAGTGTTCACGGTTCGAGTGTCCACACTGTAAATCCTTGATAATTTAGGCCCTTTGCAGTTTACAGTCACATGCCAAATATATATCGCTTGAATAACAAATGCACTGAGCCGAAGATCCCATGGGAACGGCTCTGCTGACTGGCAAACAAACTTTGAAAAATAGCATTTCAACTTTGAACAGATTTCTTTACTGTCACTACTGATATCATGTAAGATTCTTCAAATCAGATGTTTTTGCCAGTCTGTACAACCACGTGATCGTAATCCTGCAAAGGGCCTATTTGGTCACCTAGCTGACTGCGGAAGATTGTAATGCCGTGCATTCAAAGATGGAACGTATGCTGGTGATCATACACAGAGAAGCACTTTAAATAGAGAAGCACTTAAGAAGACGCAGAGCGTACAAACACTTGGCGACTTTTGTTTTTTTTTGTTTTTTTTTCTTGGCGACTTTCTTATTTTTTATTTTTATTTTCAAGATTCGCCCATAAGGCAGGTGCTGTACAATAGGACACGAAGTCCCCTTTAAAATACATTACACCACTTCCCACCCAATAAGGTTACCCAGTATACCCGACCCCTGATGTATTCCCAATATGAAAAAAATATTGGGAATTATACATATCTTGAACGTGACAGTTCCATAATTTGAGATCGCTCGTAATCACAACACCCAACAGTTTATTGAACAGCGGGGACTTTATATAGAACCTTTTGAAGGATTTTCTGTTCAGTGTTGAGCGTTTAGCTTGTTCTTGATCTATGCTTAAAAGTTTACTGATTTTTATTCAAGGATCCCTGGTGTTTTTAGCTGTTGGCTAAATTATTAATGACGATGGGAGTAAGAGGGAGACTGAGACGAGAAGAGGACACGCATCTCCTTGGCCTTGGACACACCGCGGTCAAACGTCTGCGCATGCGCGAGAATTCTCCTGCATCAACAATAAGGAAAAATGTAAAAACATCATGTTGTATCAAAATCACCTAGGGTGTTGTCTGCAGTTCGGGTATATATGCGCAAAATCAACCCGTTTTTTTCGTGAAACTATCAGAACGCTTCAGTTTGGTGTTGGTTTTCATTTTTGGGTCAATTTGTTGCTAGGAGCACAATATGAGAACTGTTATTAAAAAATGGGTCTTCGTCAACAAGACCTCTTTTAAGATAACATAAAATAAACAATTACGATTGTGTTATTGTCACATATTTTCTCGCGTATAAGACGCACCTCACCTATTAGGTGCACCCTCGAAACAAATACCGTGATTCAGCTTTGGGAAAAACTTTAAAAACCCAATCATGATCCCTTACTATTCCCCTCCCTGGACTCACTATAAGTTACCCTAATTCCAATGTGTTCTTTTGACTATTTACCACTAACTAATGACTAACTACCACCAGGGGTACAAATCAAGAGTTGTTGTTGTATATTATTTATTTTCAATATAAGACTGTTTGGGAAAAGTGACAAATAAGTTTTTATTGTTTCAGAATATTAAACAACATATTACACGAAACGTTGCGCAATATGGGTGTGTTTTACTCGCCATTAGATAACCATACGCTCGAGTATAACGTTTCGGACGAATACATTGATACAGAAATACTTTGGTAATAATCCCAAGATGTCTGACATGGAAAATCACTGCGACAGGCGGAATAGGTCCATTTCCAGTTACATTCTCCCTCCCACGTTATATTATAGTTTTTGGCTCCTTTTTATCAGATATACAAAGATAAATGATTTAAATGTCATGTTGTTTAAATATATCTACATATCTAATAATGTATCAATTTCAGCTTTTATTTGGCCAATAAATAAGATGGATATATATTGATCGATGGGCTGGCTGCCTGTTTCATTTTTATCCCATTTGGGCAGCCTGTGATTTTATGACTCTATACATTTTTACGAATGATTGGGATTCCTGTGAAATTGCCACAAAATGAAAATTCTAAAAGAATTCGTCGAGATTTGAGTTAACACGTCTTTTCGACGATGAAAAACTGTCTCCAAATGAACTGAACCCAAAAGAACTCTGGAAGAAAAAGAAATGAACGTTCAACAAATGGATTATTATTGCCGGAAGTTCTGCTGCTCAACTCTCACCTTTTTCTTCTCTTTATTGGAATCTGACCAAAGACTTGCCACTGAAAAAGAAAACATCATGAAGCCGTCAAACTTCTTTGGCCGACCACTACATAACCGACCACCTGCATAACCGACCACCTGCATAACCGACCACCTGCATAACCGACCACATGCAGAACCGACCACCTGCATAACCGACCGCATGCATAACCGACCACCTACATAACCGACCACCTGCATAACCGACCGCATGCATAACCGACCACATGCATAACCGACCACCTGCATAACCGACCACCTGCATAACCGACCACCTGCATAACCGACCGCATGCATAACCGACCACCTACATAACCGACCACCTGCATAACCGACCGCATGCATAACCAACCACCTGCATAACCGACCACCTACATAACCGACCACCTGGAAATTTCTAACTTACATGTGTCCTGATCCTTAGATGACGAGGGGCGTGACTTCAGGGACTTTTTCCTAAATGAACTAATTACCATGTCATCATCATCATCGTCGTCATCATCATCATCATCTTGTACCAAAGCTTTCCCACTAACTCTGTTGTCCTCTGACGAACGACGGGATGGCTTGGAAGAAAGAAGACTGTCCACAAGGGACGGCCGTTTTGGTGTTGGCGCTGTTTGTTGAAAATAAAAATAAATATACCAATATTTATGTTTGTTCAAAGAGTGGGTAGTACTATCCCTTAGACAAATCCTAATCCAGTGGATATATTATTAGCACTATTTGGTCAACAGTAGTCTATGCTACTTATTATTACTGTAATAATAGGGAACTCTGGAAAACTATATAAAAAATAAAGTAAAAATAAATATATCGATCATGAAATAGGTAGTCGCGTAGCGAAACCCCCAAGGGCCGTTACTCAGGCTATGAAATAGCTAAAGGTACGATATTTAACGTTCGTGCCCCTTCATTAGAAAGTGTTATTCCAGGGGGGGGGGGGGGGGGGGGACGGTGCGCCCTTGTACCCCTCCTTCTATCAGTGCTACGTTCTACGGGTATTTAAAGCTGCATTGAGCTACACGTATAGCCATAATAACCATTAAACTCATCACTAGTAGATGAGCTTGGCATTAGGTGCTTGATCGGTGGGGGGTGCCTGGCTCGGAGCTTCTGCAGTAACCATGGCAACCCTGTCACAACCAACCGAGCACCTGTCACACTGACCAATCAGTGGACCATATACTTACCTATACTTACCACAGGGACGGGAGGGAGGGGAATTCACGTAGCAATGGCAATGTGCTAGCGAAGCCACGATCGTGAGTATCGTGTTGCTCTGGTGTGCGAACCTTGCCAGGCAGTTGTTGGCCTCATGCCAGGTTTGCGTCATCACAAAAATAGCGTGTGATCGAATTACCTTTAGCGTGGACCAATAGCGATAGCGAGAATGCTAGCGATAAGCTGGCAATAGCAAGAATCGTATTACTCTGGTCTGCGAACCATGAGCAGCTAGCGTGATCACAAGATTAGCGTGTGATCGTGATACCCTTAGCGTGGACCAATAGCGATAGCGAGAATGCTAGCGAGAAGCTGGCAATAGCAAGAATCGTAATACTCTGGTCTGCGAACCATGTGCGCGGGTAGAGTCGTTGACCAAAGGTCAAGCTAGCGTGATCACAAAAATGAGCAGTGAACTTGCGTGGCAATAGTACATTTAGCAATGATGTAGTGCTACTTAGCTCGATTCTAACTTTGCCTAAATTTCATTTAACCACATTACTCACTTTTGCTGTATTTAGACGATGAACTCCGTGAATTAAGTCTGCCTAGGTTTGATGACGACACGACCACTGCATCGTCATCACTCTCGTTCCCAGACTCCGCAAGCTCTCGGCTCGTGCTTCCGAGCACCTTTGTGGAAGACTTGGATTTAGTTTTTCGACCACCGTCATAGCTTGGTTTACCTGTGCCTGTTTTACCGCGCGGAGACTTGGTCGTATTTCTAGTCGATGTCACCATATCGTCATCACTGTCGACCATTTCATGTCTACTTGGTTTAGTTTTTCGGCCAATGTCAAAGCTTGTGTTTCCTGTGCCTGTTTTTCCGCGCAGAGACTTGGTCGTATTTCTGGTCGATGTTACCAATTCGTCTTCATCGTCATCGCTGTCAACCATTTCATGTCTACTTGGTTTAGTTTTTCGGCCACCGTCATAGCTTGGGTTTCCTGTGCCTGTTTTTCCGCGCAGAGACTTGGTCGTATTTCTGGTCGATGTTACCAATTCGTCTTCGTCGTCATCACTGTCAACCATTTCATGTCTACTTGGTTTAGTTTTTCGGCCAACGTCAAAGCTTGTGTTTCCTGTGCCTGTTTTTCCGCGCAGAGACTTGGTTGTATTTCTGGTCGATGTCACCAATTCATCTTCATCGCTGTCGATGATTTCATGTCTACTTGGTTTAGTCTTTTGATCACGTGACGTTACCACGTGACGCGACGTCGAAGGCTTCTTTTGAGCTCGACTAGAGACGATGATGCCATCGTCACTCTCTTCAAGCGTCTCGTCGATTGTTCGTTGTGGATTGATGTGTTTCGTTAACCCTGTAAACAACAACAGAAAAACAATACGTTGTGTGACCGAGCCTTTGCATGACATCGAGGCTTCACTAGCCTCACAATCATGCAAGGCCTGGTTGAATTGAAAGTGTTGTGACCGAGCCTTTGCATGATATCGAGGCTTCACTAGCCTCACAATCATGCAAGGCCTGGTTGAATTGAAAGAGTGTTGTGACCGAGCCTTTGCACGATATCGAGGCTTCACGAGCCTCACAATCATGCAAGTCCTGGTTGAATTGAAAGAATGTTGTGACCGAGCCTTTGCACGATATCGAGGCTTCACGAGCCTCACAATCATGCAAGTCCTGGTTGAATTGCAAGAGTTAAAAAAAGATTTTACGAGAAAAACCAGTTCAATTGTTAGTATTTACTATTAGGGACACAAAAACAAATTGGTTAGGACACAGAAACTAGTTGGATGAATGAATGAAAGATGGGAAAATATATCGTTAGTATATTCAACCAATTCTTATTCTATTTACTAAAGTTAATAACTTCTTTAAAAAAAAGTCAAACAATGATGACCTAGTATTAGTAATCACGACAGTGTTAGTTAATGAATCCCTTTATTAGATTGAAAGCAAGACACGAACGAGGAAGCGTGGAGCGTAGTGCATGACGTCATGGAATACCGCACATACCATCCGCCTGATCACATGACAAGTCTTGCTTTCTGTGGCTAGCTATGTCACGTGGTTTTGGAGGTTTGATATCACGTGGTTTGGTAGCTTCGGCTGTCTCTGGTTGATCACGTGATTGGATATCACGTGGTTTGGTAGCTTCGGCTGTCTCTGGTTGATCACGTGGTTTGGTAGCTTCAGCTCTGCCTGGTTTATCACGTGGTTGGATATCACGTGGTTTGGCAGCTTCAGCTCTGCCTGGTTTATCACGTGGTTGGATATCACGTGGTTTGGTAGTTCCAGCTCTGTCTGGTTTATCACGTAATTGGATATCACATGGTTTGGCAGCTTCAGCTCTCTCTGGTTGATCACGTGATTGGATATCACGTGATTTGGCAGCTGTCTCTGGTTGATCACGTGATTTCTGTTGATCAGTTGGTCTTCGATCGACCGGCGAATCAGCTTCTGTTGCATTGTCCAATAATACGTCTGCTTTTGGTACTTCCAAGGATTTGATGATTGTTTCTTTCTTCTTGCGCTGTGAAGAGCTGCCTGATTTACTCCATTCAAACCCTCGGAAATATGTATTCCTTGGCAAACCTGGGCTGCCATTGGTCAATGCGAGGAATGGATTCTCATTGGCTAACGAAGGAACTGGAGTAATCTTACAAGATGACGAACTAGATGTCACAGTGTGGACTGAACTAGACTGACTGACTGCTGATACTGCTAATGGCTTCGACTGTCTTTCTTTAGCCGCTGTAGAAGACGAGTCTACGATAACTATTGGCGGGGAATTAAGGCTTGATGGACCTGAAGGAACTCCATTGGCTGAATCCTTATTGGTCGCGAAAGGTGACAAAACCCCACTACAGGGAGTGGGTGAGTCAGTTTTGTTGTTCGCTGCTTCAGACTTTCGTTCAACTCGAGTTCTAGTCTCCTCAATCTTGAACGGTTTTTTGCTTTCCAAAGTCTGTTCAATGTTCTTAGACTCCATCATTCCTTCGCGATGCTTCTCCAACTGTTGTATAGTTTCGTGTACTTTCTCTGCACTCTCTTTATTTCTCAGTATTTCACTCTTTTCTTTTATCAACTTCTGTTCACTCTTCGTCGACTCTTCGCCCATCTTTTTGATGGCATGTTTCTCCATTGCTTGAGCTTCTTGTCCAGTTCTATCGTGTGCTTTTCCTGGTAGTTTTGTACCATCCACGATGGTGCTTTGTGTCTTAGCGTGAGATGGCTTACCACACATAACTAACTCATTATCAGAATCAGAGTCTGTTTCGCTGAAAACGTTGTCTTGAACATAAGAAAACACATCGAGTTACTCAACAAGTAATGCTCATGCGAATACTAAATTGCATTATGCTGGGTTGCAATGCTGGTTTATATTTTTCAAGGCATAAAAACGTCAGGGTTTGGCTACGGCTGGATTTATCATCATTATTATTATTATATTTTCAAATGAGTCTGTTAAGTAATTTTAGCAATTTGAAATTAATTTTTTTTTGAAAATTTTAATTACGTATTAAAACTGTCAATTATTCATTGACAAAAGAAGTGTTATACTTGAGTGCAGAGTTAGATATTATTTAAATTAATAAGCGTATATTTCAATTTATGTAATCATTATCGGCATAAATCTTATAATATATCATTATAGCTAGATTATCACAGCATAGCCATAGCAAAGCACGCCAGAGCATATCGTAGTTAGCGTTACTATATCACACAGTAGCAAACAATAATATATACCATACTACACAATACCATAGCACACACAACAACACGCATCACCTGCCCACACTGCATCACAATTCACCTATCACCTACCCACACCACACCTACCCACACCACACCTACCCACACACCTACCCACACAACACCTACCCACACAACACACTTCAGCACATTACATCACTCCACACATAGCACTTCATCTCATTTCACACCACCCCTCACCACCACACCTCACCATCCTTCACCTCACCATCCCTCACCACACCTCACCACCACACCTCACTATCCCTCACCACCACACATCACCATCACACCTCACCTTCCCTCACCACCACACCTCACCATCCCTCACACCACCACCACCACACCACCCACCACACCACACCACACACCTCACCACCACACCTCACCATCACACACCTCACCACCACACCTCACCACACCACCACCCTCACCACCCTCACCACCCTCACCACACCTCACCACCACACCACACCTCACCACCACACCTCACCATCACACCTCACCTTCCCTCACCACCACACCTCACCATCCATCACCACCACACCTCACCACCACACCTCACCACACCCTCACCATCACACCTCACCATCACACCTCACCTTCCCTCACCACCACACCTCACCATCCCTCACCACCACACCTCACCATCCCTCACCACCACACCTCACCACCACACCTCACCATCACACCTCACCATCCCTCACCTCACCACCACACCTCACCATCCCTCCTCACCACCACACCTCACCATCCCCACCACCACACCATCCTTCACCTCACCCATCCCTCACCTCACCACCACACCATCCCTCACCACCACACCTCACCATCCCTCACCACCACACCTCACTATCCCTCACCTCACTATCCCTCCCTCACCTCACCACCACACCACACCATCCCCTCACCTCACCAACCACACCTCACCATCCTTCACACCACCACACCTCACTATCCCTCACCTCACCTCACCACACACACCTCACCATCCTTCACCTCACCACCACACCTCACCATCCTTCACCTCACCATCCCTCACCACCACACCTCACCACCCACCTCACCACCCTCACCTCACCACCACACCACACTCACTTCACCATCACACCTCACCATCCCTCACCTCACCACCCTCACCTCACCATCCCTCACCACCACACCTCACCACCACACCACACCATCCCTCACCACCACACCATCACCACCACCTCACCACCACAACTCACCACCCTCACCTCACCACCACCACCACCATCCTTACCTCACCACCACACCTCACCTCCCATCCCTCACCACCACACCCACCTCACCACCACACCATCCTTCACCTCACCATCCCTCACCTCACCCACACATCACCATCCCTCACCACCACACCTCACATCCCTCACCACCACACATCACTATCCCTCACCTCACTCCCTCACCTCACCACCACATCTCACCATCCCTCACCTCACCAACCACACCTCACCATCCTCACACCACCACACCTCACCATCCCTCACCTCACCACCACACCTCACCATCCTTCACCTCACCACCACCACACCTCACCATCCCTCACCACCACACCTCACATCCCTCACCTCACTATCCCTCACCTCACCACTACACCTCACCATCCCTCACCTCACCAACCACACCTCACCATCCTTCACACATCCACACCTCACCATCCCTCACCACCACACCTCACTCATCCCATCACCTCACTATCCCTCACCTCACCACCACACCATCCTTCACACCACCACACCTCACTACCACTATCACTCACCTCACCACCACACCTCACCATCATTCACCTCATCTCACCACCACACCTCACCATCCCTCACCTCCACACCTCACCATCCCTCACCACCACACCACACCTCACCACCACACCTCACCATCACACCTCACCATCACACCTCACCATCCCTCACCACCACACCTCACCACCACACCACCCTTACCACCACACCTCACCACCACACCTACCCACCACACCTCACCACCACACCTCACCATCACACCTCACCATCCCTCACCTCACCACCACACCTCGCCATCCCTCACCACCACACCTCACCATCCCTCACCTCACCACCACACCACATCCCTCACCACCACACCACCACCACACCTCACCATCCCTCACCTCCCCACCACACCTCACCATCCCTCACTTCGCCATCCCTCACCTCAACATCCCTCACCTCACCATCCCTCACCACCATCCCTCACCACCACACCTCACCATCCCTCACCGACCACACCATCCCCCACCACCACACCACACCCCACCCACCACCACACCTCACCACACACACCTCACCACACCTCATCATCCCTTACCTCACCACCACCACACCTCACCATCCCTCACCTCACCACACCCCACCACCACACCTCACCTCACCACTCCACATAACATTACCCTACTAGTCACATCAAATCATGCATACATGAAAGGCATCATCCAATCAAGTGTAACATAACACTAACATACCCAGTTGATCTTTACTGGATTCAGTGCGTGTAGCAGACTCGGTAGCTTTACTTGAAGCAGGTTCTGCAGGTTGTGCAAGTGAAGGTTTAGCTTGGTTTTTGTGCAGGTGAGAAGTGCAATTAGTACAATAAAAATTAAATTATTATAAAAACAATCAAACAAAACGAGTATCAAATACCATGCAGGCCAGTTCAATATATCGTGCAAAAATAAAATGTAATCAGCTTTAAAAAGGTGCTTGTATACAACTGATAGCTTTAAAGACATTCCCTCGACACTCTAGCCTGTTCAATATGCTCTTTATCAATTCCATTCTCCTAAGCATTCTCTCATGATGTTAAACCTTCTTACCCTCCTAAAGTCTCGTTCTTACCCGTGCGTGCTTGGGGCGAACCTCCGATGACAACATCATCATCACTGTCATCATCATCATCACTGCGATGAACTGGTACTGTTCGTTGTGTGCGCCGAGGAGTGGGTGAAGGGGGTGTGGTCCGTAGAGTAGACGAATGGGGTGTGGTACGTAGAGTGGGTGAAGGGGGTGTAGTACGTAGAGTAGACGAAGGGGGTGTGGCAGGTGTGGTGTGTAGAGTTGGCGAAGGGGGTGTTTTGAGAGAGCGAGGTGTAGGGTGCGGCATAGAAGGTTTTGTGCGTGGGATGGGCTGCGGGGGACTGGAGGTAGAAGATCCAGCAAACTCTGAAATCATTGAATTCTCAGTCTTAATAAGATAACAACAGACAGTGTGTCATTGAAGGTTGAATTTGTACATGGATTAGTCCAAGATGACCTTAGGTTAGGTTTATGCATGTCTAGGTTAGTGCGTCTACATCAACTACGTCAGAAATAGGTTACGGCACAGGCCACACTGGTGGAAATGATCATGTCATGGTGTCAGATGAAGGCAAGGTTAGGCATTACGTCCAGTGTACACCAAATCTTGGATCAACCATTGATAACAAAAGAAGAAGAAAAAGAAGTGCAGTTGGTCCGATTCCCTTCCTCTTGCGAAAGATGACAGTGAGGTGGTCTATATTGTTCAGTATGGCGATCTGGCATTAGAATCGTTTTAGCAATGACCCATGTGCTTGTGACTCCCACCAAATTAACATGAGATGCTCTTCTGATAACTATGCATGAGCGGCGATGAATGCTTTAAGTGTTAGGATGCTACCATCATAACTATGCATTAGCAGTGAGCAGACGATAGTGACTGCGGACACAACCACTATGAAAGTATAGAATTATACAACTTTGAGTGATATACTAAAATTATTATTTAGTAACTTAGTAAATTTAGGTTCCTGTGAGACACGCCCATGGTAGTGTAAGGCACCTTACCTGTGAAACTTGATCTTTTCTTGGCTGAGAAGGGTGATTTATCCGATGAATGGGAGGACATCTTCCTGTACCCAGATGTGCCTGATGATCTACCAATCACAACATCCTCATCCGATTCCCCTGATTCTGACAATTCAGCATTCCTAACATTTCTGAAAAGTCAATCCCATATCAGCACAACTTAGTTACAATTCTTCAGGTTTTTCCCACCAAATTTTGAAAACTAATTAGCATGTTTTTTAAACCTTAATAAATCACGTGATGTGTCACGTGACCACTGATCGTCCTCAGGCTCTTCGCGGTTTTTGGTTCTCGTTAAGTGTCCTCTGCATGCTGATTGGACGTTCACAATGGCGTCATCAGAATCCATGGAGTCTGCGTGGAGTCTATCGAGCCTTTCTTTTCGTGCCAAATGGCCACGAAATGCTGCCTGGATATCAGTTATTGCCTGCCAAATAACCAATGAGAACTGTCAGAATTATCTTACACAGGACTCTCTTGAAACTAACACTAGGTTAAACTAGATGTCCATGCCAAAATATTGAATTAAAATTAAATCATTAAATAAAATCAATGAGTTCTAAGGAATGGTAGCAGAATTTGTAAGATGTTACCTCGTTTTGGAAACCATCCTCTCTTTCATTCAACTAGAATAAAAAAGAAACACTCAGTAATTATTAATGTACTGGATTCAGTTATGATAATACTAGGCTGGTAGAGCATATGTTGAATTGAATTGAATTGATGTTTATTTGCACTCTTGATTTACAGTTTTACATTTTCACACATAATTTGTGTAATTTATGTGTAATTTATGTGTAATTTATGTGTAATTTATGTGGTCAGTTACAAGGGTCGTGGGTTCAAATGCCATCTGGGTCAGATATTTATTCTCTTCCTCCTCTCGTTCTAGGGCTAATGCTCAGAAGAACCCTATCTTTATAGCACTTTAGCTTTCCCTTAATATAATATTAGTTACGATAGAACATTGCAAGCTAATGAGTAAGCAAGTAAACAACGCAGTAAAATAGTAAACTAACTTTTCGGTGGCTATCTCCCTCCCACTCAATTTAATCCCTCGAGCTCAGTTAAAAAATCACCGACCACAGGTAACCCATTCGCCATAAAATCACTGACCACAGGTAACCCATTCGCCATAAAATCACTGACCACAGGTAACCCATTCGCCATAAAATCACTGACCACAGGTAACCCATTCGCCATAAAATCACTCCACAGGTAACCATTCGCCATAAAATCACTGACCACAGGTAACCCATTCGCCATAAAATCACTGACCACAGGTAACCCATTCGCCATAAAATCACTGACCACAGGTAACCCATTCGCCATAAAATCACTGACCACAGGTAACCCATTCGCCATAAAATCACTGACCACAGGTAAAAATCATTGACCACAGGTAACCCATTCGCCATAAAATCACTGACACAGGTAACCCATTCGCCATAAAATCACTGACCACAGGTAACCCATTCGCCATAAAATCACTGACACAGGTAACCCATTCGACCACACAGGTAACCCATTCGCCATTCGCCATAAAATCACTGACCACAGGTAACCCATTCGCCATAAAATCGCCCATTCGCCATAAAATCACTGACCACAGGTAACCCATTCGCCATAAAATCACTCAGGTAACCCATTCGCCATAAAATCACTGACCACCCATTCGCCATAAAATCACTGACCACAGGTAACCCATTCGCCATAAAATCACTGACCACAGGTAACCCATTCCATTCGCCATAAAATCACTGACCACAGGTAACCCATTCGCCATAAAATCACTGACCACAGGTAACCCATTCGCCATAAAATCACTGACCACAGGTAACCCATTCGCCATAAAATCACTGACCACAGGTAACCCATTCGCCATAAAATCCATAAAATCATAAAATCACCACAGGTAACCCATTCGCCATAAAATCACTGACCACAGGTAACCCATTCGCCATAAAATCATGACCAAAACCCATTCGCCATAAATCACTGACCACAGGTAACCCATTCGATAAAATCACTGACCACAGGTAACCATTCGCCATAAAATCACTCACTGACCACTGACCACAGGTAACCCATTCGCCATAAAATCACTGACCACAGGTAACCCGCCATAAAATCACTGACCGGTAACCATTCGCCAAAAATCACTGACCACAGGTAACCCATTCGCCATAAAATCACTGACCACAGGTAACCCATTCGCCATAAAATCACTGACCACAGGTAACCCATTCGCCATAAAATCACTGACCACAGGTAAATTCGCCATAAAATCACTGACCACAGGTAACCCATTCGCCATAAAAGGTAACCCATTCATAAAATCACTGACACCAGCCATAAAATCACTGACCATTCGCCATAACCACAGGTAACCATTCGCCAAAATCACTGACCACAGGTAACCCATTCGCCATAAAATCACTGACACAGGTAACCCATTCGCCATATAAATCAGCTGACCACAGGTAATCATTGATAAAATCACACAGGTAAATCACTGACCACAGGTAACCCATTCGCCATAAAATCACTGACCACAGTAACCCATTCGCCATAAAATCACTGACCACAGGTAACCCATTCGCCATAAAATCACTGACCACAGGTAACCCATTCGCCATAAAATCACTGACAGGTAACCCATTCACTGACCACAGGTAACCCATTCGCCATAAAATCACTGACCACAGGTAACCCATTCGCCATAAAAATCACTGACCACAGGTAACCCCATTCGCCATAAAATCACTGACCACAGGTAACCCATTCGCCATAAAATCACTGACCACAGGTAAATTCGCCATAAAATCACTGACACAGGTAAACCCATTCGCCATAAAATCACTGACCACAGACCACAGGTAACCCATTCGCCATAAAATCACTGACCACAGGTAACCCATTCGCCATAAAATCACTGACCACAGGTAATTCGCCATAAAATCACTGACCACAGGTAACCCATTCGCCATAAAATCACTGACCACAGGTAACCCATTCGCCATAAAAAACTGACCACCCATTCGTAACCCACAGGTAACCCATTCGCCATAAAATCACTGACCACAATCACTGACCACAGGTAACCCATTCGCCATAAAACCCATTCGCCATAAAATAACCACAGGTAACCCATTCCATTCACTGACCAACCCATTCGCCAAAAAATCACTGACCACAGGTAACCCATAAAAAAACACTGACGGTAACCCATTCGCCATAAAATCACTGACCACAGGTAACCCATTCGCCATAAAAATCACTGACCACAGGTAACCCATTCGCCATAAAATCACCATAAAATCCATAAAATCTGACCACAGGTAACCCATTCGCCATAAAATCACTGAACCACATTCGCCATAAAATCACTGACCACAGGTAACCCCACTGACCACAGGTAACCCATTCGCCATAAAATCACTGACCACAGGTAACCCATTCGCCATAAAAACACTGACCACAGGTAACCCATTCGCCATAAAAAACCTGACCACAGGTAACCCATTCGCCATAAAAAACTGACCACAGGTACGAATAAAATAACGCCGTGACCACAGGTAACAGCCATAAAAAACGGACCACAGGTACGGTACGAATATAACGCCGTGAGGCAGTAACGGAATACGGTACACCTATGCTTACATGTTTTCTCCATTCCCTCTGTAACGTTTTAGCTGCTTTCTCCTGTTCTCGTTGTTGACCAAGATATTCATTTTGATTGCCTTTGTAAGTTCGCCATTGTTTTTGTAAAACTTTTGCTGCGTGTCGTTGTTGGAAATCCTGGAACTCCTTTTCCATCCGTGCGTCTCGCTCCTTTGCTGTAATTGATTGTTTTCTTGAGCTGTATTGACTGAAACAACAAAACATCATCGTCTTTGTAGTTGTCATAATACACCATCATGATCAACAATCATCATCATCATCAATGGTCATCATCATCAACAGTCATCATCATCATCAACAGTCATCATCAACAGTCATCATCAACAGTCATCTTCAACAGTCATCATCATCATCAACAGTCATCATCAACAGTCATCTTCAACAGTCATCATCATCATCAACAGTCATCATCAACAGTCATCTTCAACAGTCATCATCATCATCAACAGTCATCATCAACAGTCATCTTCAACAGTCATCTTCATCATCAACAGTCATCATCAACAGTCATCTTCATCATCAACAGTCATCATCAACAGTCATCTTCATCATCAACAGTCATCTTCATCATCAACAGTCATCTTCACCATCAACAGTCATCATCAACAGTCATCATCAACAGTCATCTTCATCATCAACAGTCATCTTCATCATCAACAGTCATCTTCACCATCAACAGTCATCATCAACAGTCATTATCAACAGTCATCTTCATCATCAACAGTCATCATCAACAGTCATCTTCATCATCAAGTCACCATCAACAGTCATCTTCATCATCAACAGTCATCTTCATCATCAACAGTCATCATCAACAGTCATCTTCATCATCAAGTCATCATCAACAGTCATCTTCATCATCAACAGTCATCTTCATCATCAACAGTCATCTTCATCATCAACAGTCATCTTCATCATCAACAGTCATCATCAACAGTCATCTTCATCATCAACAGTCATCTTCATCATCAACAGTCATCTTCATCATCAACAGTCATCATCAACAGTCATCTTCATCATCAACAGTCATCTTCATCATCAACAGTCATCTTCATCATCAACAGTCATCATCAACAGTCATCATCAACAGTCATCTTCATCATCAACAGTCATCTTCATCATCAACAGTCATCATCAACAGTCATCTTCATCTTCAACAGTCATCTTCATCATCAACAGTCATCATCAACAGTCATCTTCATCATCAACAGTCATCATCAACAGTCATCTTCATCATCAACAGTCATCATCAACAGTCATCTTCATCTTCAACAGTCATCTTCATCATCAACAGTCATCTTCATCATCAACAGTCATCATCAACAGTCATCTTCATCATCAACAGTCATCTTCATCATCAACAGTCATCTTCATCATCAACAGTCATCTTCATCATCAACAGTCATCATCAACAGTCATCATCAACAACATTGTCACAATCAATCACCAATGTCAATATGGTCAACAGCATTACCATAGACATGAGTCTGCATAAAAACGTATTTCACTAAATGCCTTAGTACCTTGTGGTTGATGCAGTGCTTGCTTTTCTATTTGGAGCAGCAGCTGCAGTCTCACTTTGTGGTAACTGAAGTTGTAGTTCTTCTAGTTCTGTCTCTTTCACTTTGAGCTGTTTTCTGAAATGAAAAATAAACCAGTAATGTGTAATGTTAAGAAATTGCAATTACAAAACAAGTACAAATCACAATTTTAGCATGGAAAAGCAAGCAAAGCAAGTTTGACTGTATGCAGTAGACAAGGATCACATACCTCAAGTTATCTGCAACAAGACGGTAATGTGTACGGTCTTCTTTTAATCGTTCAATTATTTTACGTTGTTTTTCATTTTCCTCCAGCAGTTCAGTTTCTTTGTCTTCTGCAGTACTATAAGTACTGGAGGTAGAGCCTTTGCGTTCTGGGAAAACAATCGCACTAGCACTTTTTAGGGTCCTCTGTGTATGTATATTTAGGTACTATTTCTTAGAGACCTTTTAGCTAGAAACAGAGAATTGAAATCATACAAAGTACCTCTAGTTTTCTTTCTTTTGGAGCCTTTTCTCTCATCTTGCTCGTCTTTGTCCTTCTGAAGATTTGATTTACTTCCAGACTCGTCCACTTTCTGAGCAAAGAAAATGGAAATCAGAATGCTAATTCATGGTTACTACAATCTACATGTACTGTGACAATGTTGTAATTCTTACCATCTCTAACTCATGTATGGTGTGAAGAAGCTGACCCCTTGACATGTCTGCATAATCAACTAAAACAACAGGAATTCAATTAATTACAATACTGAAAATAGAAAGTTCTTCAGCACACCCGACACTTGTCATCTGGCGAATCCCAAGTAGAGTGTAGCTGAACCTTTGTACTGAGTAGTTATGTATACAGCATGAAATTTGTGAGATTACAGCCTTTTTTGCTTCTTTGATTACAGTCATCTCTCTCATAGCCAGACACCTACAGGGACAACTTTTGCTGTCCGTCTTAGAGAGGTGTATGTCATAGAGGTGTCTGACTTAGAGAGAGTGAATTTATAGTAAAACTGTGTAGCAGGGACCAAACAAAGCTGTCCAGTTTAGAGAGGTGTCGACCTACATGGAGAGAGTTAACTATTCTATCCAAATTTATAACATAGGTATGATATAACGCGCGCTCTGATTGGTTGGTTAGCGTGTGTCTGTAAGCCCATGGACACACGCTACGGCTATGGACACACACTCATCGCCATAGCGCACGCTCTGAATTCAATCGGAAAATCAAATCGTTTTATTTGAATTTGCAGTGACTATGTTATAAAAGAAATGGTCAACGCTTTAGCTGTGCGTCCATCGAGTTATGGAGCACTTGGGAATTTGGGAGAGCACGAGAGAAGCGTAAGAGTAACTCTTACGCTTCTCTCATGCTCTCCCAAATTTCCACGTGCTCCATAACTCGATGGACGCACGCTAAGCATTGACCATGCATTCCTTAATTAGAAGTAGTTATTTTCCTTTTTCTGGAACCCAGAACTCAGGATCATGCTGGATGGTGGTAATCTGTAAGGAGCCATCATAATGGCAGCATGCTTACCGTTCAGTTGTTTCTTGTTTTCTGTCTTTGACTGATTCTCTACAGATGATATTAGTTCTCTCTTCAAGCTTTTATTCTCAGTCTTCAGTATTTCAATATCCTCTGCTCAGAAACAACAATCATAAGTTACTCAGTACATACATCCCAGTGTAGTTTGGGATGAACCCCATTAGGGACTTGTCAGAAATTAGTAGGGGGAGGGGGGTGGAAAATGGGGGAGGGTCATAACTTATTGAGCCTCTGACAAGGGAGGGTCATGAAAAAATAGGCAGTGAAGAAGGGAGTATTTTGGTATTTTAGGCCAAGCCCAAGGGGAGGGTCAGGAATGAGAATTAAAAGAGTGTTTCATCCAATATCCAAACACCTCGAAGTTGGTTTAATAAAAAACTTGCCTGTGCCTCGTTTTTTCAACACATTTCTCAGTGTTTGGATATCGATCTATTACTTCCAAATCCTTTATGTCCAAATCCAAGAACTTTCTAAATCTCTCAGAGATACATGTACATGTAGTATGAGATGAGAGTATGAGATAACTGAGGTCCAGATACTAGGGCTCTAGATCTACTGTCACCTCTCCAGATGACAATGATGTTAAAGGTTAGTTAAGAACAAAACTGAATTAGTTTGTCACATACTTTGTAGTCTTTGTTGCGATGCACTGACAGGTGATTTGTCTCTTGGTGATAGCATACTATCAGTGGTATATAATCTGTAAGAATGCAGGTAAAAATCCATAACTACTCCAGTACCCTGGGGACACTTAAAGGTTATCATAAGAAGCAGGACCCTATAGGCACTTTCACTGTCGCTTCCTAAAACTGCCCAAGTTAATGCTGAAGGTTTACACTAGCAACATAAGCATTATAAGCACACACAACTACTACAGACTCAGTAAGGCATTGCTCATCCAATTTTGAAAGTGATTTTTTTCTCTTTCACACCTACATACATATACAATGTAAATGCATAAATGGTGCAGCCCTGAGTCTGTGTATGTTGCTTGTGTTAAATACATGTACATGTATGTTGTGTATATTGTTTGTGCTTATGCATACAATGTATGTTGCTTACAAATGTAAATCAGCGTGCTGCTTTGTACATGTAGCTGTCTGAGCTGACTACTTTATGTACATGTATTCGCAAACCTGCTTTCCAAAGAACATTGGTTAAAGCATAAAACACTCACTCATCAACTCTCTGTTGTTGCATTTGTAGCAAGGCTAACTGTAATCTCTGTACTTCTTGATAATACACCTCCGATTGGATGTTTAGTTCGTCTACATCTGTGGTCTTTAGATCTCTCCTCATTTTACTGGAACAACATTATTTAGCCGCATAAAAATGGTGGTAAAAGAATAGAACTAAATAAATAAAATAAATAAATAAGTTTAAGTAAGTAAATTATGTACAAGCAAGCAAGCAAGCAAGCAAGCAAGCAAGCAAGCAAGCAAGCAAGCAAGCAAGCAAGCAAGCAAGCAAGCAAGCAAGCAAGCAAGCAAGCAAGCAAGCAAGCAAGCAAGCAAGCAAGCAAGCAAGCAAGCAAGCAAGCAAGCAAGCAAGCAAGCAAGCAAGCAAGCAAGCAAGCAAGCAAGCAAGCAAGCAAGCAAGCAAGCAAGCAAGCAAGCAAGCAAGCAAGCAAGCAAGCAAGCAAGCAAGCAAGCAAGCAAGCAAGCAAGCAAGCAAAAGCAAGCAAAAGCAAGCAAGCAAGCAAGCAAGCAAGCAAGCAAGCAAAAGCGAGCAACAGCGAGCAAAAGCGAGCAAGCGAGCGCTAGCGAGCGAGCGAGCGATATTTTCAGTCGGCAAGCAAAAGCAAGCAAAAGCAAGCAAAAGCAAGCAAAAGCAAGCAAAAGCAAGCAAAAGCAAGCAGAAGCAAGCAAAACAAGCAAGCAAGCAAGCAAGCAAGCAACGCAATTGCAAGCACCCAGTCTCAAGGGATGTGATTTGTTACATTTATTGTTACATTATTAAAAGTTCTTTTCACAGTAAACCTACTTCAATTCTGCTTCTTTCTCTTTGACTGTTCTTTCCACTGCATGAAGCTTCTGCTTCAAACTTGTAACAATCTTTCAATAGTAACAAAAAGTATGCAGTGTCAGTAGTGAATACACTAGTCAGCTGCTTAAAAAACGGTACTCTATTTTTAAAAACCGTCGGATTTGTTACCATTTTATTGTTACCATCATGGCAGCTGTTACCATGGCAGCTGTTACTATGGCAACTGTCACCATGTTCATTGTTACCATGACAACCATTACCATGACAACCATTACAGCTGTTTACTCATGGATTTATCGGTAGTAACTCATGGATTTATCGGTAGTAACTCGTGGATTTATCGGTAGTAACTCATGGATTTATCGGTAGTAACTCATGGATTTATCGGTAGTAACTCATGGATTTATCGGTAGTAACTCATGGATTTATCGGTAGTAACTCATGGATTTATCGGTAGTAACTCATGGATTTATCGGTAGTAACTCATGGATTTATCGGTAGTAACTCATGGATTTATCGGTAGTAACTCATGGATTTATCGGTAGTAACTCATGGATTTATCGGTAGTAACTCATGGATTTATCGGTAGTAACTCATGGATTTATCGATAGTAACTCATGGATTTATCGGTAGTAACTCATGGATTTATCGGTAGTAACTCATGGATTTATCGGTAGTAACCACATTAACTGATACCATGACAACTGCTGCCATGACTGCTGCTACCATGACAGTGTTACCATGACACCTGTTACCATGCACATGTCACCAAGACACATGTTACCATGACACCTGGTACCATGACAACTGGTACCATGACACCTGTTACCATGACAACTTGTACCATGACACCTGTTACCATGACAACTGGTACCATGACACCTGTTACCATGACAACTGGTACCATGGTTAATGTTGCCATGGTTTGGTGTTTCTATGATCACTGTTATTACATTTATACTTACAGAACTTGAGTCTCCTCGTTTGTCTGTCAAGGTTCTCCTTAAATCTTCTGGCTGTAAAAGTGTCAAAATCACAGCATTTGATATGGACATTATAGATAAAAGGACATTACAAGTAAGTGTACATGTACCTGTTTTCTGGAATTCAAAAGGTCTTCTATTCTTCTGTCCTACAAATGAAAAATGGAAAAAGATTTCAGTTCAGCCAAGCTTTTCAAGTTTAATACAAGTTTGTAAATAATACAGTTATTTGGGAATCTACAGTAACGTACATTCAAACCAGTGGGACCTCACCCTCAGGGAATGGCTAGGTGGCCGCTTAATACAGGTTGACCATTTAATACAGGACCCAGAAAAATTACAGTCATAACTTTAAAGGGAGAGATTTCTGTGACATTGACTACTTAATGCAGGTTTGACTGTCAGAATTACCTTTATGACATTTTCTTCTTCCACACGATGCAACTTGGTGTTGACCCTGTTGTTTTCTTCTTTTAATAAATTGATTATCTTCAAATAGAAAACCAATTTACTACAATTTACTAACATACTAACTCCTCAGGATTGTAAGCTGCTCAGCTGCTTATTGTTATCCATTTATTATTGAAGTCACTCAATACCTTCTTCAGTTCTATGATTTCATCATAATAATCTTCTGCAGGTTTCAATGCTGGTCCTCCAGCAGCAACATAAGGTTCGGCTGAGATAAACACATTTGTACAGGTAAGTACTGTAGTAAGAATATAATGTTATTTTGGTGAAATACAGTAGAATGCATCCCTGCAGACAGACCTGTTAGCTCTGGGAAAGAACTATCGAGACCTATAGAGAAGCTACATGTACATTGTATATCCACTGGAGATGTCAGAAGAGAGCGACGAAGACAGCAATAAGGAAACTGAAACTGATGAACAGCATCGTCCTGTACGACTTCCACTCAGAAAGCAGAGCATCAAGAAACAGATCTGAATGAACACTTCATGTATACTAAAATGATTACTGTCAAATTTGAACTTATAATCATGTTGGCCCGGGAGAGTGTCCAAAAATGACATATGCTAATCACTCAGAATCTTCTGGACTAAAGGAATGAAGAAAGTATGCTTACTCTTTCACTAGTATCTACATGTAAATGTAGTTATAAAACTTGTCAATAAATTACACTATAACATACTTACTATATGAGAGAGTTGCACTTCTTGACACTGACTTAGATTTCCCATTAGAAAGCTGAATGAACAGAGAACATGGAATATCACAAATTTTAGGCACAAGAAAACTGACGCTGCAACTTTCTAACATAAGACATCTCTGATCAAAATATAAACTCTCCTGTCTTGAGTTCTAAAGGAGAATTTGGATTTTGATCACAAGTCACACTGAATGATGCAAGTAAGCTTCATGATGATGATGATGATGATGATGATGATGATGATGATGATGACGTGATGATGATGATGATGATGATGTGATGATGATGATGATGATATGATGATGATGATGATGATGATGATGATGATGACGACGACGACGATGATGATGATGATGATGATGATGATGATTTCCAATGATTCCATTGTACAAACCTCTACAACGTCACTAAAATTCCTAGTTCTTGATCCAGGTCTTCTTTTGTTTGCGTGAGATGGTCTACCACCTGCCCATGTGTTCATACCCGTACTATTTGTACTCAATGCTAAATATAGAATGAAAGAAAACAAATAGTACATAACTTAGGAGGAGGGCAGGGCAGGGGAGGAGAGGTGATTTTCCTCCTCTAAAACCTTAGTAGTAAGAAAGGTTAAATTAACCATTGGAAAAATCACATAATTTTCCACATAATTTCCCCTTTTTTCCGCACAATTTCCGGGGTTTTTCCCACACAATTTCCTTCTTTTTTTCCCCACACCATATCAGAGGCCCTGATTATGTAGGTAAAATGTAGTAATAATTATTAGATATAATAAAATTGTATAACTTGTTCATACACTACATGCATTTACTCTGACTACAAACCAAAACACAACACACCTCCAGTGCCATTCTTCATGGCTGACATCCATAGACTCCTTGCAGTTGGTATCGACGGCTCACTTCTCTTTGGTGGAAGCTTCCTTGATGCATATGGAGAGTGAGATGCTGAAATATTGATCAATGCACAATAGTCAGACAGATATTTTGGATTATCTTGAGCAGTTTATCACTAACATGAAATAAATACATAGATCTATCTGATTAACTGAGTATGAGGTCCATACCATAAGATATGGACCTAGTTTTTATTCACTTCTTAGTTATAATTTATTACACAATGTATGTTAATTATTATTGACGACTTACTATTGGAAACTCTTGAACGTCGTCCCTTCACTGACTTTGATCTGACTGATCCATCTACATGTATTGTAATGGACAAAGACTAATAAATCAACTAGCAAATAACCAGTAACCAAATAGAATGTATATTGTACCAGAGTGTGTAATAAAGTACAACAAAGACTACTTAACAGTACCTCTTGGAGGTCTGGGAGAAAACTCATTACCACCTGATTCACAACTTGCCTAAATAAAAGAAAATATTGTTTAAATATTGTTTATAGCTAACAATATTTATTGAGTAAGAGTTCCTGTCCTTACCCCCCTGTCCTTTACCCCCTCATAACACACAGCATGAATAAGCCAGTTCGGAGTTTAAGAATAAGGTTCAGTGCGCATGCGATTTTATCCCGAATTTATCACCTTCTTTTGTTAACATTTGCGTTATTTTGAAATAACAAAAGAAAGTGATAAATTCGTGATAAAATCGCATGCGCACTGAACCTTATTCTTAAACTCTGAACTGTCTTATTATTAACTAGAGGGCTGTCAATTTGATACAACTGTGTCATACTTACAAGAGAAATAGTTGAGCCTGAATCAGAATAAGCATCAACATCCTACAAACAAAACAACATTAATTTCAATTCATAATATCATAGGTACTGTATGCTGTATTCCTACAGCACTCTAACTCTCACCGCTCTGGTACGTCGTTCAATTCCTGGACTGGATGCTTCCCATGTGGGTTGAGTTTTGTTAGTTTGTTCTCTCCCTTGCTTCAAGTATATTAACTAGTGAGATGAGTGTTGAGTATATACAGCATATAGAATGTAGTAAGAAGTGTGTGTGAGAGTCGTGTCCCCAATTATAATATTCAAGCAGAACACTTGACTCGTTAAAAAAAAGTAATTTATTTAATCATACCTGTAAAATCAAGAGGTTTTTATGTACAGTCTACATGTACTGTTTAATAAACAAGCAGGAGTGGTTTATCGGGTTTAAAACCACGAGGAGAAGCCGAGTGGTTTTAGACCTGATAAAACACGATCTGCGAGTTTATTGAATGGCTTCAAAAACGATATTCCAAAGTAATACAATTTTTGGATGATTTCAGTAAGAAAACAGCAAGGAAAACACAAACATAGCAGTATCGTGTTGCTTCTAATGCCTCACACATGCGCACCGATATTATTGATACTCTCAAAAAGATCCCACATTTGAACAAGTCGGTCCGAAAGTGTGACCAAGGAGCAATCTTTCAGGACAACATATACTGTATGTCGTCCCGTACAGGGAACTGGGAGGTCAATGATACGACACCAAAACCTTCCCTTATAGTATTCTTTATATAATACTAATAAGCAGTGCATTACCGGGTATAAAGGTACATGCACGTGATGGATTTCGTCCTTCTGATTGGACAAATTGCTCATTAATTATGCATGAGTTTTTGAATTGGATAATAATGAGCATACATTAAAAATACATTTATACAATAACTTTAGCTTATATATAAGCTTAGTATTAAAATATATTAAAATTATATAATAAGTAATTAATATATACTATATATTCAATGTGTTGATTATCTGTTATGTTGAATGTACTCAGTATAAGTAGATATAACATACAACTATAAAATTAACTTATATACTGCATAGATTGTATATTTACACTGTACATTTAAACTAAGCTTACATTTTAAACTAAAAATGCTCGATCATTGACAAACAAAAACATACCAAACATCGTCAAAGAGTCAACAAACTCCGCATATAAATTCAGTGTTTCGGTACCTGCATGGTTATCTTTGATGAAGGCATTGAATAGCAAACAATAATGTCAATAAAATAGCTGCTTTGTTGATCACTTCACGCTGTACATGTCCTGTCCTCTCAACCGCCGAGTACCGACACAGATGAACCCACTTTACGCATCAAAATAGCGGCTTTCCTCTGAGAAAAATTGTATCATTTAACCCATTATTGCTAGTGCTCGGTTTATAGTAACCAAATAGACACGACCACATGAAAGGAAAGAAAAAAACCTGTCTTTTCTTTACAAACTTTTGTTCGAATTTCCAGTGAAGGGAATGTTTGTGAGCCTACTGCTATGGATACTGTAGTACAGCGGTAATATGGTAGTCACCAGCTCCCTCTCTCTCTCTATCTAATAACAAAATCTAGCGAAAATTAAAATATATATATATAAATCAAATTGTACTAAGCAAAACTAACACCTGAGAAGTTTAGTAAATAGATATTGTTTATGTTTTGATTCAGTTACGTAATTTCAGAAGAAGGTCAAAAAGGTCCCGTCAAAAACATTTTTGTGGTTATGGGTTTCCTGTGGTACCTCGGCTCCAATCGAATCGGACCACAAAATGGTTTCTTTACTTCGTCAAGGTTTTCGTCTCTTTAGTCGTAAAACCCTATTAGCCACTGCTGCTGCTTTAAGTATTGCACCCAGGCTGATTGTCAGTCACTCGTGTTTCTCTACGGATAAGGCGTTATGTAGTAGTGATGAGGTCGATAAAGCCAAAGCTGCTGCAGCTGATAAGATTAAGAATGCAGACGATACGATATTTGGCAAGATTGTAAGAAAAGAAATACCAGCAGATATCATATATGAAGATGATAAGGTACTCTTATAGCTGAAGATTCTACTGGGGTCAGTTACTATCATATGATCGCTACAATTCGAGAAAAAAGATTTTCGTTTTCACCCGGCACATGAATATGTCTTACTGTGATTTTATGATCACCATTGAAGCGGAGGGAGAGGAGGGGGTCATTTAATATCACCATTATGATATCATGCATTCATTGTATCATATATCGATCACTGACCCCCCCCCCCCAAGGGAGGGACATGGGGGGCCGGTGCCCCCCCTTTGAGTTGGGCCCGATACATATTCGCCCACGTCTCCCCACCATTTGATGCCCAGAATGGATGGAAATTGCATTTTCGAGCTTCTAGATTTCAAAATTTTCTGGGGGGGCATGCCCCCATAGAAGAAGGGGCCTTACGGCCCCTTAGTGGTGCACCCCCCTTTCAAAATCTCTACATCCGCCCCTGAACCACCCCACCCACCAACCTCCAACATCATCACTGTCATCACCTCTACTTCTGTCATGATACTGATATGATCTTCATTTTGTCTATTCACCGCCACTAACTTCATCATCATCATCTGTATTTAGTTTTCATCATATCATCAGTACCACCTAAAATTCTTCATTCCATAGGCTATAGCATTTCGTGACGTCAACCCTGTAGCACCAACACATGTATTGGTGATTCCAAAGCAACCAATTGCACAAATAAGTGATGCGACAGAAGCAGATATCCCTGTAAGTACATCATGATCTCTGTTGGTATTTGGGATACACGTGTTACAGAAGAGAGGAAAAAGGAATTGAGAATGACTGGTATTAGTATATTGTTATTGTAATTAGTGCAATACCTTGTAATGCACGTATTATTAAATTATTATTATTATTAAATTATTATTGACCATTGACGTGTTAGTAATGGAAGCAATCATCACTGCTCTGCATGAAAACTACATGTAGTATGTTGTGTTAACTATATTTTTACACTGGCAGCTTCTTGGCCATCTTCTCTTTGTTGCAAAGAAGGTTGCCCAAAATGAAGGACTTGATGACGATGGATATAGGCTTGGTAATGATATACAATATAAATTATACATTCTTGGTTTGAGCTTAAAGGCCAATTCACATCATACATCTAGCTATATTTATTGAATAGACAAAATTATAATTTGTTTTATTGAAGAGCTTGGTGGAAAAAGGGCTTATGTGACTTTTAGGTGACTTTTTCAACTTTTATCAAAACAGCCTAAAATAGCTCATACAGGCTTTTATTATTAATCTACATGTACTTAATAACCAAGCGCTAGGTCAGTACAGGAAAATATCAGACCGAGGTCTTGACAGTACAGACCTACAATGTAGAAGTAGGCGCAGTCTGTACAAAAAAGACTGAGGTCTGATATTTTCTTGTATTGATTGAGCAAGCGACGTTATTAAGTTGTTTATTATATGGCATGTTTACTCGTTGAAATAGTGTAAATAAACCTTGTCTTGTCTTTGTAGTGATCAATAATGGAAAAAATGGAGCTCAGTCAGTTTACCATCTTCACATCCATATCCTTGGTGGACGACAAATGGCCTGGCCACCAGGGTAGATAGATATAGAAATCATGTGTGCAAATCTTGTCACACTCAATAAATAGTGATGGTGTTGTCGAAAATCTTTTAAAAAAGTAGCCCAACTGATGTAAGATTGATGCCAGTATATACCCACGGTGAATTAAATATCAAATGACTATGCAAATGACTTGAATATTAAAATCATATTCTTTCACTTTGTTGTTGTGAAACTCGATCAGACAGGAAATGTGGTCGGGAAGCAAGGGTGGTCGAGTGGTGTGTTGAGTTTCTTAGTCTTTCTCTTGAGTTTGTCAGTTCATTCTCTCCCTTGCTTCAAGGGTTTTTCTCCAGGTACTCCGGTTTTCCTCCCTCAGTAAAATGAACTAGTGAGATGAGTGTTCGGTGTATAGAATATTAGAATTTGTAGTAAGAAGTGTGAGTGAGTGACATCTCCGGAAGAGCCACTCTGTGGAAGAGACATAAAATATTATTGTTACAAAATGTATGTGATGACTTTTAGCAGCTTGTTACTTCTGGATTGCTGGTATTGGAATAAATATCAGAAACCAGTTGCATTAAACATTAGAAGAAATGAAAAGTTTAACACGTTTTATTATTGCCTTATGAATAGTAGCTAAATTATATACATGACTTCCCAGTAAATACGTTGCTGTCAGCTTGCCCACCACGACAGAAGACCAAGACCAGGTTCACTTATAGAACCCTAAGGGATGCAAAAAGATTACAACTCAATATAGTATACTGTGCATTGATATAATGTAGAAATTTTGTTGAATAAATAAATGCATTTAAAGCTTTATCCCACAGATCGGCACAATAAGTTAATAAATATTATTGTTATTATTAAACATTATTATAACTTACAGTTATTGAGTAGGGGGATTTTTTGATTTCTTGCTCGTCTACACCCAACTGTTCTTTGTTGTGCACTTCTGGTCCAGTGGGTGTCAGATCAACAAATGACTCGTCAACAACACGGAAACGAATCTCTTCATTGATATCCATGAACATGTCATGAGTACCGTCCTCTGTTTGGTACTGCCATACCCATAGTTGCTCCTCCTCCTCGCTGCGCTAGAGTTAAGGTCATAATATGCAATAATATTCTAGTCTGCTCAACAGTGCAAGAAACTTCTTTTTCACAAAACTGAAAAACAGCTGAAGTTTGAGTGAGGCATTTGAACCCAGGAGAGAAAATAAGACTTAATACATCTTTCTCTCCAAGCTCCAAACTTCTGACTACATGTAGCATGGGACCTCAGACTTCATGTGCTGCTCATTTAGAAACCACAAATAACATTGGTTTGTTAAGAAGAGGATACAATTTTGATGGCTGCTGGAGATACTCAAATGGAATGAAAATATCATCAAAGAACTCCATAGATACTGCAGAAAAATATAAACATTCGATCATAAAATGGATTTATTTTGAAATATCATGACCAGTCATTGGAATTGGATCATGGGTTAATGAGCATAGCTCACTAGTTTATTATGGTTTAAATGCTAATTCAAAACATCTCCTTTATTGATCATACATCACAGTACCTTGAACACCCTCACGGTTGCAGCTTCGTATTCTTCCCTTCAATATCTCATCAATAAAAGGCCGAAAGACAACAAATCGATAACTTACTAAGATGGAAAAAGAGAATATATAAATGCAGCGTACATTACTGAATACGTACATGTACATTGTATGTGCATGCATATATCATCAACTTGAAAGTCGAGCTTCTCAGGTGGTTTTATGTGCAGCGATTGTAGCAACTGTTGCGTGACACAGATATCATGTTACACATATGACTCAGTAATAAAATAGGTTCAGTAGACCATAAAATTTATAGAGTGCAATTTAGAAAAGCGTGAAATAGTACTAATTTTAATTAGTAGAATTACACAGGTGATTATAGAAAATCAAGCGTGCTGATTGGTCGAGAACTTCGGACTATTTCTCGATAGTTACCTACAGCATTTTGACAAAATGGCTGCCAGCTTTTGAAATATGAAATAATTTTTTTTTTTTTTTTAAATGCTTATTTATTTTTATTTTTTCAAATAATCACCTGTGTAATTCTACTAAAACAATTAGTCACCTCAGGCTCAGTGAATAGCAGTGATAATAACCTCGACTTCGTCTTGGTTATTATTCACCGATATTCACCTCACCTTTGGTGACTAATTGTTAAATAGTACTAAATAGTGCTATTTCTATTGTTTTCTATTGTAACAGTTTCATTAGTGCTATTTAGTACTAATTAGTTATTTAGTTTTCAAGCTTTTCTAACTTGCACTCTATCCTATAAATTTACTTACTTACTATAAATGGCACGTGTATACACTGCACGGCATAATGCTAAAAGCTCAACAAACCTGGTGTATGAGATGAACCATCACCAGGAACAATGTATGAATCACCAATGCTGAGAATGTCATGTAGAGCAATACATAATCCAACATCATACACAACCTAGAATCACACAAAACTGGGTTTAATACATGTACAGTGTACCTCGGAGTAAGAACCTCACAAATGACTACTGGATTGGTGGATCGATGAATCCAGTCAGCAGGGAAAATATGTTGTCATTGACATTGTACCTTGTTTGCTAGCTTTTTATTGAGTTTGTTTTCTATTGCCTCTTGTAAGTCCAGAGAAAACAACCACGGCTTGATACGGACTGTATCCTTCATTTCAGTCAATATAAACATGCTTGATATCGCTCTAAATAATGCAAAGTCGAACGTTTTTTTCATTCACACATTCTCAGTCTCGAGTAGTTTGGCAAATTGGAACAAATTGGAGAGGGAGACTGAGAAGAGGAGATAACACAGGGATCCCACGATAGTATAATGCTTGAAACGAAAGATAAAATGATAGTATGGCCTTTTGAAAGAAGTGAATTAGACAGGTATGTCCCTTTGGATTTCCTCAAATGGGTATTTTCTGAGTTTCGAATAAAATAAGCAAGAAAAGGCAGCTTGAGGGAAATCGCAAAGGCTCATGGATAGTATTATAACCGAGAAGGACTGGTGTCGATCAACAAATCGCGAACAGCAAGAAACAGATCTAGAACATGTATTAAAAAAAATAGCAGATTTTAATGAGTTTTTCACCGTCGTAATTCAGTGCTATGTTTACCAGTCAAGAGTACATAGATCACAAAACTGGTGCTGATGGATTCGGCCGTTTAGAGTACCTACAAGCTCTAGTCACGGAGTATCAAGACTCTGACAGACAAGGTACAAGGCACGCATGTAGAACTGCACCGGCCCTGCTAAAATGCTAGAATAACTTCTTAACAAAAATTATTTCAATCTATATACAGAAAACAAGGAACAAGTTCTCGCAAACCTGGCCAACTTTGCCTATGATCCAATCAACTATGAACACTTCAGAAAACTAAATGTGATAGATCTACTACTGGGTGAGATATTGAGATATAAAAGCCTTGGGGGGGGGGGGGGGGGGGGGGGGGGGGGGGGGGGGGGGGGGGGGGGGGGGGGGGGGGGGGGGGGGGGGGGGGGGGGGGGGGGGTAATATGTATATAAGAGTGACAGGGATAGGGATGTAGGAAACCCTTTTGGGGGGTTATATTTTTTTATAAGGAAAACGTGCCATGCGTAAAGCACAGGGAGCCCAATATGGTCAGAGACCTGGCGCCTTTGCAGACTGACTGTGTTTTCAAGTATATAGCTAGTCTAATTGTTTTATCACAGAATAAGTATGATATTGGGCTCCCTGCGCTTAATTACGCATGGCACGTTTTCCTTGAGATTATGCTCAATTGGGTACATATATAACACAGATTGGGCTGCCTGTGATTCTTATGGCTCTTGGACATGTTAAGCATAGTTTTTGTTGAAAGACATTTTTTCTGACTTATAGATACATTAACAGAGGACAATGAGAACATTGTAGAATTTGGACTTGGAGGGTTGTGCAACTGTTGTCTGGGTGAGGCTAAACTGCATGTATGTGTGCTATCAGTAGATTGATAGATTAAGTCTGGATATTTACTTTTTTCATGAAGAGAAAGAAAACAAACAGCAAATTATTGCACATGGTGGAATTGCTCTAGTTATCAAGTGTTTGTCAAGGTATTTATATGTGTTAGTTTTGGTGATGCTTACAAGCCTGCATATTGCATGGCAGTTGGGTCCGAGGGAAAAGAATAAGGGGATAATTGGAGCCTGCTTCCTCTCTCCCTCTTTCCCCTCTCCCCTCCATCTCCCTCCCTCTTCCCTCCATTTCCCTCCCTCTCCCCTCCATCTCCCTCCCTCTTCCCTCCATTTCCCTCCCTCTCCCTTCCCTCCTCCCTCCATCTCCCTCCCTCTCCCTCCCTCTCCATCTCCCTCCCTCCCTCTCCCCTCCGTCTCTTCCCCTCCCGTCCATCTCCCTCCCTCTCCCCTCCCTCTCCCTCCCTCCCCTCTCCCTCTCCTCCCTCTCCCTCCCTCTCCCTCCCATCTCTCCCTCCCTCTCCCCTCCCCCCTCCCTCCCCCTCCATCTTCCTCCCTCTCCCCTCCATCTCCCTCCCTCTCCCCTCCATCTCCCTCCCTCTCCCCTCCATCTCAATCCCTCTCCCTTCTGTCTCCCTCCCTCTCCCCTCCTTCTCCCCTCCTTCTCCCCTCCCTCTCCCCTCCCTCTCCCCTCCCTCTCCCCTCCCTCTCCCCTCCCTCTCCCTCCCTCTCCTCTCCCTCTCCTCTCCCTCCCTATTCCCAACTTCTCCTTTCTTTTATGCTACATTACCCAAGACATAAGTTGCGACTGGTAAGTTTGCAATAGACTTCTGCCAATCATAGATATCAAATATGGTGAAAGCTTGGATGTGGCTTCTTTGATGTCTTGAGTCTACAAGTACAAGACTTTGTCTTGGGTGGTAATGCATAGTAATGGCAACTGTGCTAATTAATAATTACTTATTTCAGCACAAATGAAGAGACAGTGTTATCTGCTATTACAACACTAATGTTTCTAATAACACCTGAAACTAAAAAAGGTACAGTTACTACAGTATAGTAATTATGTTCCTGTACAATTTAGACGCAGCAGCCATATTGGTGGTGTGTTGGGAGCTAATGAGGAATACTTCGTTATTGGGCACCATATGACATCACATGCAAACAAGCAATACACATCCTAGATTAGTTTTTGTTGCATATACAGTCATTTGCAAAAATTCTGGCCGCCACGAAATATCAATATATCAATATATCGGGTGCATTATGGGTAATTAAATAATACTATTTTGAGTTTCCTAACTTATTAAATGAAGCAAAATTTACAAACAACAAATGCAAGACTAAAATAAACATTATACTTAATATCTCTACCAACTTTGCTGGCGTTAACCCGCTTTAAGGGGAATTTTCGATTATTTAATTACCCATAATGCACCCGATATATTGATATATTGATATTCCGTGGCGGCCAGAATTTTTGCAAATGACTGTATACACTGTATATTGAGGATGGTACGATTACCAACATCCAATGTTTTTCACATCTTTTAGATATCACCAATGAAGCTGTTGTACAATCTATGGAAGAGTTTTCAAAATCTTCCAATACTCGACTAAGTAATTTAGCAAGAGTATTCCTTATGGTATGTCTTTATTTGCCATATTAAGAAACAGATGACTGTGCATTTTGGGACTTCCTCAACAAATGTTATATTGGTTGCAGGCTGCTATACTGTGTTTGCACATCACCCCTTTCTTCAGCCCCTTTTTTGCAGCAGAGAAAGTTTTAACCCCCACTGTCATTACCTTGCCTGATATTATGACCAAGCAGTCCTTAAATCATTTCCTTATTTCCTTTCAGGATTACTGCAAGAAGTCATAACAGTCTAAGTCATAGCTACTGCATGTGCACCAATTTAGGCTCAACAGTGTGGTATCTTGCCTGATCTTGTTTGTAACTGTTGGATAAGCTGTCACCAGCTTGATATGACAGTGAGGAAAAACGAGTCACTCTTCTGCAATATTATTGTAGCACCTTGCTGTGTGTGTATTAGAGGTCAGAAGTTAGATTTGAGGACACTGTGCTGCCAGTACAAACACTAAGGAAACGTTTTGATCAAAAACTCTTCTGCAAAGCTGCACGGTGGACTTCTGCCTCTGCTACCTTAGGCTTTATTTATTTAATCAGTTCCTGCTTCCCCTCAAACTGTCACCAATACAGGCTAGTATTGTTAAACTTATCCAGTTGATCCAGCCAACTGTTTGTGTCATTTATAAATTAATCTGCAAAAAATGAAACAAAAATAGTTTTGTCTTCATGTAATTGTAGAAACTTTAATTTCCCTTGATGACAAATGGTAGGGTAACTTCAAAACAACGGCAGTAAAATCCACATGCATTTTTTGCGACTAGTCACTACTTTTACAGTGTCTGTAAGTATACTATGGTAAATTAATAAAGCGTTACTAAAAATGTTTTGGTGTTGGCTTCTAAAAAGAAACGGACTGTCAACTACAGACTGAACGACCAAACTTTGAACTAGTTTGGATAGATTTACGTGATTTTTGTTTTCTTAAACTTTTCAAGAATTGGATTTCCTGTGCCATTTTGCGGTTTTTCTAAAAGTGCACGCGGGCTCACTTAGTAGCCCAAGTGCGCTCTCGAGCTCTGATATCACGACAGATTCTCGGTTTTCTGTCGGTTTTTACGATCAAAGTTCGCCGAACACCTAACAAAAGCCTATGCATCATGTATTTGACTATGTGCGATATTTTCAACACGCTTTAATCCTACTTGTCCATGAGATTGTTTACTTTTGTACAACACAAATGTCGCCTCAAAATCAAAATGAATATTAAATTTCCGTTAATTTCGGAAAGCGAAGTCCGCGCGCGCGAACTGAAATGACGTCGTTAACGTGGATGACGTCACAAAGACATTTACGTAATTAACTCAGTTCAGCAACTTGTAATGTACAAGACGAACGCTTTTATTTCGTGGGTCTTTTTAAGAAGCCTCTACAAGTCAAAAAACCAAGAAAATGCCAGTTCCTGAAATGTAGAGATTGCAGGAACAGGCATTTTCTTGGTTAAACAATCATCTTCACCATTATCGGTATGTTCATTGGTGGCGGGACCGTCGTTATCGTGAAGGTCTACTTCCCAAAGTACGATATCTTTAAGATCGAATATAAACCCGCGTACTATGGGAAAGGTAAGCATAGAAATATGGTGGAGAACCCAGACAAGCTAACCGTCCGGCGTTGCAGTGGTGGCAGCGCGTTAAATGAGTGAGCTCTTTTTAGAACTTAAATGAAAATTAAGATTCCTTTGCTTATCTGTATTTATTTGCGAATTTCGACAGGAAGAAGTGACGGGATAGGGCCATGTTTGGGCTGGATGTGTTGGATATTTATTGGACAAATGGTATCCAGTGAAACATTCGTTTTGGAGTGATTTTCTGCTGATTTACGGCATTTTGAACCAAAGCCACCGAGTCCGTAGACTCCTACCTTGACTTCGTCTTTAGAGATGGGATTAAAATCCCCTAAAAACACCACCAAATCACCGGGAAACATTCAAATATACAATAAAACACGAATACACAGGTAAACAAAGACAAATATTGCCATTTATTTGGAAAATTTTACGATTTCAATTTCACATACATTCTCTGTATTCTCTATCAACAAGAGCTTGGGCTACCTGTGGTTTCAATTTACGATCAAAGTTCGCCGAACACCTCCGAACACCTAACAAAAGCCTATGCATCATGTATTTGAATATGTGCGATATTTTCAACACGCTTTACACCATGATCGAGATTGTTTACTTTTGCACAACACAAATGTCGCCTCATGCAATTAAACGACGAATATTAAATTTCCGTTCAAATTTCCGCGCGCGCGAACTGACTGACGTCGTTAACGTGGATGACGTCACAAAGACATTTACGTGATTAACTCAGTTCAAACAGTCTTTTTATGATCCATGGTTCAACAACTTGTAATGTACAAGACGAACGCTTTTATTTCGTGGGTCTTTTTAAGAACTCTCTACAAGTCTAAAAATCAAGAAACTGATGTAGAGATTTCAGGAACTGGTATTTTCTTGGTTAAACAATCATCTACACCATTATCGGTGTGTTCATTGGTGGCGGGACCGTCGTTATCGTGAAGGTCTACTTCCCAAAGTACGATATCTTTAAGATCGAATATAAGCCCGCGTACTATGGGAAAGGTAAGCATAGAAATATGGTGGAGAATCCAGACAAGCTAACCGTCCGGCGTGCAGTGGTGGCAGCGCGTTAAATGAAAGCTCTTTTAAGAGCTTAAATGAAAATTAAGATTCCTTTGCTTATCTGTAATTGGTCGCTAGCAACTAGCGGTTAAACTAGTAGAGACTATATGTATAACAATCAAACTAGTGTGTAGAATGAAACTTTAGCACCGTGTAAAAATGCACTAAGTTTGCTCTCCCCGCTATGACGCGGCAAGTTTCTACATTCAATAAATAACAACTAACTTCACGGAAATGATTGCCCAATTGTTATTACTTTCAGTGTAGACAGCTTTATATTCAAATATATTAACAAAAACAATACCGACCTTTTATAAGACATCTGGAGAGGCAGCATGGCCGAGCGGTCGACACGGCTGGCGTCTCGTAACGTGGTGACTCCGTCAGTTCGAGTCGCCAGTCGGTCGATCGGGGTGATTTCTTGTAATGCGGTTATTCCGTGTTGCACGTCATCACCCTTTGGCCAGGTCAGCCTCTCTGCCAGTTGGGTTTTTTTTTACCTGTTTATGTTTACGTTTACTTCAGTGTTCTGTTATAGTGTCCCCAATATGCTAGATTTTAAAATGACACTTAAATAAAGTTATTTATTTATTTTATTTATCTTTTATTTTTGGTAGGTTTAGAAGATAGATCTATTCGACCAATTGAGGTAGCAGTATAAGACCGATTGGTCGTGGTACTCAATTGGTCTTATACTGCTACCTCAACGCCATCATGATAGCAGAACCAAAAAGAGGCTACACAACCCTACTTTACCTGTCGACTACAAAAAGTCACCTTCAAGCCGCTTACCTCTTGTTGTAGGTGGTGTTAATATCTTATTGAGTCAATAAGATAGTAACACCACCTACAACAAGAGATAAGTGATATATGATCGATACTTCATTATTATTATTATACTTAGTATAAAGGAATCAAACACAAACCAAAGAATAACATTCTCAGTAGAGATTCTGCATGATTCAGTACAAAGCGTGCAAACGGTGCCAACATGCTTCATCGATCACGAGAACATGCTTTCATCGATCACGAGACATGGTGGTGTTGTTGCGCACGAGCTTGCTTGTTTGGTGGCGTTTGTTTGTGTTCGTATACTTATAGCCGTTGTAATTAGATTTTATGCATTTATTCAAAGATGGGCGCTTCAGCCCAAAGCATGTTTTGGCTCAAGTTGAAGATACAAAAAGTTTTGTCATGAATTATCCAACCTACAAACAACATTAGCCCCAACATGTTGGCGTGTTGGCAAACGGCGCCAACATGTGTGCAAACGGCCCAACATGTTGGGCCCAACATAACATAATACTATATATATCTTGAAGTTGCAGTCAGGTTTACGATACATATGAAAAAACTATATGAAAAAACAGAAGTCAGAGACAAACACTAATAATCAATAATGTATAACATATACTATATTTAACTATATTAACTAACCTAACGTAAAACCTTTATAGAAACATCCGCAAACGCCTTCTGTTGGCAATCAGCATTCAAGGAATAGCTCGACGTATCATGGTGGGAATGTCAGCGGTTGTAGAACTGGGCCTTTTCCGCCAATCATTTCCAAGCAGCCGTCAATAAGGGCCGTACATAACCCAAAATTCAAGGCAGTACGTATTTCAACAGCAAAAAATAAATAAAAATATTAACCCATAGTACAGTTCTTAGTACTTTTTGGTATCTTTTTCGCCTTGCTAAGGGGGGGGGGGGGGGGGGGGGCACCCCCCCCTGTCCCTATGCTGTGTACGGCCCTGAAATTTACTTGCAGAGCAATGTACTCCAAGGAAATCAATCGTTATTAACCCTTATAATTATAAGCATTGAATTAATTGAAGTGTTGTCAAGCCACCTAACTCGTCGTTTATTTACAACCAGGTACTGTCATCAGTTCCCTACAGTGTAAGCATGCAAATACGGATCAATTGCCTTTACAAATACGTGTCCTGTCAAGCCACACACTATACACGAATCGAAATTGGCGACAATTTGACAACCACATTGTTCCTGACTGACGTACCTGGCTTTCATGTCAGTTTTCCCGTACATGGGTTGGTAGTGCAAACAATAGTAAATAAATTGATCAATTGCCTTTACAAATATCAGTGATCATGTGGACGGGTGAGCCATAGTCAAGGCTTTGATGAGGTTGGACACTTTTATACACCGACTTCAATCGAAATCAACCTGGAATGAATGCCAACATTTGAATAAGAATAAAAGAGCTAACTTTAGTTCCAATGAGTTCACCATTATTATCTCATTCATATTAAATTATTATTTTGTGTTATCCATTATGAACACGAGGTTTATCATTCCATTATTATTAGTTATTATTATTATTTATCGCCATCTATTTCGAAGACGGTAAAAGTATGTTCCAAAGTACCAACTCTCAGTGTTCGTCCAAAATGCCCTCTAGGTCATCGCTGCGCTACATCGAGAAGCGACAGTGTCTGAGGATGGGCCAACCTTTAGACTGCAAGGCTTCAAGAGAAGACGCAGTCCAGCTGCACTGAAGTAGTCAGAAAAGAGAACAGGTAAATATAATTTATGAATGTTAAGATACCAATTCGAAGTTAGTAACTGAATGTACCTTGCGCACATCTCGAATATTTACATGATTGAGATGAACGTTAACGACGTACCGAAGACGATAACTGCATGTCTTATAGGAAAAAGGTGAGTCAATTATACTTGTTCACAAAGACGTTTGCTAATAGTTATCGGAATGAATAAGCATTGGGTGTTGTATCACAGAGTGAGCGAGGGAAAGGCGTTGAATCGGACAAGGTTGCATGTGCACAACATTAACAGGTTGATGTTAAATGAATTGTTTTTGTTCGTTTTTTCAGGTACATCTTAAAATAAGAGATCACATTTCATGCACAGTGAATCAAGAAGACACTACATGTGTTTAAACTCAAGCAGAAATGGTTTCTACATGACGGCAGAGAGAACAATGGAAGGTCCATTGTGTTTACCGGTCACCAAATTCCTATGACATAATATGACCACGTTATACTTTATGAAATACAATAAAGAAGTTTTGGATTATAAGTGTGATGGTATAGTTGATCGCTATCAGTCCCGAGTTCTCGTGAAGGGGCTTCATGTCCTATCAATCCACAAATGAAAAATATAGCGGCTCGTACATCGTACATTTGACCACAAGGCCTTTGCGCGCGCTAAAAATAACTACAATAAAAAAAAAAAATACCTGGTCTTACATCAAAACAGGAAGGTTATCATAACTAAAGCCGGAATATTAGCTGTCTACTAGATCTAGTAAAAACTGATTTAGCATTTCAGAAGGGCGTTGGTTTCTAACTACAGCCTCTCCACTTCGCAAAGGAACTTGGTTAAATTGGAGCAGAAAGCTGGGGGAAATCCTGGTCCAAACGTCACATGCAAAATATGTCTTTTTGAAGCTTGTCACGCATCCGGGTATAAATTAATTCGCAACAGCTCGATATTAATACGCGTAGAAAACATTCAATGCATAGCATGTATAGGTAAAAGTATTCATGAGAAGAAGAAGAAAAAGAGAAGAGTTTCGTATATCGCGCGCGATAATTAATACACACTTCTGTAATCGTAACCATTAGCTGCAAAGCTGCCCAGTTACGATACGTCGTCGATCATGTAAACATAATTTGACCATGAACCACCCTTGCCGTCTGCACAGTTATTGTGTACACCGTGTTTGTTGTAGTATAAGTGAGCCTTGCCTCCAGTCCAGCACTCGTTCCCAAACTGAATGCCAAAAGCTCGGTATCCTTTGGTAGAAGTGAGTAACAAGCAATCCTCGATGGACATACTTCCGTGAAATTCCTTCATTGCACGATCACTAGAATTGTCGGCAAAGCAACCAACCTTGGAATACCCTAAAGAGATTTTAGCCGAAAAGCCATGAATTAGCCACTTTAGAAACGAGTGAAGGACTGGGAACGAGTTTTAAGAATTAATCTAATTAACAAATGAACCCCATCACAAGAAAGAGCATATCAGAATTAGCATTATTACAAAGTTTCAAAAGGTTTTGTTAGATATTGAACGAGTAATTAGGGGCTTTTCCCGAGTAACCATACATTTCTTTGTAATTTTTGCAGTTTTAAATGTCTGCAGTTCACTGAGTTGCTGCTTCTCCAAACCCTATCAAACTCCTGAAACTTACTAATTCTGATATGCTCTTTCTTATGATGGGGTTCATTTAACAAATAAAGAAGGCTAAGCAGTGTTTTATACTGTGATAAAACACGACGGACGTTTGAAAACACGAGAGAAATATTAAAAGCACGAGCCGAGCCGTTAGGCGAGTGCTTTTAATATTTCTCTCGTGTTTTCAAATGTCCGGAGTGTTTTACTGACAGTATAAAACACTGCTTTAGCCTTCTTTATTCGCTTTATGACATAGATTTTCATGAAGCAAGAGCAAAAATTATAAAACGCACGCTCGAGCGTGTTTTACACTCTGATAAAACATGGTTTTTCAGCCAATCAGAGCGCGCGTACTATATCGATCTATGTTATAATTTTTAATTAGATTAATTCTTAAAACTCATTCCCAGTCCTCCACTCGTTTCTAAAGTGGCTAATTACTAAAGAACCGACAAATGTGGACGAACGCCCCTATATATTTGACATCACTTTTTTATGCGTCTGTCCTCTTATTGACGATCAATTTCGTCATAACATTGTCAAAGTAGTGTGGATCCACGAGGCGACAGCCGAGTGGATCCGCATACTACTTTGACAATGTTATGACGAAATTGATCGTCAATAAGAGGACAGACGCATAAAAAAGTGATGTCAAATTTTTTTTTACAATAACAAAAATTATTCAAACATGTTTACACACCATCTTGTATTTCTCGATCTTACGAATTTCTTGACTATTTCGTGCAGTTCGTAGTCATTTAGTGTCGCAAAGCGAACGCTATCATTTACTTTCTGTTCGGACTCAACTTCCTCCACAGACAAGCATAGTTTTTCATCTGAAATTTCCTCAAGAAATTCAACTTGGAACGAAGGAAAATCGTCCATTGATGAAATTTTTCTCCATCGATCTTCAGCTTTGTACGCGCCATTTTGTTTTTATCTGTCTGTCTTCTTATTGATGATGAAAATTAACCAATCAGCGCGCGAGAAATTTGTAAGTTATTGTAAAATCGGCTTTTGATCCTCCGCTCAAAACGCGGATACTTTTCTGGCAAGATTTTGAAAGGGAAAGCTTTCGCGAATGCGTGGAACACTGTTCCGACTGATTGCCATGAAAGTAATGACGCCACAGTTTCATCCCGTTTAGGTGATATGAGCTCACTTGAAATAGTTATGGTTTTAGTAGCGCGTTGAACGGCGGACTATTAAAATAGAGTGGTTTCGTTTGGGCCGCACGCACGACAAACACGCGCTCTCTGATTCAATCCTTGGAAATTAGTCGGAAATTTTCAATTTCTAGTTTTGAACACTTCGAAATTCCTTGGAGATTAATTCAATTTCCCAAAGATCAGTTCCAAGGTTTGAACATAACGTTTTTTTGTCAGTAACGCAGGCCTCATTTTACGGGCGAGAGATTGATTAGAAGGACGCTTTATATTCTTGAGTTAAGTTTTTTTCATTACGTGGTCGAGTGCAATGTTTTACTAGCCACTTATCCAAACGATCTCATTTGATTACTTCAATAGATACGTGTATACTTACTGATTATTGAACAAGGCGTGAATGACTGGGTACGACCAAGGTAGAGAAGGAATGCAGACAGAAACGTTGTAGTTATGTAAGAAAGCATTGCGTATCAGATCTACCTGAGAGTGAAAGAAAATGTTAATTCTTCCGTTAAAATAACTTTTATTTTAAATTCTCGTGAGAACTCAAGCACATATAACTTACACCGTTTCATTAATTTTAAGTCAAAACGAACAGTTCTATCTCCACATCTTTTCACTTTAAAGTAAAGTAATTAAAAAAACCGTTATTGAATTTGTCCAGCAATCAGAACTGAATCTCTCAACATCTTTGCCTTTCAACGTCAGCTTTCAACATTCAGTTCAATGTTTGTATGTTTCCAGTGGAATAGAAGTCGTTTATTCATGTATGTTTACTGTTTGCAAACTCATGAATAAAAATCCTTAACTCTAATAAAATAATAATAAAATCCAGAAGTTACCTTACATACAGCTTGGTTTGTTTGTTTACAGACAGCTTTACCGCTCAAATCACATTGTTGCCCAAGCGTTCTAGTGTTGACTCACCAGGCAGTTGTTACAAAACATCAGACAGCATAACCTATAATTATATAAAGCAACAGCCTTTACTACTGTGGATTGGGTAGTTGCCAAGGAACCCTAAGTGTTTTTGAGGAATGTTTAGTTGAGCACCGATCGAGTGTCTTTTAAATTGTGGTTTCAGATGTCGTTATAAACCTGTCAGTTTACTGTATTGATCAATGCATTATAAAATAACTAGCTATGATATAACGCGCGCTCTGATTGGCCAAAGGATGCGTATTCCGCGTGCTTTATGAGAGCACACAGCACGCGCGCGCAAATATTCAAACATTTTTGTAACGAACAATATTGAAAACTTGCCTTAAAATCATAATTGTATTTTATAAAAGAAATAGAAAACTTGCCCGCTGTGCTACGTGCAGATTTATAGCACTTGGGAACTGATCAGAACACTCGAGAAGGAGTCGGTCTGTTTCAACCATGTACCAATGCGCATGTCTGAGAATGAGTTCACAAATCATACCAGTAAATGTTCCTCTTTTTAAGTCAATATTTTCATTCTTCTGTCAATATGACCACAAAGCGAACTGTACCAATGTGTTACTTTATTTCATTTGTATCTTTATTTATTGTTATTTATTACTATTTTTGAAGATTGGATTGCCAACACTCCGCAAGTGTTTTAAATTCTCAATACAAAAATACTTTCCCATTTTAAGAACATGATTTACGTATGTGTCGATGAATTACTTACTTTCTCACTAACTATTGTGGCTTATTATAGATGCACTCAGTGAGGGATTTTCCTTGTGAGGAAGATTAGAGGAATTAAGCCAGGCAGAGGACTCGGATGAGAATGGACTAGGTGTATGGCTGGGGCGGATCTAGGATTTTGAGGTGGGGGGTTCACTCCAGAAGGAAATGTTACGCGCACCGATTTTTTGTGTTTAAAAAAAATCGTATTATTGAATTGTTCCTGGGCAGCTAGGGGGGTGCACGGGCACCCAATGAACCCCCCTAAATCCGCCACAGCATGGCACAGGATGATCGACCACATATAGGGGATGAATGTGGTGATCTCAGACTAGTCTCAACCAAACTTATTGAAGTACATTACGGTCCTACTTATGCGCATTATTGCGCGCATCAAATTGCAGGGGTGGACGCGCTGAAACAGTGCCATTGCTGGCGATGTTAGGGCTATTAATCAATACGAGCGAAATAAGGCGCGTCGTGCCTGAGAACAGAACAAAGAGTAAATTACCCCTATTATGTGCAATAGAGTGGTTTTCGTATAAGTGGGAAGTAATTACGGTACGGTTCGTGCCGTGCGATGACCGTGCCGTGTCTAAGCATTGTGATTGGTTGAGCAATCATGATTTTAGCGCGCTGTGATTGGTTGAATAGATGTCTTCCATACCGTGACTTCCCACTCATACGAAAACGACTCGGACAGTCACACGGTTATTGCTAGCAGTGTTGTACACACGTTGAACCGCGTGTCTGTACCAAGAGACCATTATATAATGGCCTCTTGTCTGTACCCTTAAACATCCCATTTGATGGGGTTGAATGAATTAGCCCCTTCTGATCGATGATGATTGGCTAATGTGAATAGCTTTAGCTTGATTAGAAGTATTCATTATCTTTTACGAATTCTAAGAATTCTATTCTTGTGGTATAACAGTGTTGTTATCACAACAAACCGGTTCAGTCAAACTAGACTTTTCTTCTTCGACAATAATTTCATCAGTTTCCTCTTTCATTTCTTCCTCTTCGTGGGCATCTTTCCTGCCGTCGGATTCTTCTTTTGTCGTTAAATCTTTCTCTGATAACTCATCTTGGTACTTCTCCCTTTCATCTTCTTCAGTCTTCAAATCGGTCGTGGTAGTTTGTTGGTCCGGTTGTTCATCGTAGATGCATACCCCACGACATTGACATTCAATGATGGGTAAAGGGGCACTGTCCCATACCCCCGGGCCTGATAGCAACCCCCGTACACAACAGGGGATATACGGGAGCTGTCGGAACTTGAGGAGTAGCTGGCGTGCTTTCCTCAATACTTTGCTGCCGTCCATTTTCAAGGACAAGTCGGTGAAGTACTGCAGCATGTCATCGGTCTGCATCTCTTGTTCAACAACCTGAATCAATGAAACAAGTACAATTTGTTTTTATTGGACTATTACACACTAACTAGTTTTAGTGATTCGATTTCCCTTTCCGCAAATATTTTTAGTGATATCGGTGCTACAATGGACCTTGTTCTCGCTACTTTAAAAACGCGCTCAAAACAAAATTTGTCCGATATTTTTTCATAAAAGTTTGTGAATCGTGTTCAATTGACTTGGTGAATATCCTAACTAAGTTTCAGCAAAATCGGCGGAACCAAGTGTATTTTAGTTATGAATTTGAATGCTGTTAGTAACCTGTTTATTTTGAATTTGAAACTGCTAGGATATTCACCAAGTGAACCTGTTTATTTTACGTTCGGACGCCGATTTTATGACGCTGAAAACTCTAGTTTTAGGATATGGTCACCAAAGTGAATAAATGATTTTACATGATTCACAAACACAGTTTTGGGAAAAGCAAAAATAATATCTGGACAATTGTAGCTCCGATATCACTAAAAATAAATAAGCCGTTCATAATGGCGGGCAAAGGGAAATCGAAAAAATATTTGCGGAAAGGGAAATCGAATTATGTTGTAATATTGCCAAATAATAGCTTCAACTTTCTCCAAGTCTGATAGTCCATCACGCGAATATTAAAAAAGTTATGGCCGAAGTTTTATTTCAGACGAATGCGTCTGGAATTTCGACGGAGCCACCTTAATATACTTCTCTGTTATATCGTTTCCAGAACACGATATTTCATGCTCTTATTCGCCGTCAAAATATAAATGCGTTTTGAAGGGGAACCTTAAAAAAGTTGCATTTGTGCAACCCTTGCACTTCTCAGTTGTACACGCGCGTTGCACAAGTTTTCAAACGCGTTTTGAAGGGAAGCCTCGACAAAAACTAAAGCATATTTAGCAAGAGGTCGAATTTAGAAAATTATTACGCTGTTCCTTTAGAATCTCATTTGGCAAACTCGTTGCTATTAGTAACGGAATAACTTACATTCTTTCTACATTACTGCGGCGAAGGGCTAAGGCTCGAACAGTAAAGTTAAGTACTCTTTTTTTCATCATCATCATCATTACGGTGTTAAATAAATTTCCTTTAGCCATTGAATTGATCATTATACACCGACGCAGCCCATACTAGTGTACTCGCTAGTTTCCATTGAATTGATCATTATACACCGACGCAGCCCATACTAGTGTACTCGCTAGTTTCCATTGAATTGATCATTATACACCGACGCAGCCCATACTAGTGTACTCGCTAGTTTCCATTGAATTTATCATTATACACCGACGCAGCCCATACTAGTGTACTCGCTAGTTTCCATTGAATTGATCATTATACACCGACACAACCCATACTAGTGTACTCGCTAGTTTCCATTGAATTGATCATTATACACCGACGCAGCCCATACTAGTGTACTCGCTAGTTTCCATTGAATTGATCATTATACACCGACGCAGCCCATACTAGTGTACTCGCTAGTTTCCATTGAATTTATCATTATACACCGACGCAGCCCATACTAGTGTACTCACTAGTTTCCATTGAATTGATCATTATACACCGACGCAGCCCATACTAGTGTACTCGCTAGTTTCCATTGAATTGATCATTATACACCGACACAGCCCATACTAGTGTACTCGCTAGTTTCCATTGAATTGATCATTATACACCGACGCAGCCCATACTAGTGTACTCACTAGTTTCCATTGAATTGATCATTATACACCGACGCAGCCCATACTAGTGTACTCGCTAGTTTCCATTGAATTGATCATTATACACCGACGCAGCCCATACTAGTGTACTCACTAGTTTCCATTGAATTGATCATTATACACCGACGCAGCCCATACTAGTGTACTCGCTAGTTTCCATTGAATTGATCATTATACACCGACGCAGCCCATACTAGTGTACTCGCTAGTTTCCATTGAATTGATCATTATACACCGACGCAGCCCATACTAGTGTACTCGCTAGTTTCCATTGAATTTATCATTATACACCGACGCAGCCCATACTAGTGTACTCACTAGTTTCCATTGAATTGATAATTATACACCGACGCAGCCCATACTAGTGTACTCACTAGTTTCCATTGAATTGATCATTATACACCGACGCAGCCCATACTAGTGTACTCGCTAGTTTCCATTGAATTGATCATTATACACCGACGCAGCCCATACTAGTGTACTCACTAGTTTCCATTGAATTGATAATTATACACCGACGCAGCCCATACTAGTGTACTCACTAGTTTCCATTGAATTGATAATTATACACCGATGCAGCCCATACTAGTGTACTCACTAGTTTCCATTGAATTGATAATTATACACCGACGCAGCCCATACTAGTGTACTCGCTAGTTTCCATTGAATTGATAATTATACACCGATGCAGCCCATACTAGTGTACTCACTAGTTTCCATTGAATTGATAATTATACACCGATGCAGCCCATACTAGTGTACTCACTAGTTTCCATTGAATTGATAATTATACACCGATGCAGCCCATACTAGTGTACTCACTAGTTTCCATTGAATTGATAATTATACACCGACGCCGCCCATACTAGTGTACTCGCTAGTTTCCATTGAATTGATAATTATACACCGATGCAGCCCATACTAGTGTACTCACTAGTTTCCATTGAATTGATAATTATACACCGATGCAGCCCATACTAGTGTACTCGCTAGTTTCCATTGAATAGGCGACTTGCACTAAGAGGTCACGTGACCCTAACTCCCATAAAACGAACAGCAATGTCAAAATGAACTCCAGAAATGAAAAGAGCACCTCGAAATTAGTAAAAGGGCGAAGTTTCAGCGCATAATGTTTGACACAGGAGAAATGACTAAAAAAATAAAATCGATCGTTTTCTAAGATTTTGTTTGGAAAATGCGTTGGATGGCAAGAGCCATGCCATCCAAATGATTCATTTTCCAAACAAAATCTTAGAAAACGATGGATTTTATTTTTATTCCCATTTCTCCTGTGTCAGACATTATGCCCTGAAACTTCGCCCTTTTACTAATTTCGAGGTGCTCTTCTCATTTCTGGAGTTCATTTTGACACTGCTGTTCGAATTAAGGGGGTTGGGGTCACGTGATCTCTTAGTGCAAGTCGCCTATTGATCATTATACACCGACGCAGCCCATACTAGTGTACTCGCTAGTTTCCATTGAATTGATCATTATTACACCGACGCAGCCCATACTAGTGTACTCGCTAGTTTCAATTTCTATGCTATAGACTGTTGGTTGGTATGGAAGTGTAATAAATTATTCTATGATTTATGGCTTACATCGTGTCCATATTCTTGCACCATAGCTACACACAGGAAGATGTGAAAGTACTCGGTCTGGTAACGCGACCAACATGCCTCCCACATTAGAAGGACCTCAGCATCGAAAAACTCTCGCTTGAAACACAGTAGAAGCCATCGATGACAGAACAGCATGTCTAGTCCTTCGTCTTTGATTAATAGATGTGCATAAAACGTCGGCTCTAACATCCTGATTAACTCTCGCAGGTATCGCTATGGAAACAGAATATCTTGGTTATTCAATTCTCAATGATGCATATTTTAATAAAATAATAATTATAATTATTATAATAAATTAATTATTATAATTATTATAAATTAATTATAAAAGCACAGAAAAACAACTCCTTGACCTAAAATTTTCAGCCACATAGAGGGGAAGGGAGAAAGATGACAAGATGACTTGCATTTTCGTTTCACCAAAATTGTAACCTCTATACATGTACAAGCAGATCTGAACAATCTAGTAGCTGTATCCAGGGGAAAAGGGGGAAGGTCTACTACCATGTACAAGCTACATATATAGGTCCCTATTTTTAAATAGGGACCTATATATGTAGCTTGTACATGGTAGTAGACCTTCCCCCTTTCCCCCTGGATACAGCTACTAGATTGTTCAGATCTGCTTGTACATGTAAAGGTTGAAAAAGGTCTAAATTACTATGCTTTCTTTGGACTGGATAGTATTTGACTCAATAGAACTAGTGGTGAATAAACTGTATCGTATTTTGGATAATACATGTATATTTTTCAGAATGAAAATACAAAATTTGATATCCTTTCAGGTGGCACATTCAGGGTTTTGGCATTTTGGCAGTACCCCGTACCCCTATCCTAAATTTCTAGGAGTACTGCCTCCCCCTGGGGGCTGATGCATGGGCAGCTGAAGGGCTGACAACTTTTTCAAGATTCATTCCAAATTCCTACCAGTTGTTTGTCCATGACATCATCTTTAGGTGAAGTGACAAAAACACTAGCTTCCATCAAACCAGCAAAACACCAAAATGCATCCACTTCATCCTGGACCACAGCCAGCACTGGAGCAAGGAGATCAGACATTCCTTGATTGTAGCCCACAGTTGTGTTATGGACGGCATAGTTTAGCAAAATATTCCTGAAACAAGTACACATTGAATATTTATTAGTTACTAGAGTCAAGTAGTTTTACTTGGACAGAAATAGCAGCAATGCGGTGGTGTTGGAGCAACCAAGATGATGGGCTTGGACCATGCAAAAATGGATTAAGTGACTTGTGATCAAAACCCAAATTCTCCTCAAGATTCTTTGAATTTCAAAGGAGAATTTGGGTTTCGATCACAAGTCACTTACTCTGTTCTTGCAGGGAGCCCTTCAATTGTTTGCTAAGTTAACTGGAGCTCAATAAACCTCATGACTTCAGTGTTTGGGTTATCATTGCCAGCAAAGTAAGGATGCGACCTGTCTGTTCTTGGGACATCCTTATCTACAGTACACTGCACAGTTTTCCAAAATGCTTGGTGTTCCTTCTCACTCATAGAAACCCTACAATACACAAACAAAAGAATTTGTTCATTTACATTGTAACAATAATCATCATCATCTTCTCACTGCACCATCATATGGCGGAAACACTCCTTTTCCATGCCAGTGATCTTTTGCTACTGGTCTTGTGTTTGCCCAGTATTTGACAATAGCCGATTTTCATGATGTCGTCATTGACTACAAGTACGTACAATGTACCAGAATGCTTTGCCCATTTTCTTTAGTTAGACAATTAGCACCAATTGTCTTACTATTCTCAGGAGGGAATAAAAATCTGAATAAGAAAGTAAATTCCCAAAGCATTCTGGTAGTTGTAGTCATATGACGCCATCATGAAAATCGCCTATACTGGTATCAAAATGCTTCTGATCAAGGCATCATGCACAACACTCACAGAATTCATCAAAGCTAACCTTTTGTTGTGAATTTCTAGATATTCCACTTCCTTCGCAGCTTTTAGTTGAGATCTTTCTTTGTGGGTAGAGTCAAAAGTGTAGTAAAATAGCAAAAACTGCCAAGCTTCTTTCCTTACTTCAGGGCTCAGTCCTCCAAAAAATACAGCCTAAAAGGAAACAATAGATACTGTAATTTTTTACTTCTTGTATGGTATTATTTCATTGGAGAAACTGTAATAAATACATTTAAATACAGTTGAACCTCCCATAAGCGACCACCCTCAGGACCAGGAAAAGTGGTCGCTTACGAGAGGTGGTCGCTTACGAGAGTAACCACCACAGGAAGCCCACAGGAAGCCCTTCCTCCAGAAGTGCCCGAGTAAAAAACATTTTTTCCCAAAATTTGCATTGCCAAACTCGAGGTGCGGCTTATCTGCGAGTGCGGCTTATACGCCGGTGAATACGGTAGTTGTTGAAAATATATTACTTGACCTCTGGGATAATCGCTTACCGGAGATAAAATAACAAAGAAAAATCCATCTCCCAAGCCCAAAAGGTGGTCGCGGTCGCATAAGAGAGGTGGTTGCCTATGAGAGGTGGTTGCCTATGAGAGGTGGTTGCCTATGAGAGGTGGTTGCCTATGAGAGGTGGTTGCCTATGAGAGGTGGTTGCCTATGAGAGGTGGTTGCCTATGAGAGGTGGTTGCCTATGAGAGGTGGTTGCCTATGAGAGGTGGTTGCCTATGAGAGGTGGTTGCCTATGAGAGGTGGTTGCCTATGAGAGGTGGTTGCCTATGAGAGGTGGTTGCCTATGAGAGGTGGTTGCCTATGAGAGGTGGTTGCCTATGAGAGGTGGTTGCCTATGAGAGGTGGTTGCCTATGAGAGGTGGTTGCCTATGAGAGGTGGTTGCCTATGAGAGGTGGTTGCCTATGAGAGGTGGTTGCCTATGAGAGGTGGTTGCCTATGAGAGGTGGTTGCCTATGAGAGGTGGTTGCCTATGAGAGGTGGTTGCCTATGAGAGGTGGTTGCCTATGAGAGGTGGTTGCCTATGAGAGGTGGTTGCCTATGAGAGGTGGTTGCCTATGAGAGGTGGTTGCCTATGAGAGGTGGTTGCCTATGAGAGGTGGTTGCCTAAGAGAGGTGGTTGCCTATGAGAGGTGGTTGCCTATGAGAGGTGGTTGCCTATGAGAGGTGGTTGCCTATGAGAGGTGGTTGCCTATGAGAGGTGGTTGCCTATGAGAGGTGGTTGCCTATGAGAGGTGGTTGCCTATGAGAGGTGGTTGCCTATGAGAGGTGGTTGCCTATGAGAGGTGGTTGCCTATGAGAGGTGGTTGCCTATGAGAGGTGGTTGCCTATGAGAGGTGGTTGCCTATGAGAGGTGGTTGCCTATGAGAGGTGGTTGCCTATGAGAGGTGGTTGCCTATGAGAGGTGGTTGCCTATGAGAGGTGGTTGCCTATGAGAGGTGGTTGCCTATGAGAGGTGGTTGCCTATGAGAGGTGGTTGCCTATGAGAGGTGGTTGCCTATGAGAGGTGGTTGCCTATGAGAGGTGGTTGCCTATGAGAGGTGGTCACACAGGGAGGTTCAACTGTAGTAACATCAAGCATACAGTGTATATAAAGACTCAAAAACAATATTATTTAATAACTCCCTCCCCCAATACCCGCCCACAGGTAACCCAACACCCCACCCCCAATACAAGCATCAAGCGTTCCAGACTTCTGGTATGCACACAATGCATTATGAGAAAAGTGAGCACCAATTCTAGACACAGGGAGCCCAAGCTATGTTTTTGCTCACTTGGTGCTCACTTTTCCTTTGTAATAATCTCACAATGCATTGTGCGCGTACCGGAAGTCTGGAACTCTTGATGCTTGTATACCCACAGGCAACCCAATCTCCCCAATCCCCACAGCAATTCCCCCCTCAATACCCACATATAAAACTATACCGGTACCCCCAAATACCCATGGATAGAACTACAATGTAGACACCAAAACAAATTTTGGACCCCAAAATTCTGTTGCACCTTCCTGTCACTATAAACCCACTGGGATCATCCATATCTTACAAGATCTCTCAAGATCAGGGGGGGTGGTGGGGCAGAGAGAGGTATTCACTACAATTTAGGGTGCGGCGTGCTGCAGCCAGGATCCCTGACCCTGTTTCAGTGCAATACATTTTTCTGTGCAAATTGACAAATTTGCTACCCTCCGCTGTTACAGTGCAAAAACTGAATTGTTACTCTGTTTCATTGCTGGAAGGCTGGCAGCACATACCCTAGCCGCTAGCCTGATTTTCAGATGGCAGGGGGTCATCCGCTTGCCTCCTCCCCTGTGAAAAGCAGGCTACACATACCCATACCACTGATATCTGGGAGTACACCCTATCCCAGACCTAAGCTTGAAAATCAATACCCTATCACAGACTAAAATTTAAAGTTTGTGACCAATTTGAAGTTAAGAATTTTTATTTTGCCACTACGATCAGTTATAAACATTGGAGATCTTCAAATGCTCATAAAAAGGCAAAAAGAATGATAAATACTTGGTTCGCTGTAAAAAAAAACATACCCTATCCCAGACCTAAGCTTGAAAATCTATACCCTATCCCAGACCTGAGAAGCTCGAAAACCATACCCTATCGGGCGGCACATACCTGTATAGCTTATATAAGGGAGTACACCCCCCCCCCTTCCCGGGTACGCACCCTCCCCCCCACCCCTAAACAGATATAAGGAGGTTATAAGAGATATATGCTATTTGTATAATATATATCGTAATACTGTAATACCTACCCTACGAAAATTGGCAACATCCTCCACCTGACCTGCTTGATTGAACAGTGTCTTCCACACATCATATGACATGGGATAATATCTACCTTCTTCTACATAACAGTCTTGTTCAACAGGTGTTCTCAGCGTTACTAAGAAAGATCGTTTCCTGTTCTCGTCCTCGTTAACCTTTTGACTTACACACCATTCCCAGGACTCCAAGATCTGTGTGATCTTTTCTAGACCTCCCAAAGTGAAGTGAAAGACTTTATAATGATTTTCATAGTTACCGACCACAAACTGGCCACTTGTTCGCTTGTCATCGTCGTAAAATAACGTCAGTGACTTCATTTCGCTCAAATCGACTTTAAAAACGTCTAGAGATTCGGATTTTCTATCCTTTGGCGTCGTTTCTGTAGTGGGTTGTGTTAGGACATTGCTGTGTTTTCCTACGAGGTGTGAGTTTGGTGTCCATGAAATTATCAAACGCTTGTGACCACTTTTGCGAGTTCTACACTTCAAGGTAAAATATCCAGGAGTTTTTCCTTGTTGTGTCTTGGTGGGAACAGCAATATTATTCTTGCAGAAGAGTAGTTCCTCTTCTTCTTCGCAGTCATCATCATCATCGATGTAGAAATGGCTTGGTCGTTGTTCGCTGAATGCAGTGGCGTATTTCAGCACAAGATAGCTTAACATCCTGTCATTTAATAGGTTTAATAGATGTGATGAACAGTTCTAATAATGGAGAGAATCGAGTTGGTACTCATTGCTGAGTTTCCTCTTCGCTTGGTGACTTTAAATTTATACGTGCGAGAAGATCGTGCGAGCAGAATAATGAATATATTCCAATCGATCATCGCTACTTCCGTTTCACGGGTAAATATCGATTGGTCAGTATTTTCCGTCCGATGGTATATCGATTGGTATAGGAGCACCCGAGCACGTGAAGACCGAGGTGACAGGCGGCGCGGACACTTGTCGCATAGAAGCGTTGACTGTAACATACACATCGTAAAAATGTCCACGATCGGTGAGGATTGTGATCGACATCAGGCAGTCGATGCACCAGTGAGAGTTACTTTCGAAGATATCAGTGCGGCAGCGTATCGAATACGTAAAGGAATCAAGAAAACGCCATGCGAGGTAACTACAACAGACTGTACAAGTTGTATTTAGATTACGTAAGCCAGGGTGGAAAATCTGACATATAAAAAACTTAAATTTACACGTGTTTAGTGAAAATCTGAGTTTAGATGTGTGAGATAACAATGCCAATGGCAACATAAAAAGGCTTCAAACAGGAGTTGGACGTTGTTGATGATGAATTAACTGAGTAAATATAAAATGCCAAGTGTATTAGCCAATTATACGTCAGCTGATCTACTGTAGTGTTGGCCGCTTGCACTGTATCTCATTTAGCATTGATGATGACCTAGCCCGAAAGCTTGGCGGTTTTTCAATGAAACTTCAGGTTGAAGATACAATGTTTTACATGCAAGTTACTTGTACTACACTGTACAAATGTAATATATTGTTCTTTTAAAGTTACACAATTATTAATATTGCACATCCATAGAAAATATAAGCTTAGCTAGTAGAATAGGAAAACTGCTAGAAGTGTGGGATACTTACCACATATGTTCTGAGGTCAAGATGAGCAAGATATCACCACAGACAAAAGTCATAATGAAATTATGCCTTATAATTGTGCCAATTAAATTTATGTTTTGTTGTTGTGTTTACATGTACACTGTATATAGTTACATGCATGCATGTACCTGCTAAAATTTGAATAAATACTTAAACTTTTTAATAGAACAATTTGTTGTTGTGTGGTTAATAGAGAGATTTAGCAAACACGACGCGACGTGAAAGACGACAGCGTGCGCGCTGATGAATAACTGTGAAACGACCGTTGGTGTCTTCAACGTCATGAAGAGGACGTGAAAACAAGTGAAATGCATGGCGTCGTGAACTTGATGTTGCGACGTTGTCACGGTAGTCACGCAATGACCAAATGTGATATATTCGTCATCTAACGTCGTGTTTTCACGTCGCGTTGTGTTTGCTAAATCTCTCTAATAATAGTTCAAGCATTTGCCAAATCATTCAAATTAATTCTTCTGATCTGAAAAAATGCTCAAGGATCCAGCGGTTTTTGTCCAGTGCTGCGAAGTCACCCGGGTGACTTCGGAGCGTGGACAAAAACCGCTGGATCCTCAAGCATGATCTGAAATCTATTTCAAATTTCGATAGTACACTAGCATGCATGCACACACAGAAGACAAACACCATGAGCTTGGAAACAGTCTAAATTAATCAATTATTAATTAATTGAGTAAAATGTACTACTTCTCCCATTTTCATCTTACTTGTTGCATCATGCATGCTGTAAATGTTTTATTACAATACATCACTGACAGTATTGGTCTTTCATCTAACAGAAGTCCAAACTCTCAGATATGGTGAAGATGGAACTGTATTTCAAGAAGGAATATCTTCACATTACTGGCAGGTCAGTGCAGTGTAAAATGTGTACATGTAATATATATGCATGTACATGGCCATTATAAGCCTAGCCTATGGTAGCACTAAGGGAGAATGGTGGAGGAAGGAGAGGAAGCTTCCAACTTCCCCGACACTTCCCTTTAGTGTTTATCGCTGAAATGGGGTAGAAATAAGTTAAGTTCTGCTTATTGGTCATGACGACTGTTTATAGCAAAAATATTTTATATTCTTCATCTATGCTTTATATTTTCACTTCAAAAACTGATGCATAATTTATGAGCAATTCGTCCAATCAGAAGGACAAAATCCATCATGTGCATGTACCTTTATCCCTGGTAATGCACTGCTTATTAGTATTCTGTATATAAATAATACTAATATTTAGAGGGAAGGTGTCATATATTATAAGTATCATATCATTGACCTAGCTCCCAGTTCCCTGTATGGGATCAGACATACATGAGGGGGTCATTGGGGGGTTCTGAACACCGCAAAAAAAAATCGAAAACACAACATCACGATAAAACCCCGAAAACTGACCAAAACGAAAAAAAGGGTTTGACACTGCAACTTCACAAGTAATATATCGCTTCACCGAACACCGTAGGTTTAGAAACACAAACACCGCATCCCACAGGATTTATGATCACTGCAACACCGCAATGTTTATTTTTTTTCACCGCAACACCGCAATAAAAATTGCCCAACACCGCAAACCCCAGTGCCCCCCTCATACATGTACAGTGCATGTTGTCCGGAAAGATTGCTCCTTGGTCACACTTCCCGATAAAACATTCCTGCTAATATTAAACTGTACATGAATTTCCACCTCCAGCTTATTGTCAAAGGCTATATATAGTTTTGCATTTGATGACATATACATTTATGTATTTGTTTAAGCTTTAAAGAAAGAGGAGCTCGCAACACTCTTCTCTTGTTGTCAAAAGTAAGTTTTATTTATTATGCATTGTAACTACAGTAATGTACAGTACAGTACATGTAGTCCCTGCTTAATACCTTAACTGTCAAGGGAAGCAACAAATTATTAGAGATAGTTGGGGTTTGAGATAAACAATTGAAGGATTCCCTGCAATGTAAGCGATCTCTGATCAAAATCTAAATTCTCCTCAAGATTAGTTGAATTTCAAAGGAGAATTTGGGTTTTGATCACAAGTCACTTACTCCATTCTTTAATAGTCATTTTGTAGTTCGAGATACATGTAACCAAGTTCGAGATATAGGGAGTTTTATATGTCTGGTTGATTGGCATACCATGAAATTATTGAATAATTTGATGTGCAGCCCTATAATTATTATGTTTTGGGAATTCAACAATATTTATTAATTTTTAGGAACAAAAGAAGAAAGGTGTGATAGCAGCATCTGCAGGGAATCATGCATTAGCATTATCATATCACGGCAAAGTACTTGGAATTCCTGTTACTGTTGTAATGCCTAGAAATGCCCCTATTATGAAAATCTCTGCTTGTAAGAAGTATCAAGCCACTGTTATAGTCAATGGTGCTGATATTATTGAGGTATGTAAGAAGTATCAAGCCACTGTTATAGTCAATGGTGCTGATATTATTGAGGTATGTTTACTAAGAAGTATCAAGCCACTGTTATAGTCAATGGTGCTGATATTATTGAGGTATGTAAGAAGTATCAAGCCACTGTTATAGTCAATGGTGCTGATATTATCGAGGTATGTAAGAAGTATCAAGCCACTGTTATAGCTAGCTAGTCTCCCTCGCAGCCGTGTTTAGTGTCGTCACGCAATGCTCTCTCCCCTAATACACACGGCTGCTTACCCAAGCACTACATTCCGTTCCACAGATCTAATTATCCAATCAGAGCTTGTTGCCCGAAATCAGGTCAACGTTCGCGCCATACCAAAGACCAGTGACAAACAAGACGGCGTCCACGAAGTGTTTTGCCTTGCAGCAAAATAATTAAATATCAAAGAGTTTAACTGGGCAATACACTAAACCAATACACTAAACACGGCTGCGAGGAAGACTAATGTAAATCGTGTATGTGAATTCATTTCCTAACTTTGCAACGTTCTTACGTAAATAAACAACGAAACATGAGCCTAGGACTGTTGAGTCGTTGACAACTAGTGAACACGAATAACGAATAAATATTTTTGATTGGCTAAACACTTACAATTGGAACGGAATGTGGTGCTTGGGTAAGCAGCCGTGTGTAAGGGGAGAGAGCATTGTGTATGTAGTAAATGGTGCTGATATTATCGAGGTATGCATAACATATATACATGTGCAGTGAGTACTCATGTATTTTGTAATATAGTGATGGGGTAGCGGTGCAAAGGGCTTTTTTGGTTTTCAAATTGGCAGGTGGGGACTTTTGGGGTTATAAATTATTTTTCAGATTGATATTATTAGTACTTACATGTATATGATTTTGACAAATATTTTTTTGGGATTTGATTCCAGGAACAAACCTGCCAAGGCTTGTTGCAGTCTTGAATAGATTATTCACTCCATTGACAAAATATGTCTTACTAATTTCTTTAATTCCAAAGGCAAAAGACATTGCACTTCGTTTAGCTAAAACAAATGGTCAAGAATATATCAATGGGTAAGTAGAAGTCCGTCTCTGAATACTAAGGTGCTTGGATCTCTAGGGGATTGACGAAAAAGGAAGAATATGGCATGGCAGACTGAAGATGATTTCTTTTTCCTCTCTTCTCCTCTCCCTGATGAAGGGGTGTCGAATGGTCCCCATAAAAAGTCAGAGTTTCGCAAAATTTCAGTCAAATTTTGTGGGTCTCGAAGTCTCGTTTTTTTCGCAAAAAGCCATCTCAAGAGTCTCGAATTTTGAAAACAAAGGAAATCGGTGAAAAAACGTTTCTGGCTCGCAAAAATATGCCTTGTCTCAGAGTCTCGCAAAGTCTCGCCTTGACCATTCAATATCCCTTGATGACTCAGCTAGGCTATGCAGGCTAGAAACATTCAGTGAATGTTTTCATTTTATATTGTCAATCAATTGTAATCACAAATGGATCAAAATTGTTGTCAATATAGTATGATCGATGCATAGTATGATTTTGACTTGTTACATAAAACCTGATAATTAAATGTTGTATTTGCCAGGTATGACCACCCGCACATCCTTGCTGGCCAAGGGACATGTGGTCTGGAGATCATAGATGATGTTCCAGATGCCGATGCTGTAGTCATTCCTATTGGTGGTGGTGGTCTTATTGCTGGCATGTCTGTAGCGATTAAAAATCTAAATCCAGATATTACCATTATTGTAAGTAGAAAATATCCATTACAATCACTCATTTAACTTTCTCGCACACCGCACCGCGCTCGTCCCAACTCCTCACTCATTGTCCGACCAACTCCCAAACGCCTGGCCCACAACTCCTCACGCTTCCCACAACTCCTCGTGCTCCACACTCGTTGTCGACCAACTCCTAGACGCCTGGGGACGAGGCAGATACATTGTAGTTCTGGGAAGTGTGAAGGACTTTTTTGAAAATGCTTGGAGATTTTTGGGTAATGGTAGTTCAATTTTAGCAGGGATTTTTGGTATGTTGCGCATGATGAGATAGACTGCTGAAAGTTTTTGACGAGTACATGTCAAATATGTAAAGACAGAAGTGTAAACATGTTTCATTTGAGCCGGCCTCCCCATTGCTATTACAATTGAGTTGTTTCCAACTGGAACTCTCAATCATATCAAGTATAAATGAGTGGTACATGTACAAAATGTATGTGACTGTATATTGTAGTAGGTATAACATTACTGTTTGGTTGTTATTACGTACGCAGGGAGTAGAATCGGAACATTGTGCAAGTTTTCAGGCAGCAATGCAGGCAGGTCATCCTGTGAAAATTGAAGCCAACCAAGCAATGACCCTTGCTGATGGTAGGTTATGCTATATTTGTTAGTATGTTAGGGTTAGACATTATTGCTCATGTAATAACCTTTATTTAATCCCAGGGTAATCCCTTCAGTATCCCGCAGGACACTGTTCATCATGCTATCGTAATGTTGCAGGTCTTTGTGTAACGAAAGTTGGCGACAATGCATTTGCAACTGCTAAACCATATGTAGACAAGGTTATCAGTGTAAGGTATGGAATGCATAAACCATATGTAGACAAAGTTATCAGTGTAAGGTATGGAATGCATAAATATACAGTCAATGTCATTAAGGTTGTCCACCTCGGAAAAGCACATTTGCACATTTACAAATTCGCACATTTACACATTTTCATGCACTTCTATTTGCACTTGTCCGGCTGCCATGTCGGTAATCGTATTGACTCTGGGTTCCACGTGCGCAAAACGAATATATAATGAGACACGTGATTTTGGGTGTAATTAAGCAGGCTGCTGGTAAAAGTGCGAATGTGTAAATTTGTAAATGAGTAAATGTGTTTTTCCGAGGTGGACAACCTTAATGACATTGACTGTATACACCTATTTCAATAAAGGTTGTCGAGGACATCAGTCCATGTCCGTCCAGTCCATCGTTCCATGACCGAACTGCATTATGGTAACAGATCGTAAGTATTTCCATTTCAACATGCCAAGACAAATTTTGCATCGAATTTTATGAAATATTTCTGGCATACATGTCATTCAAGCTGTTACCATAATGCAGTTCATTCTTGGAACGACCTATAACCTATTGCCTATGGACTGATGTCCTCGACAACCTTTTTTGAAATAGGTGTATGCACATAAAGGAATGAAGATTAAATAAAGGAAGATTAAGGGCCTGTTTATATGATAAATGGATAACCCTAGCGCTAGGATCTTCCTAACAATAGGGAGAACTTTACATTGCGTTTACATGATAAAATGCCAACATACATTGGATGCGTTACTGGTTGCATTACTGCTAGGTTCGTTACCATATATCAATGAAGTGCTCAGGTGATTAATACAACCCTAGTTCTAGAGTTATCGCTCCTTGTTTCATTTACATTATGAAAAGTTAACCTTAGTAGTAGGATCATCCTATCTGCGAGACAAGATGACCCTAGTGCTAGAATGATCCTAGTACCCGAAAGAACTCTACCCCAGCCCATGTGAACAGAAAGCAATAGATATATATATAGCCACTAGGTTGATTCGCTTGCTAGAATATAGGAAGATCCTATAGCGCTAGGGTTATCTCTCCCTCATGTAAACAGGCCCTAAAAATGATCTTGTATATTAATAATAACTCTATGGTTATGAATGACAGGGAGGACTTCATTGCCCTTGCCATACTACGTCTTATTGAGGAAGAGAAGGCTGTAGTTGAAGGAGCCGGTGTTACTGCTTTTGCTGCTATTGTGGCTGGTCTGTTACCAGAGCTTGAAGGAAAGAAGTAAGTCCACTATGTATTGAAAAATACTACAAACATCCAGCATTTTTCCTGGCCTAAACATTGCCGGCCTGATTTTCAGACAGCTCATGTCACATGTTGAAGGAAGGAACAGTGTATGACACATGAGCTGTCTGAAAATCAGGCTAAAACATTGCACAATGAATCCTAGGCTTGCAGACACACAGACACCACACCACCTTGGCTGGTTAAATAAAATAAATAAATAATTCGTCTTTGCTTCAAAAAATAACAATGGATTTATAGATAACAAGATGCTCTATTTTTATAAGCATTCACTTGGTGGGTTTCAGCATTGAGCAATGCATGAGCCTTCAGTTTCCTCAGTGGCACAGAGCGCATGTGCCTTGGTACCAAGTTGGCGATTTGTGGCATAAGAAAACAAGAGCCCATTTTTCAACTCAGCGTGCCACAGGCAGCCCACCGAGTAAATAACGAGTCTACATGTAGTATATCTACTGTCACTAAAATGGACACTTTGTATCTAAGCCTTGCTGTATCTAATGGGCCTATATTGTTGTACTGAATTAATTACCCAAATAAGGTATTATAACACAGGTAACCCATCTATTGTAACACGCAAAGAAAGAGTTTACTGTATTTATACTCTATTGACATGATACCAGATTAACTACATGATTGTATACATGTTAATGTCTCACCAGGGTAGTCGTACCATTATGTGGAGGAAATATAGATTCTACCGTACTTGGACGATGTATTGACCGTGGGCTTGCTGCAGACGGTAGACTGGTTAGATTTATTGTCACGGTTACTGACAGACCTGGTGGAATTGCTGAACTAACGAGACTTTTAAGCTCTCTAGAAGCAAGGTAAATAGTATTAATGTACATTTGTGGTGTACAACATTAATTATTAAGGCCCAGACACATGGTGCAACTTTTCTTGCAACGTTGTGCACAAGTTGCAGAAGGAGTAGTTTTTTGTTTTGTTTCATGGACATAATGAGAGCCGATTCTATTTGCAGTGTCAAAGACATCTACCACGAGAGAGCATGGCTGACTTCAAGTGTATTTAGTGTGCAAGTAAGTACATGAGATTAGATATTAGTTGTTTTCGCACGAGTGGGTAGTAATATTAATATATTATGGTACGGTTCGTGCAGTGCAGTGGCTGTGCCATGTCCAAGCATTCCGATTGGTTGAGCATTGATTTTGCACGCTGTGATTGGTTGAATAGATGTTTTCGATGCCGTACTGCAAGTCCCTGCCATAGGTTTCCCACTCATAGGAAAACTACTCTGTGTTACAAAACATGCATGCCACTGGTATTACTTACTTGTAAAGTGTGAATGAATACCATTGTATAACAGCCAGGCTTGTAAGCTTCAGAGACTATTGCCACTGTTTACTATTAGTTATTTATAATAAATTAGTAAATTTTGTGATTTTTTTATACAATGTTAAAGAGTCATTCCACACACTTATTCATGAATGTTTTGCAGATTAAAACTGTAGCGGAGGTCCGAGATCAAGAACATGGTCTAGAAGTTAAACAAGCGTTAGAGTTGCATTATCCTGATAGTGTAATGTGGGGTGAAGATCAACGCTACCAATCTACTTCCAAGCCGTGACAAGTTATGCATCAGTTTTTAGAAGTTTTGCGAAGGGAAGCAATATTCACAATAATTAATGATATTGCTATGCATAATGATTTTCTATTGTTATTTAATTTATTTGCACTACCAATCTACTTCCAAGCCGTGACAAGTTATGCATGAATTTTTAGAAGTTTTGCTAAGGGAAGCAATATTTACAATAATTAACGATATTGCTATGCATTTCTTTAAAGTTCAATCATTTTGTCTCGACATTGGCCTGGCCAAGCGCCTTTGAAACTCACTTCAACCCTTAACATTTCCCCTAAATCTAATCACCACATCACATACCATAGAATCCCAGTTATATGCCCTGGGCTTATATAACTTCGTAAGGATTTTGTGGTGGGCTTATAATCGGGGGGTTCTTATAACCTGTCAATCACCGTAGAGTGCGGATCTCCGCAACTATCGGCGCGGCCTCGACGAAGACTCGGTGTTTTCACGAATGCAAAAGTGATAATTTGAACCATTTTTCAATATTATTCTATTATTTAATTAACACAAGAAAACTGAAGAAAGACTTGATCAACATTTTGTTGCACTTGCACACTGATTATTAATCATAATAATTTTCTATTGTTAAATTTAATTTATTTGTATGCGGTTTTACAACAATCCAATATTTCAATAGTATTAAAATAATATTATTACATGTAAGCTGTAAGTACTGGACAAGACTGGTACACCATGTTTTAATATTAATAATACTTTCCATTAACTGTTCCTTATATTGTAGACATAGTATTGTAATATTGCTACAATTGTACCAGTGAATTAATAGAATATTAAATAATGTATTTTATCAAGTACTGGTATTATTACTGGAAGGAGGGGTGGTCAGTGAACTGCTCCGGAGGGCTGGTTTGCAATCATCCCCTAGCAAATGTAAATAGGGAGCTCAAGCAGCATGCATTTTTGTCAACACGGACGGCACGCGTACTGACGAATAATGTTCAAAAAGACCGTTGACGTCCGCGATGGCAATCTGATGGCACTTCACCTGCTTTCACGTCGTAGATTGAGGTCAACGTTCGTTTCGAACATCATTCGTCAGTGCGCGCGCTGTCCGTGTTGACAAAAACGTCTTTTCTAGAAAAATCAAACATCAGCTGGCCACTTGAAAAAATAGATTTCTCTGAAACTTTGCATACAAGTAAGTATTCCTGCCCTGATTACAAAAATATACTGGTAAGGCGTCGACACCTTTGGTTTCCATGGCAACGGCCCAATGTTAATTTAGAGTGATTTTCAGCCTCTCGAAAGTCAACATTTCTCCATCTTTGAACACGTGCTGCAATTTCTCTGTAGCTCTTTCATCAACAACGATCATGTCATGTGAAAGAATCATACTTAGTCTTTTCCGTTCACAGGTAATTTTAGATTCCGTTGCTATAGCAACCGTGTACACGCATCGCGGGCGCAACATACTTTTATATTTTTAAAAATGCCCTATTTTGGCCTATATTCTGGCTTCGATAACTCTGATGGTAACGCTCAGATTCTAAAGCTTCCAATTACATTTACATACCTTATCCAACTGCTATTGAAAAAAGCTTTCAAATTTTTGGGGTCTAAAATAACGGTCATCTGACATCCACTGAAACACATCGTGGTGAAGCAAATCCTTCAAAATAGCAAAAATCACGGAAACTAAACCATCTGAAAAGTAAACTTCTGATGTCTTCTAAAAACTAAATAATAATTGATAACCTAATATAACACCTACAATTTAAGTTAGCTATCTAATATCTGAAATAAATATTATACGAAGCCGATTAATTTGCATAATTAATTAGAACTTTTTGAACGAATGAAATTAAAATTGCTCAAAATTATTCAACTTTTTGATAGTCAAACTTCGCTCACTGCATCTTTTGAAATTGTGTATCCATAGACTATTATGCCGGGCATTTGAAACCATAGCTTTAATAAATAATTCATATGGTTTCTATGGCAACCTGATTTTACATGTAGATAAGAATGTGCATGTTATTTCTTTTAAAAACACGATTTTATTTTAGACTTAACATTCAGCATTAAATTATTTATTTAATCTTAAATTATAAAAAGGCTTTCAAAAGAAGAGAAGTGTTTTGTGCCACCTTATTATTTTTGTTTGGTAAAACATAGTCAAGTTACTTACGCCAGTGAACTTGGACAACAGTCAACCCCGGCCTGCCTTTTCAATTGATCATCGCTAGTTCGAACTGTAATATATATACATGCATCTGCAATTGTTGACGTTATTCAGACTTGCAAGAGCAATTATTTATAAATGTTTTAAGTGCCTCTATATATGGAGCCTTTCGTTTTCCAGTAAAAGATGATGATGGCCGGGTATATCAAACTCATCACATAAGCGTTTTAACAGGCAAATTCCCATTGAATTGAACCTTTCGTTTTTTTGATCATTCACATAAGTTATATAGCTAATTCCATAATCGTTGTCGGATTGAAAATCATGAAAGCTTGACCAAAAGGAATTATGGGAAATTAAAACTCTCAAATAACACCGTCAAATGATCGACCTTTTTATCCAGACTTGTAGGATCTTAGTTAAATAGCTCATACATCTTCAAAACTATACGAGAACATTGAATATATTTCCCATCCATCCTTGCGGTCTCAGCTTCTATGATTTATGATTTTCAACCCGACAATGATTATGCAATTAGCTATATATACTATGGAAATCACTAAAGTGGTAACATGTCCGTTCGGAATTGTGTCTCGCTGGAGAGGTTTTTTTGTATCACGTGATTACTTCAATCCAATCATTTCGTTCAAAAATGGTACAAAACACTCCAGTGAGATAAAATTCCGAACGGACATGTTACCATGCACTTCAGAGATCAGTTTCCATAGTAAGAAGATATTAATTTTTTTTTATATAATGTTACAAAAAAATTGAACGCTAAAATATTCTTAAAATCCATAAGAATATAAACCAGATATAAACTTATTTGCGAATAAATTTGATCAGCTGAACGTTGTGGGGGATCGCTGATGGAATCGTTATTATGAGCTTCTATTATCAAACGTATTTCCTTTATTGAAAGCAAATTAGAACTTGACATCAAGATTCTAAAAAAGGCCGAGTTTTGGTAAAGGTTGTTAAAGGTCACATGCAACCAATCAACAAACTTTTAATCAATAAAAGATAATAATGTTGTAAAAACTCTGGCAACGTTTCATAGTTCTACCTTCACTAGTTTTCGAGTTATAAAAGTTTGAAGTTGCCTAATGAGCTGTTTACGAGGGATACCCGAAGAAATTTGATATTTGACGAAAGTGGACTTGTGACGTCACTGTACTGTTGGAAACGATTCGACCACTACTAAGTATTGATTGTATAATACATCATTTCTCTGTACCTTTCAAACTACCTTTGTGTACTGAAGATGGTGGGAGTCTGGCGTGTTTGGATCAAAAGTGACGTACTGAACGCGAATAAAAATCTGAGAACTTAAATTTACGAAGATGATCATCAAGTGAAGATCAGCCGTTCTGAATAAGGCTGCTCTATCATGAAATATAACCGGCAATAACTCTCGAATGAAAAATCAGAATCAAAATGCATTGGATGGAACGCCTCTTGCCATCCAATGCATTTTAAATTTCCAAACAAAATCTTAGAAAACGATCGATTTTATTTTTAATGCTATTTCTCCTGGGTCAGACATTATGATCTGAAACATCGCCCTTTTATTAATTTCGAGCTGCTCTTTTCATTTCTGGAGTTCATTTTGACACTGATGTTCGATTTATGGGAGTTAGGGTCACGTGGCCTCTTAGTGCAAGTCGCTCAGCACATTCTGCCGTATTCGGTATGATTACCAGAGTATAATCCACATCTATTCGATAGAAAGATGGAATCATTTGGGGATAGGGTATTATTCGAGTTATGCGCATTTCAAATTACACGCATCATAGTTCGAATTACACGCTTTTTGAGTACGCGCTTAACCACACCCAAATCTGTCTTTGCCACACCCAGCGCATAACTAAAACTGAGAGAATTTAGTGAGTTCGAGTTACACGATGTGTTCATAAAACGCACTAAAATGTTTCGGGGAGTTCGACTTAAACATTTTTTATAAAAGACTAAAAAAACAAGCTCGAAAAGGATTTCAAAATACAAGTACATCGCAGAGGCGTGATCGAGGTAACATGAATAGTCAACTTTACTAAAAGCTGCAGCAAACAAACAAACAAAAAAGGAATTCTACAAATAAATAAATCAAGCAAACGTACAGGCCAGGCATATAGTCCCACCTATAATCCCACCTATATTCTGTTCTAACATCATTCCATATGAGTGAGGCAGCAATTTGGTTTGCCCACTCTCACCGGCTAAGTGTAGAAGCAATATGAACGTTGTTTACCAAACACAAATAATAAGGTGGCTCAAAACACTTCTATTCTTTTGAATGCCTTAACGCCATTTTTATAATTTAAGATTAATACTTAAATGCCAGTTTTGTCTAATATAAAATCGTGTTTTTAAAAGAAATAACATGCACATTCTTATTTACATGTAAAATCAGGTTGCCATAGAAACCATATGAATTATTTATTAAAGCTATGGTTTCAAATGCCCGGCATAATAGTCTATGGATACACAATTTCAAAAGATGCAGTGAGCGAAGTTTGACTATCAAAAAGTTGAATAATTTTGAGCAATTTTAATTTCATTCGTTCAAAAAGTTCTAATTAATTATGCAAATTAATCGGCTTCGTATAATATTTATTACAGATATTAGATAGCTAACTTAAATTGTAGGTGTTATATTAGGTTATCATTGATTATTTAGTTTTTAGAAGACATCAGAAGTTTACTTTTCAGATGGTTTACTTTCCGTGATTTTTGCTATTTTGAAGGATTTGCTTCACCACGATGTGTTTCAGTGGATGTCAGATGATCGTTATTTTAGACCCCAAAAATTTGAAAGCTTTTTTCAATAGCAGTTGGATAAAGTGTGTAAATGTGATTGGAAGCTTTAGAATCTGAGCGTTACCATCAGAGTTATCGAAGCCAGAATATAGGCCAAAATAGGGCATTTTTAAAAATATAAAAGTATGTTGCGCCCGCGATGCGTGTGCACGGTTTCTATAGCAACGGAATCTAAAATTACCTGTGCACGGAAAAGACTAAGGATGGTTCTTTCACATGACATGATCGTTGTTGATGAAAGAGCTACAGAGAAATTGCAGCACGTGTTCAAAGATGGAGAAATTTTGACTTTCGAGAGACTGAAAATCACTCTAAATTAACATTGGGCCGTTGCCATGGAAACCAAAGGTGCCGACGCCTTACCAGTATATTTTTGTAATCAGGGCAGGAATACTTACTTGTATGCAAAGTTTCAGAGAAATCTATTTTTTCAAGTGGCCAAATATTTTTCAAAATGTTTGATATTTACAGAAATTCACTCTTAAGCTCTCTAATTATACAGTTCATTTGGCACAGTAGCCATGGTGGTGTTGCAAATAAGTAGAAGCTAATGAGGAAAATAATTTCCAATTTTTCCAATTCTTTTGTCTATAATATCTTGTAAACCTCGACTGTACAAAATGTCTTCTAAACCTTTTTTAAAGTTTTAGGTATAACTTATTTTTTTAAATTGTTAAATGTTTTACAATTTATTTTGCAAGAGCATTGAGCCCTGTATAATGCTCCTAAAACGTATAAATATTATTATTATTAAACTCATTAATAATTTGTCATAATAATAGAGTGTAACTGTGAAATAGTACTATTACTAAATAGTGTTATCTGTTATCTCTATTGTTTTCTATTGTTTCATCAGTGCTATTTTAGTTAGTACTGTTTCACGGATAGAGTGATTCCAATAAACCTGGGCACTACTAATTAGTTGTCAGTATTTATTAGATGCAAAGGAACAAAAGAAAACAAAAGAGTGAGTGTATAATACAGACCTGCCAACTCTCCCGGTTTAGCCGGGAGTCTCCAGATTTTGGACCTCAACTCCCGGTCTCCCGGTTTGAAGACAAAATCTCCTGGCTAATCACGTCACGACCACGATTTACGGTGAAATTGCGTAATACAACGTAACAACCTTTTTCAATATTAGAATATGTGTCTTTTTATGTGAACGCTCGTTTATTCGATTATCAGAGGGGAGGGGGGGGGGGGGGGGGGGGGGGGGGGGGGGGGGGGGAAAGTTCGGAAATGTTCAGGGTTGTCCGCCATCTTGCTTTTGGTATTAAAGCATGCTAATTCAGCCTATTTTTCCAGTCTCAAGATTTGAGGGCTCGGGGGGTTGGCAGGTGTGATAATAGTGTGTATTGGTATAGTTAGTAATGCCCAGGTTTATTGGAATCACTATAGTACAGTAGTTTGCACTCTAATAATGTACAGACGAGACGATGGGAATCACTACCGTGGAGATATTCTTTCAGTTATTCAGTGTTATGTAGTTTGTTCTTCAAATAAGGAGTTGCTGCATAGACAGTCTGTCATGATTGGTAGTTTAAGATAATTAGTAAAATAATCTTTCTCTGAGGGACTATTGACTGTCCATAGTATTACAGTAATGCCGCGTTTCTTGAACTCTTCCACATACCACCTACAATGAGAAAGAAATGAACTAAGTCTAAGTCTGATCATTTATAACTTATGTACAGTCGAACCAACACCCTGGCATTTAATCTGCACGTCATTATTTATGGCCCTTAGACTATTGCTGGGTTTCAATCCCAGGGGGGGTACTCAGGGGTATCAGTGACGGGGAGGTGCGAATGAGGCCAAACATTTTAACCCCAAAAAAGTCCATTACGCAAAAACAAGACCCCCAAAAAAGTCCAACGGCCCAAAATCGTAACCCCCAAAAAGTCCAATGTTTCTCCGCATAAAATCGAGAACGGTAGGATATCATTTTTATCAACCCCAAAAAAAGTCCTTGACAAAATCTTTATATCAAAAAAAGTCCACCAGAAAAATGAAAACCCAAAAAAAGTCCCAAGCCGCGAATTTCAAACCCCAAAAAAGCCTTCGCACCTCCCCGTCACTGATACCCCTGAGTACCCCCCCTGGGGTTTCAATCAGCTAATGAAAAACATGACCACCATGTGCTATCAAGCAGAGCGAATTCTATTACAAAATTGCAAAATTTCAGCTGATAAAAATTCCTCACGAGACCAGAAATGAAGTCTAGTGAAACTGAGCAATACATTATCCTTTAAATGAACCCACAGGAATACTGTAATTATACAGTCACTTTCATGACCTCAAAAGGTACATGTATCTGTAATATGAGGGTCTACAGAACTGCATCAGTAATTGACTAATAAAGGGTCAGCTGTCTCAGCTGGGGTGTCATTGCTATCAAACCTACCCCAACTTGGTTTGGGAGGACTACTTGTGCACTAGTCTCCTTTAGACTTTGCAGCCATTTTTAGTCTCGGTCCATTTGAGAGGGAAACAGACCACAGGGGAATGGAATGAGACTAAAAACTGCTGTGAAGAAGACTACCCCGGTACTTGTGCACTCGCAGTAACTTGAAGGGTCCTTCCAAGGTCAACCAAAGTGATCTCTAATCAAAAACTAAATACTCCAGTTTTGCATTGTTTAGAGATGACCGCTGTCCTTGACAAAAGACGCATTTGTACAGGCTTAGCCTCGATTCAGAAACCAGTCCGTGCAATACCAAAATGTTTCTATTGTTTCATGTCAACATTTTTTTGTGTTCTTGTTGATATTTGTGAATAATTTACACTGACTCGAGGCTAACCCTGTACAAATGCGTCTGATGTTAATAAGTGCAGCGGTTTTACAACGGGATCTGTGAACGCGAAAAGGGACTATTAAGACTCTGATCACAAGTCACTTTAGTACACTCTCCTTGCACAGACCCTTCAATTATTGATCCCCTCCCCCACCCCCAAATCACTTCCTCCCCCACCCCCCACCCCCCCCCCCCCCAAATCACTTTTTACTTACTTTGATACACAATCTTTATTAACCAGAAATACTGTAACTCCTAGAAATTCAAAAACCCATGAATGAAGATGTAACTCCCATATCCTATCCAATACTGGGGTTATTAACTGCTTCCATAATTCTTTGTAGCGTGAAACACCAGAGATTTGCTTTGATATCACAGACTTGCGCCACGTTAAAGCTGTCAAAATGTTTGGATCCGCTCTCCGAACCTGAAATTAACAGTAAATAATTATTATCAGAATACAGAGTCGTCTTCGTTCCGTAGGTATGGTACGGTGTGTACCGTACGGTGCCAGTACTGTGCTGTGTCCAAGCATTCTGATTGGTTGAGCAATGATTTTACGCAATGTGATTGGTTGAATAGAATGTCTTCGATTCCGTACCGTGACAGTAACTCAGTGCCATAGCTTTCCCACTCGTACAAAAATGACCATGTACATGTATACAGTTAATATGTACACAATGTAAACAATGAAAAGCAGTTGTAAGCGTAATTGTTGAACTATTGATATTAGATTTACCTGAAATATTACATTTGGATAAAATGAGCAGACCATTGCTTTGTCGTATAGTTGGTATCTATGGAAGACATCTTTTAAGGCATGCGCAACCTGTAGATTGAATGATGCTATTATTGACAGCGAATAATACATAATTATATATGTATGTACATGTACATTTCATTTCATTACATGTATGTTATAGAGCAGATTTCATATGACTGTGAACAACTTATGGCACGGACGTGCAGTGCCATGACGATTTAGGATTTCGAATGAATCTGTGCCATGACCGTGCCGTGCTGTGCGCTGTGAATTTTCACAGTCATACGAAATCGTCTCTACATACATACAGTATATCATATGTTGTCATGGTAAACGAGAGAAACCTGGAATACAACGCTCATGAAGTGATTATACATGTGGCTCTGCAATGCCATGACAATCTTGTTAGGGAGGGGGCTTGCACTGTCTACCCATCTCCCCCATCAATGCTCCATTATAAGAGCATTGGAGCTACATGTCAGCAGATTAGAGGGAGTTGAAACAAATGTGAGAGACATGGAAGATGTGGTAGTCTAGTGGTTGCACTGGAATCTGGGATGACAGGCCTGTGTTTGATTCCTGGTGCAGGGGATTTATTATTGGTGTTTCATTGAGCAAGACACTTTAATTTCACTCCCCTTTGGTGTATCCTAACTAAATACTGGGCAAGAACCAAGCTGCGATGGACTAGCATGTCATCCAGAGAGAGTATCAATACTCCTAGTTACTTCATGCTCTAAAAACTGGAGTTTAACATTGGCTATGCAGACCTCTAACTATACAAGACGCTCGATGAGCGTACACTCGGGCTTATGACAAGGACAATGTCAGTTGCGTGAGGAGAGACCTGACAATGACTGACAGTTGCGTGACGAGGGAGACTATGTATATACATGTATGTGTCGAGTTCATTTGATTTGCCTTTGACTTTGAGTTCATTTGATTACCTTTTGACTTTGAGTTCAATTGATTTGATTTTGATGAGTTCGTGTAAAGGCCCCCTCTCTAGCTTCAGATCCCGAAACGTCGAGTTTGGAATCGAGTTCGAGTTCGGGTTCGAGTTACGGTTCGAACGTCGAATAAAACAAGGACATCTTCTTCAATACAATATCATTTCTCTGACGTCATGACAATCAGTGACAGTTGAGTGACGAGGGAGACCATGTGGCGGGTGAGTATGTACATGATACGTCTTGAGGTTGCATAGGTCAGATGGTTCTGATAACGCCCTCACGTTTGTTTTTGTTAAATATATTTTAAGCGAGCTTCTAGTCCTTCTACCACTTCTAGTCATTGAACGATGAACTAGAATCCTGACCTTTAATAGCTTGAAGATCTACAGCTGCTTTCAAAACTAAGATTCAAATCTACTTGAGTCCTGTGTGTCGTTTGTTTTTTTCTTATCTGCTGAGTAATCTTGAAACTCGATACGATTAAATACGTCGCATACTTTCGTCATTCTTTGACCGGACTACGACGACGACGATGACCGAAAGACGCATTTTATAACTCGGGCTTCCTTCGGAAGTGCCCGAGTAATAAGGTATTGCTACCACAAACTAAGCCCAGGGTTGTTGCTGCTGTTGTTGTTGCAGTGACTAGCTGTCAAAGCTAAGAAAGACAAACAATGCTGGCACAACAAAATTCAGCTGTCAATCACCTCTTACCTGCTGGTAGCCATCGCTTAGCAACAACCCTTCAAGTCATGCTTGCTTTTTGTTAATTTATAAATACATGACCATCCTCGGGAACCAAGGGGTATATTCTGTCGCTCGATACTCGCTCCCAGAGAAATACCCGTGGGAACGAAGTCTGTTGGAACTTGTTCTGGAAGTCAAAACTCAAAATGGCGGCTGTCCGATTCAAACCAGAATATACTTGATACTGATTGGTCGACCTTCCTAAGTCGACCAATCAGAAACGAGAGTAATTTTGACTTCCAGAACAAGTTCCAACAGACTTGACGTTCCCACGGGTATTTCTCTGGGAGCGAGTAACGAGTGACAAAATATACCCCTGGGTTCCCGAGGATGATACATGATATGATTCATACCCTATTTACTCTTGTGTATGTCTTGACATCTATGTACATTTGAAGACCAAGATCTAAGCATGTAGTAATTGTGTCCTCCAAGGTTGGAATTTGTTCAATTGGAAATTCATCCCTGAAATATAAAGTTTCACTGTCACATTGAAACTTAGGCTCGAGTTCCAGCCGTTTTAGGTTACGGTTACTGGACCCCTAAAATGGCTGGAAATCGAGCCTATAGTCAAAACTACTTTTAATTAGGAAAAAGATTGGCCAAAATCTGCATCACAGAAATATTTTCAGAATGGCCATTTTGCAACATTGGGCTACCTGTGTTCTAGTGGCATTGTATGACAAAGTACCCATTCTCAAAAAGGTTGTCCAGATGAAGAGACTACAATACTACAATAAAGTCACATGATATGATTTGGCTTTTCAGACGAAGTTTTGAAGCACAAAAAATTACAACATCAAAGGTGGCCCACAGTAATTTGCCTGGCGTTATAGTGCCAAATACAATGTCACAGAAGCACTCGCTTGTCCCTCGATCATGGAACGGGTTTGCAAGTACTTTTAATACCTCAATGGGTGCTTGGCTGCAGCGTTCAACGTCCTCATTTCTTCATATCGGAGTTCACAAACATTTCCACAACCGTCTGTCGTTCTATCCACACTAGAATCATGAATTATTACTGCAACTCCATCTCGAGTGAAGTCTAAATCGAACTCCACTCCGCTAGCTCCATTTTCCTTGGCTTTTCTGAACGCAGCCAGTGTGTTCTCTGGCGCTTCGATGCCTCCGCCACGATGAGCGATGATTATCGGCGAATTTCTACTCGCTGCGTTCTTACGGATAAAACTTTTCACCACATACGGACCAGGCTTTGGAAAGCGAAGAAGTCGGTACGACATATACACAACTGTCGCTAAAAAAGTAAGGAAAAACACGAAGTAAAGGTGGAAACCGTTCGACACCGCCGTCAAAAGCATCTCGACCAGCATGACAAACATCTCCCCACCGGAGTGGGCTCAGGTCGAAATGACACCAAGTATAGATATTTTCTCGAATTATTTTCTCCCGCCAAACAGATTTGCTCTCGAGGGAACACTTTGAAAAAGTGATTGTTGGTATTTCATATCCGTGCTGACATCACATTTGGCCTGATTTGTTATTACTTACAGGTGGGATGAGGAGTTGCGGGTATAAATGACATGGATATAGACACATCAATATGCATATATTAAACATACCGCCTAACAGTTGTAAATCGTAAAACATTTAAAACTCGGTTCAACAGCTCCTTGTGTATTGATTTTATGATTGCATAACATTGTTTGTTGAAGTAGATTTTTATCACACTCAGTTTCACTTTTTCGCCTGCGCCGGCAATTTCTCTTGTATAATCGATAAAAATGCGCATACATCCTCGCTTGTGTATCTGAACGATTTCGGGTGAAAACGTTTCCGCAAATTCATCGTTTCGGCCTCAATTTATTGGTCAATTAGTTTTAGGTTGTCCTTTAAGTAGCTGTCACCCTTATTCTTTAATTTTGACAATCACTCCAATATGAAGTAAATATTGGGTTTGTCATGTGATATTTTTTAAATTCACGATATGCTAATTTGGTGACGTCAAGGGAGGCAAATGCCATAATTTATTTAGTGCTTTTCAAGTATAACGCTCCGAGACCCCAAAAGTCTGGAATGATGAAATGAAAACTAAGAAAAGATTGTGGTTTTCAAATGTCAGTAATGTGCAACGAGGGTGTTTTCGTGTAATAAATGATCTCCTTTACCGTCATTTCATTTCCTAAAACTCAGATGCAAAGCCCCAAATCAATAAATTCAAATCGTGCAACTATTCATGAGAAATAGCCTGGGACCCTACGGTTAGTTATCACATATATATACTTCATTGTGGCTGCGTTTGCAGCGTGGTTGTACCTTGTGGTGTAGTGGTAACACATTTTCTCTTTCCGAATAGACATTTTAACAACTGAAATCACTGTCCTGTGAAAAACGAGGTGAAACAGAGGTACTTCTTTCTCGAAAGACCTAAAAGCTCATCGGGCCCGAAGAGGGTTTCTTTAAAAAATCTATATCTTCAAAACAAAGTAGTTTACAGACATGAAACTTTGCATGAAGGGAAAGTTTGTTCATTTTAAAAGCATGTCAAAAGAACAGCTTTGTAGAGTAAGTGTCTCGGATTTCGGGCCCGAAAAGTTTAATTAGCAAGAAAGACAAGCGCAAATTTGTGTCACGTGATCACACTGCGACACAAAATGAAATCGGAAAGTCGCTCATAACACCCACCCACCCAACTAACGCTTTTGCAACATATGGCCAAACGACATCTCCTCCCGAACAAACACCATCATTACAGAGGGCTCAAAGCTATTTTAATGACGTTGTAATATAAGTTATTAAATGAATCCACTGCTTAAATTATTAGATATACCTATCCAGTCTGTCGACATTTACAATACTTCGTGAAAAATTATCGATAGAAACAATAATATTATTACAAACATTCTATACTATACGATGGTACAAAACTACAAACCACGACGTATAAATGTGGAAATGAAACTGAAGATCATTCCACAACCCAAGTGCCATTGCTGAAACAAATCCAGAGTTGGTCAAAGTGTGGCTGTATTGAAATTGGCACCCATGCAGGTTCCAAACAGCTTTTGATTTTTGGTTCTTTGGTTCCAAATTATCGAGCAAAAGGATACATTTACTGGACTCCCAAACCCTCTCTGGATCCGCCTCAGGACACTCACAGGAACCTACGAGTCTTTTTTTTAAATCTACAACGAGAATTAACTAGATACAGATAAACACAGTAGCGACCATCACACCTAACTATACCCCTTCTGCGTCTATACCACTGTCAGTGATAGCCAATGGTATTACGGTCTATAGGATAGACCATACATGGAATGGATTGGACTGACCTTATACACGTGTACTAAGGCTCCATCTACTCCCCCCAAAAGGGGTCGATGAAGGTGTGATTACACCAAATAATGGTGTGTACTGAACAAAACACTTACAATTATATACTACATGCTTTAAACATCTAGAAAGATACCAAATGGGATCATGCAGTGTCGAGATATTATTAAACTATATTATATATATTAATAACAATTTATATTATTATACACCAAATAATGGTGTATAGACTGAACAAAACACTCACAATTATATACTACATGCTTTAAACATCTAGAAAGATACCAAATGGAATCATGCAGTGTCAAGATATTATTAAACTATATTATATATATTAATAACAATGTATATTATTATAATCTATATTACTAAACTATGTATCATTAATTTATCTGATTAACAAACAAGTCGTTATGGACGAAGCTGATGTAAGTTAACTATAGCTACTCACAATTCATGCGGTTCTTCTACTGATATTGAAGCTTGTTGCTGCTCACGACCGTATCGCAGTGGTTTTATAAACTTTTTTCTAAACTCGAAAAGCTATCAACTTTTAAAACACTCTTGGACTCTCATTTTTGAGTTACAGAAGCTAATGAGCCCAACACATTCAATGAGAAAAGGCTGTATTAGGTACATATATACTGCAGCAGTTGCTCTGCCTTTAGTTGGAGCATAGATAATGTGGCTGCTTTGTTTACCAAAACAAATGACAGAAATAAATTAGAGTAACATAACGTCTGACCCTCTTGAAGTCAACAAACAACATCAACTTATAACATCAAAACATGCTTCCATGTTCTACAAATAGAAACATTGCCATCGAAACTCAGTTCTTGGTTGCTATGGAAACTCAGTTCTTGGTTGCCATGGGAACTCAGTTCTTGGCTGCCATGGAAATTTCATCTTGGTTGCCATGGAAACTTTGTTCTTGGTTGCCATGGAAATTGTTCTAAGGTTGCCACGGAAACCTTTGTTCTTGGTTGCCACGGAAACTCAGTTCTTAATTACAAAGGAAACTCAGTTCTTGATTGCCATGGAAACCCAGTTCTTGATTGTCACGGAAACTCGGTTCTTGGTTGCCATGGAAACTCGGTTCTTGGTTGCCACGGAAACTCAGTTCTTGGTTGCCATGGAGAAATTTACAGCCAGTTTGACTGGAGAAACCTTCTTATTTGTAGTTTTCTCTTCTGGCTTGTGAATGAATGCAGCTAGTATAGGCTTATGATGTCGAGTGCGTTTTTTGCATTTACTGGTCTTCTCGACACTCTCAAGGTCTCCACCATGACCTTTTCGATTCACATTCAGGATTTCCGCTTCTACATCTGACAGGTCTCGCATCCCAGGGCTTACGGCCAGATGATGATCTCTTGGTGATTCATCTGATGGACCAGAGGAGAGGCTTTGCTGTCTTTTACCAGACATAGTGGATTGATAGTCCATTGGTATGTTCCCTTCCACGGATGTCTTGTTCACCACAAAAACTTTCATGTCTTCTTGAGAAATATCATTGCTAGGTTGCTTCAGGAGTCCCACAGTATGTATTTGCTTGAGACCTGCCAAGGAAAGGTCGGGCTCAAACTCCCTAAAGGATATCAGGTCCTTCTCTGCTTGGGGTTCCTGTTGTCCTGATGGACGATGGCCCTGTTGTGGGTGGAGGTCTGGTTCTGGTAGAGTCTTAGGAACAGGGGCCATCATCCAGTCACTTAGAGGACCATTTTCATTTGGTTCATCGACGCCACTTAAAACTATCAAGTCTGAAAATAAATTGTTAAAATCGTAGTTTGGTACCACTTAGTAGTTTGGTACCCAGTTAGGGTATTTCCTCATAAATAAAATCATGACCTACTTGTCAGGAAACTAATTTTCAGTTATAAAAGGTGCGGTAATACGAGCAGCAAAATCGTGCAACTTGTTGCACAACATTGTTCAGATTGTTGCGTTGCAAGTTGCAGAGCAATGTTTCTCGTATTACCATCGTTCGCGCAACTTGTCACGCAACATATTAAATCTTCAGTGTTGCAGGTTGCAAAACTTTGTTGCATGAAGTAGAAAGAGCTTCTACTTTGCGCAACAAAGTTTTGCAACCTGCAACACGAAAATGTGTTGCGCGACAAGTTGCGCAAACGATGGTAATACGAGAAACATTGCTCTGCAACTTGCAACGCAACAATGTTACACGACAAGTTGCACAATTTTGTTGCCCGTATTACTGCACCTTTAGAATTGGTGTACCAAATAATTTGTTGGCACGCCCACAAGGTCCAGATTCTGGTACTTTTTAGGGGTTGTGTTCAAAATTTCAAATCAGCATCCCCACCCCTTCATGTGGGCGCCTCCCCGGATAGTATGGTTCTACAGCTGTAACTCCAAGCTCTCAAATATCAAATAAAACATATTAAAAACTAACCTTCTGCTTTAGCATCTTGAACCAAAGGATCTTGGGAATCATACAACTCTGTCAGGGAAAAGTGAAAAATATTGCTTATATTTGTAGCTGGGGAGGGGAGGGAGAGTAGTATATAATTATACACTACCGTATTTTATGAAACGAAGTGATTGATAAATCGTGAGAAACACTTATAAAAGTAAATACAGCAATCTTACCTTCTTCAACGATAACAGATTCAGTATCAGATCCTTCGTAAATGATAGGGGGACTGTCGTTCCCAAGTTGTGTCTGTTCGCTGGTTTTGCAACCACTCGCAACTTGCAGACCTGAAGTAATAGTAGTTTGTTATTCCCCACTTCCACATACAGTCTTCAACAAAATTTGGGGGCAAACAAAGTGTATTATGGGTGATGTGGTAGTGGCGAATAGACTGGTGAGGGTCATCACGACCCCAATGACAAACTACATGTATAGTGTTCGATGTGATGTAAGTATTTGTTATTAATGTGCCAACCAGTCAGATCAATTGGCTGATGCAATAAAACAACTTGGCAAGAGCTATTAGAATGATGGTTGGCAAATTAACATTATAAATTGCATTATTATCATTACATCAGTATTATGTTTATAAACAGTGAATAGCACTATTTAGTATTTACCAAATCAGTGGATAGCAATTTTGGCGCACTTTGATTGGCTCCCATAACTCGGAATATCCTTGGCTATTCACTGTTTTGGGATGAGATGGGACGAGATGGGACTGTTTTGGGATGAGACAAGTGAATTTGACAAGTGCAATTTGAGCTCTTTGAAAAAAGATTCATGGTACACGAGTGCAAATTATTCCAAATTGAATGAGAAATCGTATGATTACCAATTAATAAGATTCATGGTAATTTGCACCGCAGTGCAAATTACTTTTCAACTGCACTGCTCTTAGCCAATCAGAATAGAAAATTTGTTTTCATGAATATTCTTTAGTTTAATAAAGTGTCATTTTTTATCCAACTGATTTGGTAAATGCTAAAACAATTATCCCCCTCAGTGTCGGTGAGTAGTGGTGAATATCTACCTTGCCGCTCAAGGACTCGCGGCTCGGTAAATATCCACCACTACTCACCTCCACTTCGGGGAATACTGTATGGCCCACAAATACAAGAAAGGAAGCAGTGTACCTATGCATTCTAGCAACACATCTCCATCAGCAATCAAAACCACCATCTTGTCAATGCCATTGCCTCTTATCTCTGCTAAATTGGGTACTGCGGCAATGACTTCAGAAAGACGGGCGTAACCATAGTCGGCAGCTTTGCATGGTCTGTTGTAATACTGCTGAAAGCATGGCGCAAAACGATTAAGGGACACACACCCTCCTTGATGGATGAGTAGCTGCTTAGCCTCAATGGCGAATAACTGAAGTGGAGAGAGATGGACACGCTTCTTTCCTTCGCCAACAACCTATAGTTAATGGTAAGAATGTCTTATCAGCTATTATAAGGATATTATAGGTGCTCTGATTGGCTGGCTACCATGTTTATATCAGAGAACAGAGACACACTCACACAAATTCATCAAATATCTAAATCATGCTTGTTCATAATCAGTGCAAAATATTTTACAATAGTAATATTATGATAATGGTCGCTTATGTCTAGAAACAGTGATAGTTAACACTCTGGAAGGCGTTTTGAGATGCACTTGAGAAGCATTTAGAGAATGTCACTTGACTTTGCCTGGTATTCCTAGACTTGCTTCTCTCATGCTCTACAACTCCCATTGTGTTTATATCTCACTATACAGACTTGCACATCCATTGTATAATACTCATGATCATCACCACCACCACAATCACCATCATCATCACCACCACTCATAATCATCATCATCATCACCACCCATCATCATCATCACCACCCATCATCATCATCATCACCCATCATCATCATCACCACTCATAATCATCATCATCATCACCACCACCACCCATCATCATCATCATCATCATCATCACCACCACCATCGGCACCGGAACCGGCACCACCATCATATCATCATCATCATGAGATGACAATAGAAAAAGTTTTAAATTCCACAATTTTTTCTCTGAATTCAGCCTGGCTACCACTGACAAGGAGTGTAACAGTCCCACACTAACCTTTACAACAGAACACATAGCATCCAACATGTCACTAAGGTCTACAAACCCATAGTGGTGCGTACACAGAGGCCGGCCAATGTTCTTCTCATACAGCTTCGGCATGTTGGACACTAGAATAGTCTTCCCCGTGTAAGATGACAGTACAGATACAATATCATGAGCGAGGCAACGTAACACATATTCTTGCTTGAGACAGACTGAAGCAAAGTCACCAGTTCCAGTCACCTGAAACAAAACAATTTTGATCAACGATTAAAAACATGATTTATTGATTATAACTTTCCATTTGACCAAGAGCTGCAATTTGTTGCATGCCATATTGCAGAAGTAGGATCACACTGTTCTTCAAATAGTTTGGTCACAACAATTGCCGAGGTGGACACATGCTGCAATCATATTGCCAGCAATATTGCACAGCATGCACTATGTGTCTATAGCCAGCATGTCGCAGCATGTCGCAGCATGTGAAATAACAGTCAATACTCACCTCAATACTGTCAGACATAGCATGTAACAAGGAATCAAGGTTTGAAAATTCTGGCCATCTCTTGGTAATTGTTCCAGTTCCCCTCTGACGATGGTAGATCTCATCCAGAGCAGCATGTGACATGCGACATCCAGGAAACTTAATTAACATACTATGTAAGTCGCTGGTTAACTTTTTGAACGCATTACTTTGTTGATCTGTAAAAGGATAGAGGAAGCTCAAATAAGGAATATATAACAGCCACATGTGTCTATAATTATTGAATATTTTTGTAATTATGACATGTGTCTATATACTGTGATATAAACACAATGGGAGATGTAGAGCACAGATCGAGCACAGGAGGTAGAGTGGGTGGTAGAGTGGTTATGCCTCTTGTCGCTGTGGTGCCTAGTTAAATTCACGGACCGGTTGCTATATGTGAGTTGAGTTTGGTAGTTCGTTTTTTCCCCTTGCTTCCAGGATTAAAAAAAAAATGAACTCCACTGTTGACCACCCAAGACAAGAGCTAGGATTTCTAGTTTACTATTAGACTCGGCACTTCAAATAAACTGTGATTGACGTTTGTGATTGACAGAAGTCTATTGCAACTGGAATGGATGTAATGCAAAGAGTGGTATAAAGATATCAAATTATTATTAACCTTTTTCAGAAATGTCGGTGTAACACAAGATTTGATCATTGTCTGCTCCAAGGATCTAGAAACCAAAAACAGTTAAAAAACACTAATATTGAGTAAGATACGAGAACAGCAACTGTAGCATTAGATGGGATTTCTTAGAGTCATTTTGATTCATATAAGTGGGAAGTGGTTAGGTACGGTTCGTGCTGTGTGGTGCCAGTGCCGTGTCTAAGCATGGAGGCATAAAATACATGTACCAACATACTAACTCTTAATGATTGTCAGCTGCTCGGCTGCCATGGGTGCTTTCATATTCAACCAGAAAAAGTCCTCCATCGGTTGTAAAGCGAATTGAGACAATATATAAGAACAGCCATTTAGCCATTTATTTTATTTTCTAAGCATTCTGATTGGTTGAGCAATGATTTTGCACACTGTGAATGGTTGAATACTTAGATGATGTCTTCGATTCCATAACTCCGTACCATAGGTTTCGCACTCATGCGAAAACGACTCTAACTGAGAAACAGAAATACACATGATGGAAGAAAATCAATTTCACCTGTAATTCTTTGTCAGTAGTTCTCACGGCATCGTGTAATTTCTCCATTGTTAGTGGTAATTTTTTACTGAAATGCTTGCGATAAAGAGCTGGTAAACGTTTGAGAGGTAGAAAGGCTCCATCTTGTTCACTGACTAGTTCAATCAGATCTTTTACAGCACCAGAATAACCACGTTTACTTGGTAGGCAAATGAACTTCTCTCCTCTAACCTCATTGACCTGAGTGTGTATATTTTAATATACACAGAAATGAAAATACCATTTTAATTAAAATGAAAATACCATTTCTTGTAATGCAGGCTCAAGCAAATGACAACATGACAACAGGCCTGATGCAAGCATTAGACGCACAATCATTAGAGTGAATTTCCTCAGACCATGAAACAGTTTCTAGTAGTTACTAGTGTGTAATAGTCAAATAGGCACAAAAGAAAACAATGGAATTAGGGTTTACTAATTAACAATTAGTCACCAAAGGCGAGGTGAATATCGGTGAATAATAACCGAGACGAAGTCGAGGTTATTATCACTGCTATTCACTGAGCCTGAGGCGACTAATTGTTTTAGTAGAATTACACAGGTGATTATTTGAATAAATAAAAATAAATATTAAAGCATTTATATAAAGAAAATAATTTTTTATTTCATATTTCAAAAGCTGGCAGCCATTTTGTCAAAATGCTGTAGGTAACTACCGAGAAATAGTCCGAAGTTCTCGACCAATCAGCGCGCTTGATTTTCTATAATCACCTGTGTAATTCTACTAATGTCTATTAGTTTAGTCTGAGGAAAATCACTCTAAATGTTAAATCTTTCCTTACATGTATGAGCTTGTGTTAGGCCTGTTTTCAAATGACACAACCTTTTTGTTTTTGCGCTTGCAAAAATGATCTGATCAAAATCTAAATTCTCCTGTAGGCTCTTTGAACTCCAGAGGAGAATTTGAATTCTGATCACAAGCAAGAACCAAAAACATAAGTGTCAGATCTCTGATCAAAATCTAAATTCTCTTGTAGAATTTGGGTTCTGATCACTTACAGTCAATTTGCAGTTACCTTAGCACCTGGTATAATTGAAGTCAACATGTTTTCTAATGATGCAAATCCAGTCTTTGCGATGTTGAAATGCCTGCCATATTGCTCATAGTATTTACTCATCACCATGGAAACAGGAAGCTGCTGCTTGTCACTCATTGATAACAGGTGTTTCAACTCATAGGCTAGTGTTTCCATAGTAACAGGGGGAGGTGTTTTATTTGCTCTTCCTATAGAATAAACCAGTAAAGAAATTAGTAAGTATGACTTCAAGTTTACTTCATAAACGAACTCAGTCAGGTGGCCTAACCACTGAGGTACTAGAAACTAATGTAGCACCTGACGTTTCATATGGTATTTATATCCAGGCTTGAGTTGCATACAACTTGAAAATAGGAGTAACTGCTAACGTTTAACGTCAAACGATAGCTGTTATGCCTGATGTTAAGTTCTATGCAACTGACCCCTTAGTACGCGTGTACATTCAAGGGAGCATGGCAGATAATAATAATAATAATAAAAGATTGTTGTTTGTGTAGCGCGCACAGCCATTCCATGCATATCATGCGATTATCCACTGACAATATTTATTGTAAATGCGGGCACTAATAGCGAGCGAGAGCTGCTCACCGAAGCGGGATCGCGCGGAATGTGAACAGGATTTCGGTATATGTTCCAGAAAGATCCAAAGTGGGAATTTGAAAATGATTTCTCGTGCCTTTGGTACTCATCCCTTCGGGAGTGATTTCAGTACTGTTCTGGGACTCGCTCTTTCATATTAGCACCTGTATTTGCACTTATCAGTGGATAGCTGCATGATAATAGCTTTCAAGGTGGCGGCTGAAAGATTGAATGACAAACTGCGCATGCTACACAATCAACAGTCTGCCATGCTCCCTTGGTACATTGGTAGGTTTTAATATAGCAATACTCCAGTTTCGCGTTGTTTAGAGATGACCGCTGTCCTTGACAAAAGACGCATTTGTACAGGCTTAGCCTCAATTCAGAAAACAGTCCGTGCAATTCAAAAATGTTTCTATTGTTTCATGTCAACATTTTTTCATGTTCTTGTTGATATTTGTGAATAATTTACACAGACTCGAGGCTAACCCTGTACAAATGCTTCTGTTGGCAATAAGTACAGCGGTTTTACAGCGGTATCTGTGAACGCGAAAAGGGACTATTAGCTCAGCAGAGAGATCCATGTACACATATGTCTAATGTGTCAACTAATGTAGCATGTGAGGTCCCCCATGGTATTTATATCCAGGGTTGAGTGACTGCTAATGTCAGACGTTCAGCCCTGCAGTTGATATCACCATTTTTACATCTGATGTTAGTACAAATGCAGTTAACTGTATGTACATTGTAGGTTTAACAATACGCTCAGCAGAGAGATCCATGTACACATACATGCATGAACTAAGTATGGAATTTATAAAGTAATTTGTCGCTTGGTAATAGTTTGTAAAGTAAGCTGTTGCATTTGTCAAGCTTCTTTACTTTTTAGTTTTAATTTACCCTTGACGAAATGCATAATATATTAGAAGGTTTTTAATAGCAACAAGTAAACAACAAACTGACAGACAAGTTGCCTGAGAATGCATCTACTACTTAGCACTTATCCCTGTAGGACCAGACAATCACAGACAAGCAATAAGTGTGTGATAATACTGTAGTATTTAGCAACAATACCTGTGTCTACTACTTAGCACTTATCCCTGTAGGACCAGACAATCACAGACAAGCAATACATGTAAGTGTGTGATAATACTGTAGTATTTAGCAACAATACCTGTGTCTACTACTTAGCACTTATCCCTGTAGGACCAGACAATCACAGACAAGCAATAAGTGTGTGATAATACTGTAGTATTTAGCAACAATACCTGTGTCTACCAGGGACACCACTCTATCTTCACCATTGGTATGCACCTGTAATATAAGATTATTGAAACATTCACCTATCTCTGCCTTAATTACTCGATAGGAAGGTGTGTTGAATGGGTGCATACAATGTATATGTGTTACATAATGGTTTTACACACAAGGGGAGGTATCCCAGGAACAGGTAGAGGGTCATATTATTATTACATCACTACAACAAATTGTGTGTACCAACAATTTTCAAGCAAAATTTTTTTTTTGTTTCTTTGTGTGGAAACATAAACTTGTTTGGCATTGTGGGTCATATCACAATACAATGTATATGTCCCCTTGTGTGTAATGTACATGCTACATGCTCCTGTGGCATATTACTGCATTATTCCCCCTCGAGTGTAGTGATCTTAATATTCATGTCTCTACCTTAACAACGTGTGAAATCTTGTCCATCACGTCCACCAACGTATCCAATCCATAGTCTGCAATACAACACCTGTGACCAAAGAACCTCTGGTAGACTGTCATGAAATTATCCAAGGACAGGCAACAGTCAGCCTGGGCCTCTAGTAGGATCCTTACTTCTGCTTCAAAGACTTTGAGCTTGAATTTTGGTGTCAGTACTACAAATCTCTCTACTCCGTCTTCTTGTACCTTCATGTGAAAATAACATTAAGTAGTACATACATGAGTATCAGTATACTGTCTTGATATAGATGGGGTGTCAAAATGGTCAAGGCAAGATTTTATGAGACTCCGAGACAATGCATGCTTTTTCGAGCCAGAGAGAGATGGCTTATTGAGAAAAAACGAGACTCTGAGACGCGCAAAATTTGACCAAAATTTTGCAAGACTTGACTTTTTGCTGGAACCATTAGACACTCCTTATATGGGGTGGTTGTCAATGGTTACTGCATACAGTAGATCCCTGCTAACTTGACCCTCAAGGGAAACGGATAGATCGATCTATATATATGTTCATTTAACTGCTAACTACAAAGTACCTGTATAACATTAGGCAAAGCTTCCAGTAAATCTTTTACAGAGGAGAATCCATAGTTGACAGGATCAAAAGGAGACTTTCTGTTAAACCATTTCTGGTAAGCCGAGATTAAATGGCTTAAAGGTAGTCTAAACTTTGGCTGGGTTTTGAGAAGGTCTTGCAGCTCAAATGAAAATTCATCTAGCTTGTTGAAGACTCCACCTAAAACATTAGAAAATCACATTTACTGTAAATGTTATGTGTATAAATTATATGTGCATCTTCGTCTTAATTAAAAGGAAATCTATAACACTTCAAAAAGAGTACTTCACTTTACTGACGTTTCGAGCCTTAGCCGTTCTTACTCTAAGGCTCAAAACGTCAGTAAAGTTACACTTTTTTACAGTGTTATAGATCTCCGATCCTTTAACCATTGTATTTATCATTATACACCGACGCAGCCCACCCCATATACCTGTAATATACATGTAGGATCAATTCTCTGTAGACGAACACCCTTACAATCCACAGGCAGCCCAACTACTATGCATGAGCATCTTATATGGGCTTCCTGTGGTAGAATGCTACCTGGACACCACTCTATGATGGATTAAATATTTAATTAGACTAAACTCACCATTAATGATTCCTTCCTTCACCCAACACACTACATCTTTACCAGTGTCTACTTTAAGTAAGACATTCACCACAGCCTGGAGTGCATCAGACAGACGCACGCCTTGCTCATTTACTTCAATCCGTTTATCAAACTTTAACCAATACGACGCAGCAAAGTTAGCCAGGAGCAAGTACCCCTTGTGTTGTTTTAAAAGCATATGGACTTCTCGGGCAAAGACCTCACAATCTCTGACGAGTACTTTAACAGTACGAAGACCAGGAGATGCAAGACAGATGGCCTCGCAGCCAGGTTTGCCGATGATGGTAACAATATCTGGTAACATAGCCAACACATTCATGTCAAAGGGATGTGAGCACTTCTCGTAGAAAAAACTCAGGAACTTGTTCAAAGCCATCCAATGAAGTGGGGCGTCTTTTAGTACAGAGGTTACTTCGCTGCTAAGAAAGCACAGGTCTTTCTCCTTTTCTGTTGCTATGGTGACACTGACAGATGTCGAGAAGATCTTTTGGTTGTTGACTTTGGACATGGCAATCTGTGCATCAGAGAGTTTAGGTACCTTGACAAATGCACGTAGTGGAATACCTTCACCCATGTGCAACACTACTGAATAAACCTGAAAGAGAATTTATTAACAACCATAAACATCGAACACACTACACATGTATGTATGCACACTCTGCACTCATGCTACACACTCTGCACACATGTCACTTAATGTCTGTGGACCAATCAGATAATGCATAAATTTATTAGTCTAACCTTTATTATTTATTAGTCTAACCTCCTCAATTACTGGAGTTTCTGGGTCCTACTTTTTAGAGACTAGAGGTTAGAAGACTATTAAATACACAGTAAATGGTGACAGTCTATAAAACATTTAGTAAGAGTCATTTTTGTAATAGTGGGAAGTACTAGTTACAGTACGGTTCGTGCCATGCGGTGACCATGCCGTGTCTAAGCATTCTGATTGGTTCAGCAATGATTTGGCTCACTGTGATTGGTTGAATACAATGTCTTCGATTCCGTACCATAACCGTAACTGTGCCGTAGGTTTCCCACTCATACAAAAACGACTCTATATTATTTTATACATATGTTATATTCATTGCAATAATATTAGTTTTCCTAGGCACAGCATCTTTAGAAATCTTATCATCCTTACGGTATTATGATTGTTTTGTTTCCTTACCTTACAGTGTTCCCTGAATACAGATGCCAGTTTCTTCTTCAATTCCTTCCTACTAACAGTATCATCAAGATTGCACACCACAATATCAACACCTCCTTTTTGTTGCTCTAGTATACTAAGACTGTGTAGGTTAGCCAGCCAAGATGCTGTAATAGGGTGTGGCCCCATGACGGGGATAGGGTACCCAACACCCTGGCTAGGTACGTGCACCAGACCCTGATAGTAAGGGTACTGCCACGAGGTAGAGTATGTACAAGAGGCATTGCTAAACAATGGCTGTTGATTTGGATACAACGGCATCGTGGCTGCTGATGAACACAGCAATGGCTTAGCATTCTGTACTGGTAGCTTGGATGGTGGGGCACACAGGATTTCTTCAAGTTCTTCGTCATATAATTCACGGAACGGTTCATTGGCTACATGATGTCTATCTACTGGTGGTGGGATCATTCTGTTAGCTGAAGGCTCTGTGATTTTCTTGATTTCTCTCTTGGTCTTGCCGAGTCGCTGAGGTACTTTGTTCACAAGGTCGAATGTGCCATCTATCTTCAAAGCCTGGGACACTCTGGTGTTTCTTGGTGGACTGATCACACCTGGTTTTGATACTGGATAGGTCGCTTGGATGAGTGAACCAAACACATCTTCGTTTTCCATACGCTTTTTAGCCCTACAAAGATATATTCCATGATATCAATAATCAATATTAGTTCTAATAAACTCAATGAAGCTCAAAAATTTCAATAATAATAATAATTATAATAATAATAATAATAATAATGTTAGAATCAGCGTCTTTGAGCTAATTTGAACTCCACGCTACTGTAGTTGCCTCGGTAGCTCAGTGGGTAGAGCACCTGTCATGAAATCGGGGTGTCGTGGGTTCGAATCCCGCTCGAGGCGTCTGATTTTTTCCGAACATTTGTTCTGTATATTCTCCATCAGTTTTCATTTCTATACATATATAATAATAATAATAATAATAATAATAATAATAATAATAATAATAATAATTAATAATAATAATAATAGAGTATTATTAAACCTTTACAATAAGAAAAGAAATACAAACCTAATGGATTGTAATAAATAATACAGTACAATACATGTGAGCAATAAAATATTATGGTACAAGAAAAGAGAACAAATCAATGACACTGTTGTGTTGATGCCGTCATTTTAAAATAAATTACATATCTTCGCGCTGCTGTGTAATAATCCTCTTTATTATATAGACATTAGTGTTTTAGTTTACTGGGAAATACGCCACTCATATTTTCCGTACGAACTACATCCGGGACTTCTGTGACATATTCTCCATATCCTCACACGTGAAGATATCGATGATGTCACTTTTCACCACTCGAAGATAAACTTCATATCTTTGCGCCGCTGTGTAATATCCTCTATATATTGAACAATGAAGTCAACTTGCTGGAACACAAGGTCCTATATTCACTATTCACTTGAATGTACCTTGCAGCACTCTGATGATTAGGAAACTTCAGAACAGCTGTCCGTCCAGTAATACTTGCTACTTTCCCTCCACAGTTGTCAGACAACTTTTTCAATCTAATCTTGATTTGTGCGACATCTTTACCAATGGGTAGATTACCAATGCTTAGTTCAGTCTGTACACTATTATTTTCCGAGGTCTAAAACAGACAATTTACAAATAACTGTTTTAAGCTGCCAAGGTCTTCACAATAGAGAAGATTTCGTATGACTATGAAATCAAATGAATCCGTGCAGTGTCGTGACTGTGCGCCAGTCATATGAAATGAGCTCTAAGCAAACCACTGTGTAAATGTATTTGACCATCGATCTCTTTGGAACATTACATCATATCATTTTTCAAGTGGCCAATTACATGTATATTGTTGAATACAACCATCTCGGGCAACAGCTACATTTAAAAGTTTCATGAGTTGCTGCCTATGCCACCTGGTCTGCTGCAACCAGAAGGTATCCTATGATAACCTGCCCAGGGGGACCGGGGGTAAGTGGAGAGTTATACCTACCTGATTTCCTTGTTACCAGGAGAGCGAGGGTGGGGCAAACTGCAGCAATGAGCCAAGCTGGCAAGTGACAAAGCTGCCAGAGGCAACCATGGCAAATAGCTGCAATACCAAACCCCCTCTCTAGGCAGCTAATGGGCAACCCTGCTGACCAGCACCAGGAAGCTATCCCCTGTTATCTAATAATTGGTATATTATTATTATAAATGTGGTCTTCATACCTTTGCACTGGATACAGCCAAGTCATTAGTAAACAGATCAAATCGCTTGGACTCGTGAGCACAAGCAAGTAGAGCCGATTGAGCCTGTGTATTATGGAGACATATAACAGTCAAGTTGTGCCTATGGCGCAGGTCTGAAAGCTCTGCCGCAAAGTTGATGTCACCAGATACCAATATAACCGTTGCTGGAGGTGGGTAGGACTGTGCAAAGCGACGTAAACTCTGACGTAGCTTGTCATCAGCTGCATTTTTTGATGTGGCGTTTATATGGACAACAGTTACCTATAGAAAGTACCAAAATAATGATGTAAGCTTGTGAATGCATGTAGGCACACCTGCTTGAGATAAATAATAATAATATTAAACTTCATTTAAAGAAGGAAAACCTATAAAATATAGAGATAAAGTGAAGATAAATTAAGGAATATAATTGAAGTAGGTAATCAGGCATAATATAGTTTTGAAAACGAAAGGAGTTGTCACTGATTTGTAGATTAGACGTCTAGAATAAAATAAATCTACAAATTTATCAGTGACAACTCCTTTCGTTTTCAAATCTATAAATTAAGGACTCCATGCAAGAACAACATAACTGATCGCTGATCAAAATCTAAATTCTCCTTGAGATTCTTTGAATTTCAAAGGAGAATTTGGGTTTCAATCACACGTTCTTGCAGGGACCCCTTCAAATGATAGTAAAATTGTGCAACATATCAGGGCTGTACATAACCCAAAATTCAAGGGGAAGCAGTTCGTATTTAACAGCAACAAATTAATTAAAAATAGTACAGTTCTCAGTACATTTTTGTATCTTTTTCGTCTTGCTAGGGGGGGCAACTGTCCCCCCTTGCCCCTGTGCTGCGTATGGCCCTGCATATCAAATGGAATCTGTCACAATAATCCCTTACCTGAGATTTATTCAGCTCCTCAATCACTTCTTTCTTTTCTTTACTAATGTCACAGACACACATAAACTCCACTTCTCTTTTGTTTGTAAAGAATTCCTCTCGAATCTTTTTGACGATGTCGACAGCAGACTTGCCTCTTGGGACAGGGCAGTTTTCAATGTCCCAAAACACGCCTATGGGCTCTAACTCTACACACTGTTTACCTGGATATACAAACAAGACCCAATGACACACAGTGAATAAGGGATGTATAATTCCACTGCATATTTTGTTTATGTCTTGGTTCATTTCTGCTCTGTTTCCTTGCACTAATGTAACTTGTAATATGATGGCATATTTTGAGTGTTCTCTTGACCTAGTTACAGTATATGGTACAATGGCACATGAGTGATGTAATAACTATGCATTAATAATTCACAAGGAAAACACAAAAGAAATCATAACCGTGACGAGTGTTTGCTACAAAATCATCCTTATTTGCATCAACCTTAACAGCAATTTTCTCAAGGAAAATTACTAGTATCTTCAACATTTTGATAAAAGATGAAATTCTATAACATTCGTTGGAAAAGTAGTTTACAACATTCGTGGCATGTTGTATCAGAACTACAAGCAGTGACGCCTTTGACTGAGTTTGCAATTCTGCCGCTCCTGTTGTGAACACTACATAAAGTAACAAAGATATTGATCATCCATGTGCCACTTTAATTAAAGTCTATCCACTCACAACACACATTGAAACTACATTGTACTGTTGAAGCTCTACTAACGGCCAACTCCCAATAATGGCCAGCCTACGCAGAATAAAAAATGTACATGTACTTACCATCACTGATGTTACTGTTCCTTACAGAAGGAGAGTTTGGGCACTTATGCCCACCATAACCAATCCCTCCAGGAGAACACTCAAAGGTGCTGAGAGAATCTCCCGAGTGTTCATAACAACTGCCGCATGCTGTACATGTAGTCACAGGTCGATTCCCATTGGCGTCAGGACTACACGAACATGATGGTTTACTGACACTAGTTGAGCCAGTTATGGGATGATAGATTGGAATGAAAGGAGTTTGTTGGTGTTTTGGTTGGAAACATGAATGTTTCTTTCTTTCTTCTTCGCTGAAGAACACTGCTTTGCACTATAAACAAAGTAAGATCAATTACTTGGAGATCATGATTTCCAATCACTCACCACTGGTCATGGTGCAGAATCGAAGACATCTATTCAACCAATCACAGCATGCAAAATCATTGCTCAACCAATCAGAATGCTTGGACACTGTATAGCACCGACACCCAATGACACAAACCATAACTACTTCCCACTCATATGAAAACCACTCCAAGTACTAATAATAATTATAACAACACATCAAGTACCAGGCACAGGTATTCTCTTGGTAAGTATAAATGACATGTTGCAATTACTAACCCCAGCACAGACTCCAGAAGGCACAGCTGATGTCTTGTCTCTAGCTTTACGAAGATGTTGTACCATGTCATCCAATTCTATGAAATGTGTCTCGCAATCAACATCTCCACATTCGCCCGTGCACTTATAGGCATTATGCGAAGGACATCTCTGCTGAGGCATGGTTCTAGACTGTTCTTTCTCTTTGTCAGCTTCTGTAGAAACATATTGCAATTTCATTCATTGACTGAACATTTTAGAATGTAGGAATTGTAGCTGTATTAAATAATTTTTTTAAAGTTATATTTGCTTCATACCCCAGGGGGGTACTCAGGGGCATCAGTGACGGGGAGCTGCGAAGACCTTTTTGGGGTTTGAAATTTGCGGCTTGGGACATTTCTTGGGTTATCAATTTTCTGGTGGACTTTTTTTGATATAAAGATTTTGGCAAGGACTTTTTGGGGGGTTGATAAACATGATATCCTACCATTCTCGATTTCATGTGGAGAAAAATTGGACTTTTTGGGGGTTACAATTTTGGGCCGTTGGACTTTTTCGGGGTCTTAATTTTGCATAATGGACTTTTTGGGGGTTAAAAAGTTTGGCCTCATTCGCACCTCCACGTCACTGATACCCCTAAGTAACCCCCACCCCCGGCTTCATACACACATTCCAGTCAATCTAAGTACCCCCTGGGACATGCACAACGGGCAATGTCATTTCTAGAGGGTTTATAGGCGAGGTGCATTTACCTATCGTGTCTTTGAGGATGTTAATGACTGGATGTCTGTTGACACAATTCACATCTCGACATTCGTAGTTCAGCCATTTTTCACAGATCTTCTCCGTGTTCTGTGTATCTGCGCAGTGGCGATACGGACACTGTACACAAAGAACAACATTGTACTTTCAGCATGACACTGGTATACCAAACAACAACAAATCAAATGACAGATTAAATATTCATAACTAAGCTTACGTACTTGACCGACTTTAAATGGACACCTCTTTCTCTCCACAAAATGAACGCAGTCCAGCAACACCTTGCCATCGTTATTCTCTTGTCTTGATGCTTTCGTTGGCTGGCTTGGTAATGCAAGCTTGTCAGGTCCTCGTGTTTCGATAATCTGCCCAAAAACATCGCAACCATCCAAACCTATTGCTGCAGCTTTGCTCACATCGTACGAGCAAAAACTCACAAAACCACATTGTTTGGAGATCCCACTTGCATCCTTCAGCACAGTTACGTTCTTCACCGGTCCAAATTTACCAAACAGGTCTAAAAGGACGCTTTCTGTGATGCGTGGAGCCAAGTTTCCAACCCAAACCGGGAAGGAAGACTCCGCCGCCGCCATCTTTCCATCCCGCACACTTCCTTTTACACAGACCTCAAGGCATGCTGGGTATTTATATCAAAAGCACTTCCCATAAGGCAAAGCAGGCATTCTCCCGCCAAAACGCTAGAGGAAGATGAATGCGAGTTCAGTGTTGTAAATATGATCTCCAATACACTACACTTAGGCTTTGTTCACACGTATCTGGCGTTTTCGTGTGAAGACGGAGTTTTTTTCCGATGTGAAAGGGACGGGGACGATTACGGGTTTTGGTATCACTTACAGGGTACACGTGACGCGTGATTTGGCCCAAAAATGGCGCGTGAATCGTGAAAAATACTTCATAAACAAAAGATTAAACCGTGATCCGTGAATTTACGAAAAAATGGCACGTGAAGCGTGATCACAACCCCCCCCCTCTGCTACCCTGCACTTAAGGTGTTCAAAACCGAACGCCAATATGTTTAGCCATCAAGGTATCATTTTATTGCCGAGTACGTTTGTGAAGCGTGATGTCAGTGTTGAAACTTGGCGTTCCCAGACTACACGAAATATTGTTCCCGCTATGTAGTGAAAAATAAATGCATCCCACAGATGTTTAACAACTATTGAACTTTAGTCATTGGCTATATTTACATTTGCATGCTCGAGTATCGTCAATATAGAAGAGAAAATCTACTTGATACATGAACATGAATCGAAAGTCAATCTACAAATCAGTTACGCATGCATGTTTACCAGAGTCACGCAACGAGTGACCAAACATTGTTCACGCTGCCATGAGCTCCTGACGCTGCGATGTCTATATTTTAGGTTCGATCGGCAGGAGCCCTGAGTTCGGTTAAATCTGTTCAAGGTTTTAGCACTATTCTCTAGATGAAATAGTTCCATAATGTAGTTCTTTGGATAAAATCTAAGGATATATAATTTTTGGTACTCGTTGATCAATCATCGATTTTCACTAGCACTCTATTGCCATTTATACCCATTCAAGCTGGTATTGTCGACTATGGAAACTTTCTCAATTTACAGTAAATTCTTCAGTATAGTATTTAGCCTCAAACTGCGTACTTCTGTATGACATTAGAAATAAGTTTTTAGGTTACAAATTTACAATGTTGCACCCGTTGTGTCTTTACTTTAATGTTCACCATTTTCAGAAACCTTGCATTTTCGCAGCTACCGATTCTACTTCATCATTCCTAGCCTGATTTTCAGACGGTCCTTGGTCCTCCGCTCTCGCTTTCTTCCCAGTCAGATGGGTAGAAAGCGCCGGAGAGTGGAGGACAGCAATGACCGTCTGAAAATCAGGCTCCATCATTCCACTAATAATTTCAATATCTTATACTTATCTTGTACTTAGTCTTGGCCATTACAAAAAAGAGCAAGGGACTGGGAACGAGTTTATTAGAATTAATGTAATTACGAAATTAAGTTATGACATGAAACAACATGTTGAAATTATCATATGTGCAAAGTTTGATGTGATTTGAGTGAATTCTGTCGGAATTATAAACTTTTGAAATTTTGAGATTTTACAGTGAATGTATGGTTTGGGTAGACAACGTAAAAAAAATACAGAGTTTGTATGGGGAAATGTACATCTTTGGTGCCCTCTAGCATCGTCAATATTAAAATGATGCCCACTTTTGCTAGTTTCTTATTGAATTAGTTTTACGGACTTGGTCCCAGTCCCCTGCTCTTTTTTGTAATGGCCAGACTCTCAGCCGTTGTCAATAAGAGTACAGACACACTGTATGACGAATCCTAAACCGCTGACCATGCAATGGGCTATATCACGTGATTGGATTTTGACTTGGCAGTGAAATCACGAGCGTAGTTTTGAACATTTTATGACATCAACTGTGTGTCAACATGGTGTCAATAAGAGTACAGACAACGCAAACCCATCTTCAATTTGTTAAATAGAACGCACTAGCGTGAGATATAGCTTACTACTGAGGTCTTCCCCTAAGGAGCCAGTTACAAGATACAAGAAGCTTTATTTGTACCAGATATAAAACAAATATACAGAAAAATTAAATATAGAAGCAAATGCAAATTAGGAGTGTTTCTCCTCTGAAAACCCAAAATTAAACCTTGTTTGATTTCGCAACAACGGAAAATATGTGGCTGTGCATGCCAGGCTAAATTATTTAATTTGAGATTATTATCCCCAGATCTTTTTGAGAGCGAATAAGGAATAAGGAATAAGGAATTTTTACCGATGTTGTAGAGGCGCCGGTAGCCTGTGAACAGGCTCTCCAAGGGGAGGGGGATGGGGGAAGGGGAGGGAGAAGGAAAGGGAGGGGGACTGGGGAGGAGGGGAGGAGAGGAAGAGCCTGTAAACATTCTTCAGAGAAAACTGTTCCGCCCCCTAATGATTTCCGTCACGCTTCGATCAATTTGCATGTGAGTTTGACAGCTCGCTCGAAGTTAACCATGCACGTATAAAGAAGAGTAAATTTACTGGCATAATAAAATACAACGAATAAACGAGCGAAATACAGATGTTAGCGTTCAATACAAGAGTCCCTAGAGTATCGATATATTCTGTTTGAAGAAACAACAGACTGAAAGCTGAGCTTCCAACGGCTCCTACACAGACAGTGAAAACTGATTTTCTAACGTCTTTAATAGAAAACTTGGCTGTACATGTAATTCCCCTTTCAAAGAGGAGAAGAGTATCCAGTACAGTTCTGTGCTGTTTTAAAACGTGCTTGGCAAATACTGTAATGGGTCAAACAGCGAAGAGAAAATAATAAATAACATCCACGTCGAAATCCTTGCTTCGCAGCTCTTTCTCATCTTCGAAAGCGATTGCTTTCATGCTCAGGTTGTTTGGATGGCTGACTTGGTCTTTCATTATTGAGATGAGTGGCGTATTAATGACGGTGGCTTTGGTCTGCTTTGCGCGATCGACATCGCTCCGGTTCTTTCCGGCAAAACGTATAGCAGAAGTTGGAATATAAAACGTTCACGAATCCCGTAGGAAGAATACCCCAAGTTCGACCCAAGTCATCGTTTTTCCTTGCAGTAGACATTATACAGGCTTTCTGCTCGCTTTTAAAACTAGTAACACTCCTTCAAACTCGTTCTCTCATTTTGTTTACAGTTGAACTTTGCTCATAAACAGGGCATGCTGAATGTCAAAATGTCAGTTGTCACAAAATTGACCAATCAGAGGCTGATACCAGATTCTGGTATCATGGAACAGTTTTCTCTGAAGAATGTTTACAGGCTCTCCTTCCCCTCTTCCCTCCTCCCCAGTCCCCCTCCCTTTCCCTCCCCCTCCCCTTCCCCTCCCCTTGGAGAGCCTGTCCACAGGCTAAGGCGCCGGTGGATTGCGTTTCCTATATATTTTAAGGACCTCACATTTGTTGGCATTAAAAGCTAAGTAATAATGAGAGTACATGCATGTTATTGATATTGTTCCATTTGGCTTTGGTTAATACTTGTTCACTTGGTGTATGCCAATAATAATAATAATAATAATAATAATAATAATAATAATAATAATAATAATAATAATAATAATAATAATAATAATAATAATAATAATAATAATAATAATAATAATAATAATAATAATAATAATAATAATAATAATAATAATAATAATCCAACTTGTGTATGATTTTGGCAGCACGCACGTGCACTTTCTCAAGGTTGTCCATGAGGGTCTTGCCACAAGAGTCCCAAATAAGCAGACACTACGTTACATGCAGATGGTAATAGACCTTATGCAAGCGTCCTGATTTTCGAGATCAGAATACTAGAATCTTTCACATAAAAATAACCACTGCCATCTGAAAAAGCAATTATTAATCAATATCTTTGGAAAATTTCAAAAGTATTGGATAAGATCCCGCGAAGATATCGTAAATGACATTTATAGGGTTTAGTATGGGACTGGTTTGATGTCATGCGTACACAGCCTCGTTCTGGTGTACTTTCAGAATTAAAAACGTTCATAACTCCGCAAGGACATGTCATTTCGTCCTAAAACTTTTACACTTATCTTATATAAATATGTTCTTTTAGTGGAACATGTTAAACCTTGAAATTAAGCAATTTACAAAATTGATGTACATCAGAACGTGGCTGTGTACGAATTCAAACGGCTATAATCGTAGCGACACCAAATATTTTCCAAAGTTAAATAAACTCACAAAGAACAAATACAGACAATTTAAAGACGATTTATTGCATTTTCGATTTTTAATAAATTTACACTGCATAATCTCTATATAAAGCTTCAAATGTGAGCTTGGGCTACCTGTGGTTTAAGTACCGTGAATACACCTATGATGACTCATGATGACTAAGCACAATCTGTAATCGAGTGGGACTGGGAACGAGTTCTTCACAGCTCCCTCACGAACGGAAATTGGAGGCCCATAAGTATTCTTCTTTCATGCTGCAGAGCATCCCAGTGCTCAATCGCACCAGGGCACGAGTGAACGCTTGTTAAAGCGTCTAGTTTTTTTTTTGTTCAGTGTCGCATATTTGGAGAACGAGACGAGTCTGACCACGAGATGATCCAGAGATGACCTATGATGACTAAGCACATTTCATCACAAGATGTCAAAAATGTAATCACGATGGTCGGTTGTTATAGAGTTTTCTCCCTCCTATACACAAATGCAATAACGCAAATTCAAAGTTCACGCTGTCGTCCGCCATTTTGAATTGGGACAAACGCGGCAAAATTTATAGAAATCTGGATCACTTTGATTTGCCATAGCTCAATTTCGTTGGATTTTCAAAAACATACCATTTTCTTTGTTATTTATGACCTAAAATATGATGGGTATTGGAAGGCTACAAATCGAGAATTTTTTTGTTTTGTTTTCAAAATAAAACGTTCGGCACGTGAATATGCAAATTAGCTCGAAATTTTAAGATAGATTCGTGAAAAGAAGATTGACTCGTAAAAGGTAGTTAAAGCAGCTATATTGGTCTTATTTTCAGTCCGACTACTCTCATGCATGCCTGCTGACTATCGAAGTTTAAATTTTGAAAATCCAACGAAATCGAGCGGAGTTACGGCAAGTCAAAGTGATCCAGATTTCTCATGATAAATTATGCCGCGTTTGTCCCAATTCAAAATGGCGGACGACAGCGTGAACTAGCTTATTCATCTTCAAGTTGGCATATATATATCTCTCCGTGATGCGTCTTTCATTTTTTTTGTTCACGTCGCGAATCTGCAATGGAGTGAGACTGGGAATGTGCACTTTCTGAAATAGTTCCCCGCAATATCCAAGGGTTTTTTTTTCGATTTTGCTAGCACTCTAACCGTCTTAAGGTATCAGGGTACCCCAAAAAACCTTTCAAACCACCGGTTTTGATTTTTTTTGACAATCAAATCTAATTGAATATTATTTATCATCTCCAAAAAACAGAATCTAAAAATATATTTTTCCTAAAAAGTTAGAATCAAAAAACGGATTTTGGTTTCATTTGATGTAAAAAGATGTTGACAAGCAAGCTGTCAACAGTACTCACGCAACAGACTTTCCACAAAGATTCAGATGCGAAGAAAGTATCCAAAAATCGTAACTGCTCACTCAAAATATCCTTGAATAACGATGCCAAACCACTCACGGTCAAAATGCTCGTATTTTCCGCCAGCAGTAACTTGGTTTTCCTGCCACGTTGTGTTACGTACTGTAAGGCGATCTTCTTTTGAATGCCATTCATATGTCATCAGGTATTGGATCACATATTTGTGGTGGATTATGGACGCTTGTGTAAACAAAGGCGCGACTTGACTTGAAAACTCTTTTGCCTTTATTTCGGAAACAAAATAGCCATGAATCAAGCGCACATTTTGAGTTCCGGGTCAAAGGGATTTTATCCGATTTAGCTGAAATTTGGTAGACACTTTGTCAAATAAATATTCTTCAAAAAGGTATCTCCGAATTTTAATATTCAATTTCCTTCAAAAGTTATAACTTGTTTTGTAAAGTGTTTTCCAGTTTTGCAGAGCTCGAAGTTTAGGACCGTATAAAAACGCAACGGGTTAATTTATCGATAAACGGAGACACCTTTTTTGTAAGCTATATCTCATGAGCTTATAAAGGTATTAGTCGAGGATTTCCGATAAATTTCGGCTGTATGGGACCTCGGCGATGATAGTGATGTGAAAATCTGAACTTTTTTACCTATTTCAAATATACTGTTTTTGTTCTAAAAACTAATTGTTTTATTGAATTCTGCATTTATTCAGCTTTCAGAAAATGTATACTTTATAGAGGTTTTAACGTAATGAGTACGCGCTAGAGCGTGTTGCGTGCATGATGGTCGTTTGGGGTACCCTGATACCTTAACCAGCCGTTTATACAAATTCTGAGCTGGCCGGTATTATGTTGTCGAGTGCCGGGCGATCCAAATTCTGTATGTTCTACCGAGTCATCCAACAAGTAACCAAACACTGATTTGATCACTCAGTATAATCGTTATCTCAGATCTAAACATTGAGAAATATTTAAGTAGTGAATACAGCTATGATGACTAAGCACAATCTGCAATCGAGTGGGACTGGGAACGAGACCACTAAAAGCTGATCTATGAGATCAGTTATCAACAGTCGAACTCTTTCTTCACAAATCTTGTTCATGCTGCAGTGCATCCCAGTGCTCAATCGCACCAGGGCACGAGTGAACGCTTGTTAAAGCGTCTAGTTATTGTTATTTCATCATCGGCCTTTCAGTTTTAGTTAGCTTTAGCTGCTTGAAAACTGCCAGGAGTATATTTCAATGTTGTTGTTTTCTGTTCGTGCGGTAAAAATGCTGGATTGAGGGCCGTTGTAGGATTAGCCTCCTCCGCATGTGTCTCTCCGTCTCGCTTTCTTTTTTGTTTCTCCTCAAAAAAGCAAAGGGATCCGAAAACTGAAGGGGTCGCATGCGGAGGAGTCTAAGTGTGGGATATTTTTGAGGATAACCATATCTTCTAAGCTATATTATTAAACACTTTACTCACTATCTCGCATCTGATTGGCTGAGAGCATGCAGTTAATTCTTGATAGCCTGTGAACTTGACAGGAAAATTCTATTATCTGCTGCAGACAATAGATTTATCCTGTCAAGTTCATTCAAGGTCATAAAGAGTGGTATACGCTTGTAGTGTCAATGGCCGTGGCAGCATTTATTGCCTACTGTAGGGCGTACAGTATTTACAGTCTGTTTTCTTACAGTTCTTTGACTGTTATAATTTTCTATTGAACTTTTTAATTAGTTTTAGTTTTTGTATATAAGCAGCACAAGACATTTGTCTGAAAATTACTGGTGCATTTTTCTCGAAATTTATCCGATGCCCCAAAATGAAAAGACGGCTCTGATTTTGATGTTTGTTCATCAGAGGATAAGATTCCTTTGTCATTGTCTCTCAACGAAAATTCCAGGATATCATTTTAAAAAGTTGTAAAAATGTGATATCGCACGTTAAAAGTTATAAGTCGCTGATTGCTCGAATTTTTCAAGCGAATTTATTATTATTTTTTATAGTTATTCATCATGAGGATTCTTGGCTGGTCACCACACTAAGTTAGCTCTAAGTATATTCAAACTGCGCTCAACGGAGATGACCAAGAATCTAAACCGTCGGGAAGAAGGCTAAGAAATAGTCACGTGATATGTAATATCTTTGGAAAGTTTTCAGACTACGCACTTCCGGTACAACACTTCCCGGTACAACAAGCTGCACACAATGATTCACGCAGCGCTGTGGCATTGTTTCCGACTACCATATGACGTCAGATGACGTCATGTGCCTTGAACGTGCTGTTTTCAGCCCCGATATAGAATCAAGGAACGAATTTTGTCTGTTTTTGAATCACTTGCTGACGATTCGTTATCGTAAGATAAATCAGTAGTATAGTAGTAGTGTCTGTATTGAAGAAATAGAAAACGAGCGCGCGTGCTATGTGCAGATTTATAGCACGCGGGAACTGATCAGAACACGAGAGAAGTGTTAAGAGAAGCACGACGCGTAGCAGAGTGCTTCTCAACACTTCTCGAGTGTTCTGATCAGTCCCCAAGTGCTATAAATCTGCACATAGCACAGCGGGCAAGTTTTCTATTTCTTTTATAAAATACAATTATGATTTTAAGGCAAGTTTTCAATTTTGTTCGTTACAAAAATGTTTGAATATCTGCGCGCGCGTGCTGTGTGCTCTCATAAAGCACGCGGAATACGCATACTTTGGCCAATCAGAGCGCGCGTTATATCATAGTTATTTTATAAAAGCACATAACGTTTGGTGTGAGTGTTATGCTATGGCTGAAAACATGCGCATAAACATGCGCATATTTCAAATGCGGCGACGAATTGCTTATTTGTTCTATTGTCCAAATGAACTTTTAATTTGTTTATCCGTTGCGTCACAATAGCTGTGTAACAATACATTATGCATGGTTAACGATAATTCGTCTTCAGTGTGAACCGCGATTAGTTTGATATAGCTTCACATAACTTGAACTCTAGCTCTTGAGTAATTTCTCTACGGCTTAGGCTCACCTACTGCAGTGCACCAAGTGGTTTACTTATTGAGCATGCGGTAAAAACTATGTTGTTTACGGTGATATCATAGACAAGCGCTTGCGTAAACAACTACTTGGACACGAGTACTTTTCAAAGAAGCTCCTTCAACATGATGCGACATGTAGCCGCCCTGTGCCTGAGTAAGTACTGTCAGCTTTGTTCGCCCTTCGCGCTTGCATTTAAGAATCAGGTTCTAAACCATTCATGTTGTAACTCTTACAGCTTTCATGGTGTTCAGATCAAGCGCTAGCGAAGGTGGTGGTAAGTAATCTGGTTTAAATGCTCACTGAGTACTGAACTATATCGAACCGAATACAGGCCGGCTTTTGTGGCCGTATGATGGAAGATACACCGCACGCTATTCTAATTTCATGATCTTTGCACAGTACATTGACCGGTATTCATTTATTTTGCACTCGAGAAAATCAGACCAATATTGTACAACAATTCCCCCACATTAAAAGATTATCTAGCTCATTTGTAGCTCACTTATGCAATTTGCACTTCATTTACGAAGTGCATGTAGCTTATTTCAGACACACAATCACTCTATCCCCATCGAACATTGGCGTTCTTTCAAAATCTAATTTAAAAAGTATTACTCGAATAAAGTGGTTGTGAAAAACTGTTTTCTTGAAAATAAAGTTGTCAGTTGAGTACACGAAGTTCAGGTTTCTGCTTTTGGCGTGTATGGCCTGTATGAAGAAAAGACCTGGTGCTGAAGATCGAAGTGAAGTAGACACAGGTTCTTAGACACGGGTTCTAACTGGCTGTCTGGAATGCTAATATTCACATTCGTTTTGACCAAAAACAACAAGAAAAAAAAAACACTTTTCGATGAGTTTCTGAGCTCCATTCAACTGAGTTAGTATACGTAAAGTTTTCGCTCTGGTTGAATTCTTTCCGGAAGATATTTCGAGTTTCAATCCCCAATCACTGAAGTAAGGTCAAAGGCGCCCATTCCAACAGGCCCACAATTACTTTACTACACAGGCCTTCGATTCGAAAAACACACATAAAAGCACGACACAAAGGAGATGTTTGTGTATTCTTCAAAACGAAGTAATCGTCACACGTCTTGCACTGAGCAAATACTTTTGGCTCGAGATAGATTCACAGACACAGTGAAACGAGAGGTAAATTGATGAAAAATCAGGGACTTTGCGTTTGGTCTTAATTAGGCTACAGTTGCAGTTCAGTTAGGCACTGGTGATGTGAAAAAGTACAAAAAACCTTGATTACGTAACACCATTTTTGATCGAATAAATCACGAAAGTAAATAAAGTTGCACGAAAACGAAAAAAGTATTATTGTAAAGCTGTATGTTAGTGATATAGGAATTGCCTGGCGCTGAGAGTACTCAATCAAGAATTATAAATATACTCAGTTATATTTATAACGAACCCAAACACATCCGCCTCCTTACGGTATGGTGTCCTGCAGGCTTCTTTGTCTGCTTCAGTGCGTTGCTTGGCGACCAGTAAATAATATAGTTTTCCTTTGTCAAAGTTTTGAATAAGGCGGTCGTGTGGAAACGTAAGTGTGGATATTGGTTTGCAATTGAAAAGTGAGCCTTACGAAATTAAATCTGATTAACACTCGCTTTAAGATTTGAATTCAGCGTGAGAAACCTATTGAAAGTGATGGGACAAAAGATCGGGATCATTTATAGAATGACTATGCGAAACTCAGTGACAAATGAATCAGTCTTCTTGCCCACTTTATCATGTTACTTTACTGTACCCGGCCTCTTGGAAGAATCACCTATAAAGATATAAAGTACTATATAGGGAAATCAATCAATCAATCATAATCATCGACTTTTCTAGAAGGATTTCAGATGTTTCAAACATAATCAATAACCTGCAGCTATGACATTCGAAAAATGTTTTCCCTATACTGACAGTGTATACATCTATTATACTGCACTGTGTGTGTTTCGTTTCATGTGCCGTCCACCGTCCTTCATCGAAAACGTGGACGTAAACGAACCACTTTTAGTGATATTGGAAATACTCCTTCATACATGCCATGCATAAATCGATTTCTGTAATTTGCATACATTTGCAAGATCATATTGAAAGATCATCCACAGTTTAGTGTATTTATCAAAATGAAGCCATCATAAAGTAGTAAGCGTTTGAAGGGTGCAAAATATATTATTACATGGAAACGAGGAATTTAGGCCCAAAGTTCGATTTCTGGTACAAAACTTTGTAATTTCAAATCACTATAACTTTTCAAGATTTCGCAGTCCGTTCAGCACTACAATAATAATAACAATTAGGTGTGTTCATTGTTGAGATGGTCAGATATTGCTCTAACATATTCCCAACTACAGAGTGAATGAGATTTTATGATTCTACAATTAAAACCAAGGATTCAAACGGTCTATGAATCGAAGGGGTGGTTCCGGTTCACACGGTCCCGGACGAATTTAATTCTATTGTTTGTATTATCCAATCACAACAGATCTTGTAAGCAGCTGCGAGACATACCGAATTTTGACCCGTTTAAAACTTTGACCAGTACAGACCGTTTACACGCAACCGTCTCTTTATTAATTGTATAAAATTTTGTATATAATTTTTGTCCGGATACCACAGTTCCGTGTGAACGGAACGCCTAAACGTACAACGTTTTGAACGGTTAAAAATTCGCAGAGGCTAAAAATTTTTTTTCGCTTTACCGACAAGCCTTATTTATATAGCATTATTATCTTATTACTGTGAGAAACCTCAATAATGATGTGTATTGCATGGTGTGTGTTCTTTGTAGAACCCAGCGCCAGCAAGATTGAACCAACTGAAGGCAGCATGGCTGGCAGTACCATGTTAATCATCCATGGCAAAAGTGAGTGTGTTAATCAACGTGTTGATTTAACAACATGGGTCTTTAAAAGCATCCACAAAGCACTGCATGATTCGCACTCATCGCACAAAGCAATCTCTAATGTAGGCCCCACACATAGTCCCCCACCTGGCCAGGTGTCTGACTGATTGTTATACATACCAAGCATATTCCAATCACTAGTCTGCGTGAGTTCCATTCACATTAACTGAAGTAATGACGCATGGAACGATTTGTAACGGTGATCAGTTTTGCGCGCCGCAACAACGCGATATTCGTTGCCTAGTTTTGATGGCGTTCCAAAACACAGGCAGCCGTACCATTGCTTCTGAGACTACTTAATATATTGTAATAAATAAAAAAGATATTTGTACACGTATGCGCGCGTCTTTTTTGATGGGTTTCCTGTGGTAGAGCGCTCGCGTGCAATACGTATTATATTTGGCTGTTCGATTCCCGTAAGACGCGCCCGCAGAAATGCAGTATGAAATACTGTTCTTCCACAGTAAATCCATCAAATAAGACGCGCGCATACAAATATCTTTTTTATTGATTATAATTAAGTAGCCTCAGAAGCAATGGTTGGGCTACCTGTGTCCACAACTGGTGACATGTTGCCTCAAATAGGAATGTGCTTTTAAAACTGTCCAGCATTAAAACCACCAGTTAAACGTTTTCCATGTTCACATAGCCTTATGCAAACACGAAGGGGAGCTGTTTGGGAGAAGTCGAGAGCTGATGAGTAAAAACGAGCCACAGGCGAGCTCGACACTTCTCCCAAACCCCCGAGTGTTTGCATCAGGCTATGCAAACACGGAAAACGATTTATATTTCCTTTATAAAATAAATACAACTGTGACGTCATTACCGTGTTTGCATAGCCTGATGGAAATAAGGCCAATCAGATCACAGAGATTTCTGAATGTATTTTATCATTTACTATTATTGACTTCCCCCCCCCCCCCCGGCTTTTTCCAATCGTCATTTATTTTTGCGTTCTTACTGATTCTGTGCTTGTTGCTAATATACACACTATTTTACACGTAGATTTTGCTGAGAGTCAGTTCACAAGCATCGATAATCCAAACGTGGGAAATCGTGTTGTCTTTCTGTCTGAACATCACTCAGTAGAATGCATTATAACACCTACTGGTGTGAGTAAGACCATTTTTACATGTGAAACAAAGTAGGTTTGCAGTGTCTATTGATACCTATAGGGAGGGGAAGGGAAGGGAAGGGAGGGGAGAGGAAGGGAGGGGAGAGGAAGGGAGGGGAGAGGGAGGGAGGGGAGAGGAAGGGAGGGGAGGGGAGGGGAGGGAGGGGTACTGAAGGGGGAGGGAAGGGGTACTGAAGGGAGGGGAGCGGCTTAAATAATAATATTAATTTTATTTATATCTACAAAATCTCCAATAACTATAGTTATAGGAACCGCCTTATTTGCTGAATGTCTTGAATCACTTACCGATTAGTTATTGCATGATTAGAGTATATTGACTTACTCTTAAATAAACAAACAAACAAACATATGAATAACTAAAAATCTTGTAATTGCAGCCAGGATGCATTATATGACATTAAAATTGGTTGTCTCTGGCTTATATATTTGTTAATTAAGCTACAAACGTTTCGATCCTTCCTCGGATCACTTCAGTGTAACGATCTTGTTGTAATGCGTATGCTATGCTATTTTTTAAACCTACTAGCGCGCGCTGGTGCTAGATCGATCTACGAGAGTTCTATATATTTCTGGAATCCTGACATAGTCATTCTTTGACTTTGGGTCTTTTATGGAATGCCAGGATTCCAGAAATAGTCTTTGGTGGTAGTTCTTTTCTGTCTCGACGATTCTTGTTTCTTTGAAATTCAGCTGGTGACCAGTTGCGTTTGCGTGTTCTGCTACCTTTGAAGCTGGCGCGTTGTTGCAAACAGCCCTCCTGTGTTCTGATAATCTAGTAGACATTGATCTTTCAGTTTGACCATGATAAACGAAGTCACAATCCTCACATTCATCCTGTACACCACGCCTGAGGAATGATAGTCTTTCTTGTCGTTTATCATGGTCAAACTGAAAGATCAATGTCTACTAGATTATCAGAACACAGGAGGGCTGTTTGCAACAACGCGCCAGCTTCAAAGGTAGCAGAACACGCAAACGCAACTGGTCACCAGCTGAATTTCAAAGAAACAAGAATCGTCGAGACAGAAAAGAACTACCACCAAAGACTATTTCTGGAATCCTGGCATTCCATAAAAGACCCAAAGTCAAAGAATGACTATGTCAGGATTCCAGAAATATATAGAACTCTCGTAGATCGATCTAGCACCAGCGCGCGCTAGTAGATTTAAAAATAGCATACGCATTACAACAAGATCGTTACACTGAAGAAGATCCGAGGAAGGATCGAAACGTTTGTAGCTTAATTAACAAATATATAAGCCAGAGACAACCAATTTTAATGTCATATGAATAACTAAATAAGGTATAAGATGCATACACTCTACATTTGTTAATAATAATAATAATGCTGCTGATGATGATGATGATAATAATAATAATCGATGAATAATAATAATAAATTCTAGACAAATCACTAACTCAGTAAAAAATAGAACTTATCATGTTATATCAATTACTCACCAATCAGCTTGTTTTAAAATCCCTATGATCTAGGGCGCTCGCCAGACTGTCCTCTTCTCCCTCTTCGACTTCAGTTTTGCATTTCTTGTTAATTCTGCAGAGCTTCGCCGGTATCGTCCGAAGGGACATACGAAATGCAGCTGTTTGTAGACGGTAAAGAGACCAAACCCTGCGGAAGCAAATGTAGATTTAAGGTGAGTCAAATAAGAGGGTACTAGCTATGAGTAGTTGTCACTGATAAGTCGAATCTCTTTTTGTGTTAATCCTTAATCATGAAGAAGACTTAGAAGAACACTTTATTTCAAGAGGATATAGCACATAAAAGTGAATACACACTCGTGACCCTCGCATAATAAAAGTACAATATAAAATGGTTGTTTTTTAATTATTAGTTCGAACAACTAGAAATGCTTTCTTTTATACATGGAAGTAACTGAAAAACTGACTTCAACGATCTTTGTTTATCTTTGTTTATTGTTGCCAAGGAAACCTCGATCGAACTGAAATTGACATAATTCTAATTTTCCATCTTTGCCCGGGCCCTTTGTGTTTACGATCTTCGGAATGAAGACAGAGGCCCCCGTTTCTCGAAAGCCCCGAAAGCTTATCGGGCCCGAAAAGGGTTTCTTTAAAAATCTATCTCTTCAAAACAAAGTAGTTTATGTTCCATGTTTACATACATGAAACTTTGCATGAAGGGAAAGTTTGTTCATATTTTAAAAACATGTCATAAGAACAGCTTTGTAGAGTAAGTGTTTCAGATTTCTGGGATGTCTTTTCGGGTCCGAAAAGTCAGTTTACAAGAAAAAAAAACCCAGAATCATTCTCTTTCGGGAAACGTCAGTGACAGAAGTTGATTCATGTGATTAATTAACTAACGTCTTGTTATCAATTTTCAAGTTGTAAAAACCGTAATAATAACAAATTGTAACAATGTCATATTGAAGTTGTAAAGGTTTTTGCAATAAATATTAATTAAAAGAAAAAAAAAAAAAAAAAAAAAAAAAAAAAAACTAACGTCTTGTGTTTAGTATGCTAATAGGAAAACACCCACTATCACCAAAGTAGAGCCAAGAACCGCAGTTCCAGGTACACCAGCTATAGAAATTACCAGCCGCACTATGTATATTACCCATGATCCCTTATTGTTTATTTGATAGAGAGTAACGTAACGAGTGCAGTAGATTATGACTGATACACCACTACCGTCATTACCATTGACATATCAGTTCTAAGTTTTGACAATATGATCTCCAATTTAAAAACTGTATCAGGAGCCCATACGTAGGAGCATCCACGTAGCATTAAAATCTGTAACGGCGTTTGAACAAGTTTGGCTATTTTTAGAACACGAAATTGACCAATCACTGTTGCTGCAAATTCAATCAATCAATCGTGCAATCAATCAATCGTTTATTTATCTACGTTACGTCAAAGAGCAAAAGCTCGTTCAAAATACGAACGTGTAACGATCGCGAATTGCGGCAAATAAAACAATCGTTTAAATAAAACGTTACGTTGCGGCAAATAAAACGAGTTGCGTCAAATAAATCGAGTTGCGATCGCGAATTGCGGCAAATAAAACAAGTTGCGGCAAATAAAACGAGTTGCTGCAAATAAAACGAGTTGCTGCAAATAAAAGGAGTTGCTGCGAATAAAACGAGTTGCTGCAAATAAAACCGGAAGTGCACAGTGATTGGTCAATTTCGAGAAATCGTGTTCTAAAAATAGCCAAACTTGTTCAAACGCCGTGACATAGACCCGTAGCATGGATGCTCCTACTTATGGGCTCCTGACTGTATAGCATATACAATGTGCTGAAGAAAGAACGTTGAATCCATTCAAGTGTTAATTCCACTGGTCTTTCGTCGACGGCAAACACCGAAAAATGTGTAACTAATTCAGCCAATCAAAACACTCGAACCCAGTCTTCCAACATTTGCCACAGACTAGATTATACTAAACCGTCATAGCAGTGATGATCTTGATCGCAAGGTATCATGGGATCGGACACAAGGTCAAGACACATCTGAATGAATATAAAAATGATGTATCCGAGCCCATGGTGCCTTGCGCGCACTTAGGATTTTTTCAAAAGCTACTTAGTCAAAATGTGAACTGACGAGACCTAGGGCTCCAGAGTAGTAATATCTGACTTGCATTGGCTTGAACGTATTTCAAAATTAATAGGTTCGACTGAAATAAGTTCATGGTTAGTTCGACGTTTGCCGTAGACCTAAGAAACTCTGAACGATTTGGCGTTCGTTAATCTGAACCATCCTTTTGATCAAAAATCAAAAATCCATTCTAGTTGCAGTCTATATAGTATAGCCGCTTAAAACTGTCGTAAGGCATCATGGGATAGCTAGGACACAGCCGGAGTCTTTACAATATTTTATACGTCTCAGTTCACATTTCCAAAACATTCTACAAATTTGTAAACAAGATGTTTTTACTTTGACAGAAACTCCGATCACAATCTGTGGCAAGATATTTACTATCCAATTTAGCCGATTTTCTAAAGGCTTTGACCCCCAGAAGAACGAGATTACCAGGTAAGGTCAGGTAGGAGTCATTACGTCACTTCCTGTATGGTCTCATTGGTGCCCTGGCGGCGTTTTCCTTGTATTGCGACCAGTGAAGTTACCATTAAGGAATTGCATTGTGGTTCTGTCAATCAAATCATAAAACACTTAGCCATGATCATGTCGGTCTTCCTTTGGTACGATATACAGTGAAGCTCCGCTGACCAACTCGTGGATTACCACGCGCTTCCCCAAAGTTGTGAGCCTGCGATGTACTTCAGCGGCAACGTAATGAAAGCCGGTTTACAGCCCGAGTGAACGCCGAGGTTCCCAGTATATCTCTACTTCTGTCTTCGGATTTGGTTGAACTGAAAGAGTTCCTTGTCTATTCATTGTACGCACTTCGTGGCCAGGTTACACAGTCGTACTTCAGTTGATTGACGGAAGCCAATGCAATGTTTCGGCGCGGAAGGATAAATTCACGCCTGTATGTAAAGGCGCTGTTACACGTAACATTTTCTCGTGCAACTCGTCTCGCGAAAAAAATTGTTGCAGGTTGCAAGAGCGTTTTTTACGTGGAACATCCCCTCGCGCGACTAGTTTTATTCTTTTTTTTGTTGCACGAAAAGTAGAACTAGCTTCTAATTTATGCAACAATTTTTGTAAAAATTTACGTGTAACATGGGTCCATACAACTTGTCTCGCACCACAACTAGAGAGAACAAGTCGATCACTGAGAAAGTGAGAACTTACAACATAATAAAAACAGACCAAAACACAATTATTTTCGATAAACATGGCAGACGAGGACAAAGTTTACGATATTTTCCCAGAAAAGAGTGGAAATGACGGTTTCACGATTGCGCGTGCAACTTGAAATTTGTTTGTGCGCGAGAAAAGTTGCAACGGAAATTGTACGTGCGACATGGTCTCCTGCAACCTGCAACAATTTTTTTCGCGAGACGAGTTGCAAGAGAAAATGCTACGTGTAACAGCGCCTTATGGGTGCTACCACTGCGATTCGCTAGGCTGATGGTATTATGTGGACGCGTATAGCACATTTATAATAGATAGAAATCTCTAATATCCCATCGGGGTCACTTTCTCCGTTCGGGCCCATTTTCTTTGGAGAACGCTCACAAGACGTTTTATGGGTACGCTATACTACTTCAACTTTTGATGATTAATTCACGATTTGTTTCACAGGGTTTTCTTCGGCTCTGACATCGGCGATTCTTACGATGAAACCAACAAAATGTAAGTTTGCGGATGGATTATGTTTGAATGACAGAGTACCATTATATTTTATTATTATATACTATATTATTTCTTATCTGTCCAGTTTTTGTTTTATCACCAGTATTGTTTTATCACCATTTGTAAGAGCATTGAGATAGTTATGTGATGCACTCAAGAAATAAATTATTATTATTACCATTTTAGTCGAGTAGTTTTCTCTGTGCAAGAGTTGAACGATTTCAGTTCTTTTTGCTTGAGGTGATTTCCTTCAAATAGAAGGAGAAATTGGATCTTTGAGAAACTTTGCATAAAGCTTGCATTGACACTTTTCCGAGGGGGAACTGGGGCGAGTATCGTAAAAATTCCTGTTTATCCATGAAAGTTAGAGAAAGTGAAATTTCGTCTAGTGCGAAATTCATTGCAAATGGAAAATTCCTGCTAATGAAAAAAAATCATGTTTCAATCATTATCATGCGCAGATAAGTTGCGCAGTGCAAAACTAGGGAATCACGCATGCGTAGAGCCGATCTGCATAGGCGGCTATATAAATATATTATTATTATAAAGTTGTTATTGAACAGTCCAAGTAACAATCCAAGCGATTATTTCAAATTTTGTAAATAAGGATTTTTTATCTATTTTTTATCTCTTATTTGTAATTTGTTTCGAGAAATAAAATTATCATCATTATTATTATTATTATTATTATTATTTTATTATTATTATTATTTTATTATTATTATTATTATTATTATTATTATTATTATTATTATTATTATTTTATTATTATTATTATTATTATTATTATTATTATTATTATTTTATTATTATTATTTTTATTATTATTATTATTATTATTATTATTATTATTATTATTATTATTATGCGCTCCAATTCTATCTGGTCCTAGGTACGGTGCTTACATCAGTGGAGAATATGGATGCTTCGGCTCCAAACCTAGATCTAACCAAGTCGGTAAGAAAAAACACATATACATTTGTTTACCATTCTTGCGCGGCCAAGTTGCTTGTTACTGTGTGGTTGTCAGTCAATTTTCATATCTGATTCACTCATTGTTGTTTTCCAGCGTCGAATGACATTTCGTATATCGTGAGGGAGAAGGGTATCTCTGCGTATGCAGACAAAAGTATCTACCTTGTTGATGCACAAAAGCAACTCTATTTGTATCAAACACATGCAGGTAATCAGGGTTGATACTACTGCACGACCTATAAACACATTAGATCCACTGTACATTAGATCCTTGTTGATGCACAAAAGCAACTCTATTTGTATCAAACACACTGCAGGTAATCAGGGTTGATACTACTACACGACCTATAAACACATTAGAGCCACTGTACATTAGATCCTTGTTGATGCACAAAAGCAACTCTATTTGTATCAAACACATGCAGGTAATCAGGGTTGATACTACTACACGACCTATAAACACATTAGATCCACTGTACATTAGATCCTTGTTGATGCACAAAAGCAACTCTATTTGTATCAAACACATGCAGGTAATCAGGGTTGATACTACTACACGACCTATAAACACATTAGATCCACTGTACATTAGATCCTTGTTGATGCACAAAAGCAACTCTATTTGTATCAAACACATGCAGGTAATCAGGGTTGATACTACTGCACGACCTATAAACACATTAGATCCACTGTACATTAGATCCTTGTTGATGCACAAAAGCAACTCTATTTGTATCAAACACATGCAGGTAATCAGGGTTGATACTACTGCACGACCTATAAACACATTAGATCCACTGTACATTAGATCCTTGTTGATGCACAAAAGCAACTCTATTTGTATCAAACACATGCAGGTAATCAGGGTTGATACTACTGCACGACCTATAAGCACATTAGATCCACTGTACATTAGATCCTTGTTGATGCACAAAAGCAACTCTATTTGTATCAAACACATGCAGGTAATCAGGGTTGATACTACTGCACGACCTATAAACACATTAGATCCTTGTTGATGCACAAAAGCAACTCTATTTGTATCAAACACATGCAGGTAATCAGGGTTGATACTACTACACGACCTATAAACACATTAGATCCACTGTACATTAGATCCTTGTTGATGCACAAAAGCAACTCTATTTGTATCAAACACATGCAGGTAATCAGGGTTGATACTACTGCACGACCTATAAACACATTAGATCCACTGTACACATTAGATCCTTGTTGATGCACAAAAGCAACTCTATTTGTATCAAACACATGCAGGTAATCAGGGTTGATACTACTGCACGACCTATAAACACATTAGATCTACTGTACATTAGATCCTTGTTGATGCACAAAAGCAACTCTATTTGTATCAAACACATGCAGGTAATCAGGGTTGATACTACTACACGACCTATAAACACATTAGATCCACTGTACATTAGATCCTTGTTGATGCACAAAAGCAACTCTATTTGTATCAAACACATGCAGGTAATCAGGGTTGATACTACTGCACGACCTATAAACACATTAGATCCTTGTTGATGCACAAAAGCAACTCTATTTGTATCAAACACATGCAGGTAATCAGGGTTGATACTACTGCACGACCTATAAACACATTAGATCCACTGTACATTAGATCCTTGTTGATGCACAAAAGCAACTCTATTTGTATCAAACACATGCAGGTAATCAGGGTTGATACTACTGCACGACCTATAAACACATTAGATCTACTGTACATTAGATCCTTGTTGATGCACAAAAGCAACTCTATTTGTATCAAACACATGCAGGTAATCAGGGTTGATACTACTGCACGACCTATAAACACATTAGATCCTTGTTGATGCACAAAAGCAACTCTATTTGTATCAAACACATGCAGGTAATCAGGGTTGATACTACTGCACGACCTATAAACACATTAGATCCACTGTACATTAGATCCTTGTTGATGCACAAAAGCAACTCTATTTGTATCAAACACATGCAGGTAATCAGGGTTGATACTACTACACGACCTATAAACACATTAGATCTACTGTACATTAGATCCTTGTTGATGCACAAAAGCAACTCTATTTGTATCAAACACTGACATGCAGGTAATCAGGGTTGATACTACTACACGACCTATAAACACATTAGATCCACTGTACATTAGATCCTTGTTGATGCACAAAAGCAACTCTATTTGTATCAAACACATGCAGGTAATCAGGGTTGATACTACGGCACGACCTATAAACACATTAGATCCTTGTTGATGCACAAAAGCAACTCTATTTGTATCAAACACATGCAGGTAATCAGGGTTGATACTACTGCACGACCTATAAACACATTAGATCTACTGTACATTAGATCCTTGTTGATGCACAAAAGCAACTCTATTTGTATCAAACACATGCAGGTAATCAGGGTTGATACTACTACACGACCTATAAACACATTAGATCCACTGTACATTAGATCCTTGTTGATGCACAAAAGCAACTCTATTTGTATCAAACACATGCAGGTAATCAGGGTTGATACTACTGCACGACCTATAAACACATTAGATCCACTGTACATTAGATCTTTCCGTTGATGCAGGAGAAAGCTCGCGCATGCGCAGACCGCGGTGTGCTCTAACCCTGCTGTACTAACTTCAAATGTTCAAAATGTAGGTATCAAGACAGTAAGTCCAACATCCGGGAGTTTGGCTGGTGGTACCATGGTTACTATCACAGGAGTGGGGTTTGGTACCAAGAAAGAGAATGCAAAGGTCATGATTGCAGGTAATGACATTATGCAACAAATATGATATTCATGTGTAATGTTCATAATGCTACGACAGCTATGAAGTGATAGAAACTAGTGGCAAATGATTTCTACTTTAAAGCTGAGTCCCCCACTAGAAGGACTAGGAGGAGGAGGGGAGGGGGGATACTAGAGTACTTACTATCTGGACTCCAATGCTCCTCCGCCTATTCTCGGAGTTCACGTGACGTCATGGCAGCCATGTTGGTTCCCAAATACAAAGCATTCCTCATTAGCTTCTCTTGTTGGTTCATCCAACATGGCGGCTGCGTCTTTGTTATTTATTTCTCAAGGGATTTTTGGTCACGTGGTTGCACACCAAGAATATGCTAACAAATGAAAATGAAAACCTACGAACGGAAATGTTTTCACTCCTATCACTGGATAAAAAGGCAACACTTTTCAAACTTTAAAAATTCGCTGGAAATTCGTCGGATATTATTGAAAATGTCCAACGTACTTCCAAGGTTTGTCGATTATAGCTTCTGTTTGTTTTATTATTGCACGCTTTCGCTTTCTTCCCAAGATAAGCCTGCCAATACTCCAGTTTCGAGTTGTTTAGCATCACTGTACTACTTGCATGTATGCAGGTATAGCCTCGAGTCAGTGTAAATTATTCACAAATACCAACGAGAATGCAAACAAATGTTGTTGACAGTGGACGATAGAACACCTCCAGTCAGAGAGTAACCCGTGGAATTATAAAATAATGTTTCCAATGTCAACAACATTTGTTCGCATTCTCGTTGGTATTTGTGAATAACTTACACTGACTCGAGGCTAACCCTGCAAACATGCGTCTGCTGTCGGAATTTACAGCTGTTAAAAGTTAAATGACGTCATGAGCGCCATAGCAATTGTTCTTCTACAGTTCTACGTAACGAATAAACTTGTTTTCTGCAGGTATCGAATGCAAGATTCAGACGCTCACCTACTATGAAATAACATGCATCACAGATGCACAAGCCGATACAAAACCGGTTTATTCTGGTAAGTATGACGTCATTCGCTAAAGGTTCGAATGTTTGAATAATTTTTGTTATTGTAAAAAAAAATTTGACATCATATGCGTTGTCCTTTATTGACGATAAATTTCGTAAACATGTCACATTGGGACCACTCACTCGCGCGGGATCAATAAACTTTCATTACATTGCCGCTGAAGTTCATCGCAGGCTCACATATTGGGGGAATGCAAGAGGGTGGAAATAAACATTCATTGCATTGCCGCAAAACCGGTTTAAGTACATCGCAGGGTTCACATAGTGGGGTTTTTTATGTAAGAGGGTGGAATAAACTTTTTCATTACATTGCCGCTGAAGTACATCGCAGGCTCACATATTGGGGGAAGAGGGTGGAATAAACTTTCATTACATTGCCGCTGAAGTACATCGCAGGCTCACATATTGGGGGAAGAGGGTGGAATAAACTTTCATTACATTGCCGCTGAAGTACATCGCAGGTTCACATATTGGGGGAAGAGGGTGGAATAAACTTTCATTACATTGCCGCTGAAGTACATCGCAGGCTCACATATTGGGGGAAGAGGGTTGCCAACGAAGGGTGCCTTTGATTTCCAGTCAGAGAGAGAGAAAGAGAGAGAGAGAGAGAGAGAGAGAGAGAGAGAGAGAGACGTGCAAAGAAGGCTGGATTGTTAAACACGTCACGGTGTCTTTATAACTAGTTTATATTTCACAGGAAACCGAGGTCTTTTGTGGGAAACCTGGTCACAATCACCGAAGTCGAATCTAGCAGACATAGAGAGCTTATCTACATCCGCTGATAACTACCTCAAAGAATTCCTCACCAACGGCTCTAGTCTAGCGTCTTTTAACAACACTGGTGGCTACAGTTCTAGAGTCAGCGGTTTCTTCGTGGCACCATGGGATGATGTCTATACGTTTCATATCATGTCAGATGATGCTAGTGTGCTGTATTTAAATACATCCGGAAATCCCGATGGCAAAGTAAGTTAGAGGGGCTTGTGAGTGTATGTCCGTCTGCTTGAATGTCGACTGTCTGTCTAGATCTCTGTTTGCCAGTCCGCCTGACTGTCTTCTGATCTGACTGTCTGTCTGTCTTCTGACCTGACTGTCTGTCGGTCCGTCTGCTTGAATGACTGTCTGTCTGTCTTCTCACGTGACTGTCTGTCCGTCTGCTTGAATGACTATCTGTCTGTCTTCTGACCTGGCTGTTTGTCTGTCCGTCTGCTTAAATGACTATCTGTCTGTCTTCTGACCTGGCTGTCTGTCTGTCCGTCTGCTTAAATGACTGTCTGTCTGTCTTCTGACCTGGCTGTCTGTCTGTCCGTCTGCTTGAATGACTGTCTGTCTTCTGACCTGAATGTCTGTCGGTCCGTCTGCTTGAATGACTGTCTGTCTATCTTCTGACCTGACTGTCTGTCGGTCCGTCTGCTTGAATGACTGTCTGTCTGTCTTCTGATCTGACTGTCTGTCGGTCCGTCTGCTTGAATGACTGTCTGCTGTCTTCTGACCTGACTGTCTGTCGGTCCGTCTGCTTAAATGACTGTCTGTCTGTCTTCTGACGTGACTGTCTGTCCGTCTGCTTGAATGACTATCTGTCTGTCTTCTGACCTGGCTGTCTGTCTGTCCGTCTGCTTAAATGACTGTCTGTCTTCTGACCTGAATGTCTGTCGGTCCGTCTGCTTGAATGACTGTCCGTCTGCTTGAATGACTGTCTGTCTGTCTGTCTTCTTACGTGACTGTCTGTCCGTCTGCTTGAATGACTATCTGTCTGTCTTCTGACCTGGCTGTCTGTCTGTCCGTCTGCTTAAATGACTGTCTGTCTTCTGACCTGGCTGTCTGTCCGTCTGCTTGAATGACTATCTGTCTGTCTTCTGACCTGGCTGTCTGTCTGTCCGTCTGCTTAAATGACTGTCTGTCTTCTGACCTGAATGTCTGTCGGTCCGTCTGCTTGAATGACTGTCCGTCTGCTTGAATGACTGTCTGTCTGTCTGTCTTCTCACGTGACTGTCTGTCCGTCTGCTTGAATGACTATCTGTCTGTCTTCTGACCTGGCTGTCTGTCTGTCCGTCTGCTTAAATGACTGTCTGTCTTCTGACCTGGCTGTCTGTCGGTCCGTCTGCTTGAATGACTGTCTGTCTTCTCACGTGACTGTCTGTCCGTCTGCTTGAATGACTGTCTGTCTTCTGACCTGGCTGTCTGTCCGTCTGCTTAAATGACTGTCTGTCTTCTCACGTGACTGTCTGTCCGTCTGCTTGAATGACTGTCTGTCTTCTCACGTGACTGTCTGTCCGTCTGCTTGAATGACTGTCTGTCTTCTGACCTGGCTGTCTGTCCGTCTGCTTAAATGACTGTCTGTCTTCTCACGTGACTGTCTGTCCGTCTGCTTGAATGACTGTCTGTCTTCTGACCTGGCTGTCTGTCCGTCTGCTTGAATGACTATCTGTCTGTCTTCTGACCTGGCTGTCTGTCGGTCCGTCTGCTTGAATGACTGTCTGTCTGTCTTCTCGCGTGACTGTCTGTCCGTCTGCTTGAATGACTGTCTGTCTGTCTTCTGACCTGGCTGTCTGTCGGTCCGTCTGCTTGAATGACTGTCTGTCTGTCTTCTCGCGTGACTGTCTGTCCGTCTGCTTGAATGACTGTCTGTCTGTCTTCTGATCTGGCTGTCTGTCGGTCCGTCTGCTTGAATGACTGTCTGTCAAGTCGTCTATTGGCCCATATATCTGTCTCTTTTTTGTTTGCACGCCTATTTTCCCACTTGATTACACGTCGGTTTGTCTGTCTTTCAGTCCGTTTATGCACCTAAATGTCTGCCCGTCTATCATCTGCAGATATTAGTTTTTAAGCTGGTTTAACTAGTTTTCATTGTGAATCAGGTCAAGGTAGCGGAATGTAAATCATGGACAAACAAATGGAACAAGAGATCAGAGCAGAAGTCGTCTCGCTTTCCCCTGACCAAGGGGCAAGAGGTGTACCTCTATGCTCTGCATTCAGACTTTGGTACTGGACACTACGTGAAAATTGGTGTTAGCATGGATGATGTTCAGCACCCGAATGCTAAGATAGGAGGAGCAGTGGACGAGAAACAAGCAATAAGAGTATCGTCTGTTGCTCTTTGCGAGACACAAGTAAGTGTCAACAAGTTCACTTTGCTTTTGTTTTTGTTGCTTTTGTTTTTGGTTGCTTTTGTTTTTGTTTGCTTTTGTTGCTTTTTTGCCCTTTTTTTGTTGCTTTATTTGTTGCTTTTTTTGCTCTTTTTTTCCTTTTTCCTAGCTACTTGTGGCCAGCTATATAAGTTGATTGGTTGATGAAATAGAACAGGGGGGTCACTGACTTCGTTTCTGAGTGATGGGGGATAGGATGGGGAATAGGATGGGGGAGTTTAATGGCATTTTGACTACAGCTAGAATACTACTTTTTCAGTATTTTTCCGACATTGCACATGAACAGGAATGGGCTCCTGACATGAACAAATAACGTACTCAATCGAAGAAAACACATTGGAAGCTAGGGAGTCTATAAATAAGTGAACAAAAATGAAATAAAAACAGTGGGTCACCGTACTGATATGCGAGATATAGTGACTAGAAACTTGCGACTAAAATGTTTTTATTTCGCGAAAAACCTTTTATCCCGTCCGCAAGGTACTGGGTTCTAGTATTTTGAGGACAGCGAGTAGATTATTTATGCGGCACATTCAAACAACTTTCAGAACAATATCTAACTTACAATATGAATTGGCAGAATATAGAAGAGAAACGACGTAGGATATTTGGTAAAAGGACTAACAAGTTATTAATGCTGTACTGTTTAGATTCTTGATATGACCAGTTGCTCAACCAGCTTCAAACTAAAAGACGGTGGTGTCACCAGTAATGCCATACAGCCTGGTACAGTAACAGCTGAAAGTCTCGACAAGACCCTCGCCGATTTCTTTTCGGTTGCGTGCGAACCCGGCGCAAGAAGTAAGGAAAAGAGGAAGAAAGGAAGGGAATTCATTTATTATTAAAAAGAAGAAAGGAAGGGAAAAGAGAAGAAAGGAAGGGAAAAGAGAAGAAAGGAAGGGAAAAGAGAAGAAATTAAGGAAGGGAAGAGAGAAGAAAGGAAGGGAAAAGAGAAGAAAGGAAGGGAAAAGAGAAGAAAGGAAGGGAAAAGAGAAGAAAGGAAGGGAAAAGAGAATAAAGGAAGGGAAAAGAGAAGAAAGGAAGGGAAAAGAGAAGAAAGGAAGGGAAAAGAGAAGAAAGGAAGGGAAAAGAGAAGAAAGGAAGGGAAAAGAGAAGAAAGGAAGGGAAAAGAGAAAAAGGAAGGGAAAAGAGAAGAAAGGAAGGGAAAAGAGAAGAAAGGAAGGGAAAAGAGAAGAAAGGAAGGGAAAAGAGAAGAAAGGAAGGGAAAAGAGAAGAAAGGAAGGGAAAAGAGAAGAAATTAAGGAAGGGAAAAGAGAAGAAAGGAAGGGAAAAGAGAAGAAAGGAAGGGAAAAGAGAAGAAAGGAAGGGAAAAGAGAAGAAAGGAAGGGAAAAGAGAAGAAAGGAAGGGAAAAGAGAAGAAAGGAAGGGAAAAGAGAAGAAAGGAAGGGAAAAGAGAAGAAAGGAAGGGAAAAGAGAAGAAAGGAAGGGAAAAGAGAAGAAAGGAGGGGAAAAGAGAAGAAAGGAGGGGAAAAGAGAAAAAAGGAGGGGAAAAGAGAAGAAAGGAGGGGAAAAAAGAAGAAAGGAGGGGAAAAAAGAAGAAAGGAAGGGAAGGGAAAAAGGAAGGAAGGAAGAAAGGAAGGAAGAAAGGAAGTAAGAAAGGAAGTAAGTGAGGAAGCAACGTTTTTATTCAACGACGGTAGACTTGTCGCCCTCAATGCTGCGTGAGGAGCAAAATATCCATACGAAATAGAAATGAATAGAAAGACGGTTAATGCTACGTTGTACTTTCCTTGACAGGTTCGGCATTATATATCAACGGTTTTGACAATCCAAAAATTGGGTACGAGTACGGTGTACGAGTAACTAGCGAATTGCCATACTGTGGACGGACATCGATGAAAAACCCAAAGTACTTGTGGCTTGTAAAATACACACAGATCAATGCTGGAATTAAAACAACTGCTTACAAAGTTGAAAGATATAAATATGTGAGTATAGCGTACCATCATCATTAAGCCGCATCTACACGAGCAAGTTTTCCTTGACAAGGAAAATGTGGCATGCATGCTAGCTTTTCCTTGGCAAGGAAAAATTTGTCAAGACAGAATTTACTCGTGTAAACGACAACAAGGAAAATGCGGCAAGGAATATTGATGAGTTCAGTTCCCAGTCTTTTCGCTCGCCATTTGTTCTTGCTCGACAGGAGACTGGAATCATTTCAGTTTTGGTTACCGCTGATTGAAAGGCATTGCGGAAAACTTGTTGACCGTCTACACGATCAATGAAACTTGTCAAAGATACTTGTCAAGGAAAACGTGCTCGTGTAGATGCGGCTTTATCATCATCAGATAACCATCATTATCATAACACTACCATTCACATTATATAATTCTACACAGCACTAACTCAATGTAATCAGTGATATCCTTTGGTACAGATATGCTTTGCATATAGAGGTCCTATCCGTGAGTACATTAGTGTCAGACTATCCTTCACGACTACACACGGCCGATTCACCCGCTGGGGATGGTACCCTTATGGAAGAGAAGCCATTTCAAGCAACTGGCGACATGTTTGTGTCGATTTGCACGATAAAATCAGCAAGGACAGTTGGGTCATCAGTAAAGGAGCTACAGAAAGAACATCATATGAAATTGAATATATAAGGGTTATGAGAGATGTCAAGTCCACCGACGATTATTTTATTGATGAGTTCTGGATCGATCAATCTGAAGTTTTTGGTGAGTAACCGTTTCTCTTCCATACTTTGCAAAACCTTCCTGTTAAATGTGTCAGCGACGTTGTGGTGGGAAATAAAAGCCTTTTTATTTGCCTCTGCGCGTGCGCTCTGTAATTAACGTTTTCCATTTTAGTCAACGAGCGTCCATGCGCCCATTGCGTTATAGACGCGAGAAAGAAAACATAACTAGAACTCTTAACAGGCGTACGAGTGGCACGATGCGTAGCCAGTAAGAGTTCTTTATATTTTAATAATATGGCATCTAGAGAGCGTGCAGCCCATGGGGAAATAGCTCATAGAACTCTAGCCAATCAGAGAGCGCGTTATATCATTGCTATATTATAAGGTTAAGAAGGTGTCTCGAAGGTGTAGACAATAAAGCCAGGGACGTACCGCGGAGCACACTTGAAAGTGGGGGGCTGGATGCACTAGTAGACTATTATATATCGGACAACAACGTATTATGACAACTTTTTTGGTTAAAAGTGGGGCGGCCAAAGCCACCCCCCCCCCCCCCCCCCCCCAACCAAAACGTGTCAGCATCATTACTTAGACAATGGATCGATATCGATAACCCCCATGTACAGTCTTGTGAAGAATTTCACTAGATTGCATAACTAAAACTTCCTTGGAAATTTCATTTCTTAGAAATTCTTTGGAAATGTCTAAAATCTTGGAAATTGAAAATTATGGAGTTTCAACTTTGATACTAAATTATACGCAACTGTGCACTGTACATATCCTTGTTTATTATATAGATATTAGTGTTTTACTGGGAAATACGCCACTCGTACGCGTGTGACTGACGAGTACATAATATCTTTAGCGAGGAACAAGAAAAAAAAAGTACAAAAAAGAAGACGTTATACGACGTGAAAATATTCACAGAATTTCTTGAAAGTGAAGATGAGAACAGGAATATTGAAAATATTCCTCCAAGCGAGCTACAATAATTGTCCATTAAGTTTGTCATTGGCGTTAGAAAGCAAGGTGGTGAGGAGTACAAATGTCTATATAATAAAAAGAAAATTACACGTTGGCTTGAAGATAAATATTTTCACCACTCGAAGATAAACTTCATATCTTCAAGTCACCGTGTATAAATATCCTTCACCTTTACTTGAAAATCGAAATTCCAATGACTTTTCCAGTGAATATGAAAGTGCAATGATGAAGTTGTAGAAAATATTCTCAAGGACGTTTTCCAGCTGATCGAATCCCATAAAATACCCCAACAATAATAATAATAATAGTAATAATAATTACTAATAATAAATAAATGCTTCAATTTTCAGTGAGACCTACTTCCCTTCCAGCAATGCCTGGTGGTTACCTGATCGAGTCCTTCTCTGTAAGCCAAGTTTCTGCTAGAAATTTCTCCATCTGTATGACCCCAGCAAAGTGTGGCACTGGGATACCGCTGATGGCAGTTGACGGCTCAACGGTGGAAAGCCAAACCTCGAGTAGTGCTACGTACAAGATCAATGGCGTGGAGTCTCGTGTCAAGGTAGAACGAACACAGAGCGCCACCCCACCCACCACGGGGACGTTTGATGTAACCTACAAAGGGAAATCCGTCAAAGGTAGATATATGAATTCATTATTATTATTTTTTATTTATTTTTTATTATTATTATTTATTTATTTTTATTATCGATCAACTCGAATTTTTACTTAACATTACAGTAGGTTTCACACTCCTCTTTCTTATTGCTGGGTTCACTAGACGTCATTTCCGGTCTCGTGAGGAATTTTCATCAGCTGAATTGCAAGTTTTCAACTGAGAATTCGCTCTGCTTGGTAGCACATGGTGGTCAGTGTTTGACCACCACCAGATAATGCGATTCATGGACTTTTATCAGCTGATTGAAACCCTGCAATAGAGTCGTTTTCGTATGAGTGGGAAACCTATGGTACCGTGACACTCAAATGGCTTCCTTTCTGAACCAATCAAAAAGCGTGCAGATGCATCTCATTTCAATACGGCACAGCAAGGTACCGTAACTTTCCCACTCAAACGAAAACGACTCTAATGGTTTCTATACATTAGTTCGTCTAGTGACGTACTTTGTTGTTCTAATCATCATCATCGACATCATCATCATCATCACTATCATCACATTTTCTTACGTCTTCTTACGTCGATTTGTTTAAAATAATATTTTGAGAATTGCGTGATTTTGTGACGTCATCTGGCCCAGCTCGACCAATCAAAGCGCGTGTAATATACCAATCGTTATATAACAACAGTTTCATTCATTGCAATCAATCATAGCAATACCAGCTAATGCTACGGCAGAAAAACTCAAGCAACTTATGGAGGAACGATTTGACGTCGGCGATCTTCTAGTTCAGCGGACTGGCTCGTGTTCGGGTTACACGTGGGCAATCACGTGGTCAAGTAAAGGAGGAAACCACCCACAATTGGAGGTTAATGGCAGTCTTAGTGGTAACCAGGCTTCTATAGTAGCTGCGACGGTTACGGATGGACGGTTGTTCCTGGGTCCTATTCCTGGTGAATTCTTGAGGACGCCGCATAGTCTCCCCCAGGTACGTGGATTTTTGTACTTCGTCGTTTGATAGGTAGGGCCGTACATAACTCAGAATTCAAGGGGGGAGGGGCAGTACGTATTTAACTGAGCAATAAATAAAAATAGTAAGTTATTTTAATTTTTGGTATGGGGAGGGGGGGGGGGGGGGCAACAAGCGTCTTCTGCTCGTCTTTATACGAGATGAACTTTCAGACGCATTAAAAGACGCACTAAAAAATACTTTTCCAGACGGATGATACGTCTGTCGTATAACGATAACGACTAATCGTTCATGATCTATTATTTTATCCATTAATTACCAGGTTGTGGTAACTATCAACGGAATCACAAGTTCTTGCTCAGGCCAGAACTGCTCATTCAACTACGCTCAGTCCCAGACTCCACAACTTAAGTCTCTGTCACCAACGTCAGGGAAGGTTGGAACCGAGCTTACTCAAACAGTATCAGGATTCTCGACCGACTGTTCGTTGGTTGGCGTGACTATCGGGAATGTCACATGTAACGTGACATCTTGTAGTGAATCAAGCGTTACATGTACTGTTGGTAAGAAGACGGTTACGTCCTAATGTAGTCGAATATATCTGAGCCATCGATGTTTCTCCATTTGTCCTGATACAGCTAATTCAGAAAACGTTGTCGGCGATCGACTCCAAGCCTACGCGACTAGACCGAAAAGGAGTATGGGTAAAAATCAATGAGTCTAAAAAAATACACTATCAAAAAGGAACGTCTCTCACGGAATATGAATCATATCTGCTTCTGTTTCCTTGTTTTAAAACGCGTAGGCATACATTTACATATTCGCCTGCCATTGTCACCAAATACGAAAAGCATGCAAGTGAATTATCATATCTACCCATAATCCCTTTCGGTCTAGTCGCGTAGGCTTGAAGTCGATCGCCGACAACGTTTTCTGAATTAGCTGTATCTCATGTAGTCAACATTCTAGTAACATTCTTGTAACGACCACCTCCCGTAACCGACCATCATTTGCCGTCCAGTAACCTAATTCTTGTAACGACCACCTCCCGTAACCGACCATCATTTGTCGTCCAGTAACCTAATTCTTGTAACGACCACCTCCCTTAACCGATCATCATTTGTCGTCCAGTAACCTAATTCTTGTAACGACCACCTCCCGTAACCGACCATCATTTGTCGTCCAGTAACCTAATTCTTGTAACGACCACCTCCCTTAACCGATCATCATTTGTCGTCCAGTAACCTAATTCTTGTAACGACCACCTCCCGTAACCGACCATCATTTGTCGTCCAGTAACCTAATTCTTGTAACGACCACCTCCCGTAACCGACCATCATTTGTCGTCCAGTAACCTAATTCTTGTAACGACCACCTCCCGTAACCGACCATCATTTGTCGTCCAGTAACCTTGTGGATTTCTGTTGCTAGGGAACTCGCCAGGAGGAAAGCATCGTATCAGTAACCACGTCAAAGGAAAGGGAAATGCAGTTTATTCTCCAAGCCGTAGACGACGCGATGTTTCTGTAAGTAGCTCATCGCAAGTATACGCTAGAGTATAGGGGGGTCCTTTAGTGTCTCCAACTTGTGATTAAAGCCTGGTTCGCACTAGCGTACGAATCGAAATCGTAAGAGGAGCTTATGACCAGTGTGAACTAATAATCGGAATCGGGATCGTAAGAGGAGCTTATGACCAGTGTGAACTAATAAACGGAATCGGGATCGTAAGAGGAGCTTATGACCAGTGTGAACTAATAATCGGAATCGGAGTCGGAATCGGAAGGTTGGGTTCCCTGTGCATAAAATGAATAATGTTGGGATCCCTGTGCGCGTCCCGCAAGACGAGCCCGCACCAACCCATAAAAAAGACGCGCGCATACAAATATATTTGTATTTATTAAAATTAGTAGCCTCAGAAGCAAGGGTTGGGCTGCCTGTGGCAAAAAAACGCCTTAGTTGTGCTACCGCTTAACAAGGTTTCATCGTCGGCGACTTCGTTATTTCTCGTTTTCTTTTTGCAGATTTCATATGCCACGTTTCAAATCGAGACACATATCACCAGTGTAAGCCCAGCGAGAGGAAGCACCGCAGGAGGAACAAAGCTGACGATCGAGGGAACTGGATTCAGTGATGATAAATCGACTGTTAACGTAACTCTCGACGGTTCAAATTGTGAGATCCAAAGCTCTACGTTGTCTACGATCACGTGTGAGACGCCTCCCCACGCTGCTGGTGCTATCAATGTCACCGTGTCGGTATCTAACGTAAATGGGGTCAATACAAAGCCATTCGAATATGACGCAGCCCTGACGGCAGCTGTAACAGCGGTGAGCCCACTCAATGGACGGGTCAGCGGTGATCAGCTCATGACTATTTCCGGTTCCGGTTTTGGCACAGACATGAATTTAGTTGTAAACCTTGGTGATGGTTTGTGTAAGGTCAAGTCTGTAACTGATAATGAGATTCAATGTACCATACCAGCACATAAGCCAGGCAGTGTCAATATACACATCCATATACCAGCAAATGGAGAAGCTTCTATTCCATTGTCCTATCGTTCCTACGAGTATATACTAAAGGTTGATAGTATCTCGCCTTTGATTGGGTCAGTGATTGGAGGAACGGAAGTGACTATCACCGGAAGTGGATTTAGTGACACAATGGCTGACAATATAGTCAAGATAGGCAGCAGAGACTGTAAAGTGATATCGAGTAACGCAACTTTAATCAAGTGTGTCACGCAAAGTAACTGCAAAACCGTGAAAGTGAACAATTTTGGAACACATCCAGGTAGGATTTTCTAGCGTTTTACACATTATATACTACTTACTTACCATCACATGTTTCTCTTTTCCAATGATGCAGAATTCGGGAAGGGGTATGCTTGGGCGCCAAAATTCTTCCAAATCAACATCTGTGACACAGTGCAGGTACTGTAGAAAATACGAAAGTTTGTTCACCCTTTAACTCGATCCGAAGAGTGTCATATGGCACTCACGCGTAACAGCAGTGCGGTAATAGCAAAAAAGTGGCCTTAAATTTTCGTAGCATCGATCTCATGGCCAATTATTAGTGACAACTAGATAACTCTTCGAACTGATTTTAACCTCAAGTAAACTGACTTACAGGTCCAATTTCTGGGCATTAGTTCAATTTGTTTTTCCGTCATAGAAATCAAAAATGCGTGTTTTTGACGCAATTTCACACCTCGAAAATGAACGACATTTGACTTTGATTTCCTTCCAAAATACATCATTGTGAAACAAAACGCCACTTTCTCAGCAAACTTCCATCTCCTTGATATATACGTGAATTTTTCCCTGTCTCTTCCTTAACTCGCCGAGCAATAGCCATTTCCTTAGGACCATTTTCCCAAACACGTGTTTTCCTTCTGCCTGCCCGAAAAGGATTCTGGGAACATACGGGACATTTTGTCAGGGAGAGTCTCGCCATATTTCTCTTTCTAAGAATTTTTAGAGTGTCGAGCCACTCGGTCCTACAGGCAAAATATTGCACCCAGAGAGACAATTTCATTTTAAATCAGCCATTTTGGAATTCTCAAGGTCTGCCGATCCTTCCTAGTGAAATCGCATCTCACCCCTGGATTCTTTCAGGAGAACGGTCTCTACCACGCCAGTCAAGCTTAATGATGCTGTACTGGGGGCTTCTGTGGTGGAAAATGGCTACAAAACACTCTAAGATGCAAAATAGGCCTTCTTGAGGCAGAGAGAACTGCCGGCCTAGAGGAGATTCCGCCACGAAAGACAGATCACGTGAGAACTTGAGCCCTCGGTGTTTTAGAACTGTTAAGATTTCCATGGAAACCCCTTATTTGGAATCGAAATTTCCTACGGCGTGATTAGGTCCAGAAAATCGCTAAAAAAACAGAACATTGATTGACGTCATTTCCGGTCTCGTGAGGAATTTTCATCAGCTAAATTCATGGACTTTTATCAGCTGATTGAAATCCAGCAATATGTACTTTTGTAATGAGAGTGTGCGCTGTAAGTTATTTTTACAAGAAAAAGTTATTTTTTAAAATAATTCAATTCCCAGGTCCTAAATAAACTGTTGGGGTTTCTAGCCATTATACACCCATTGCAATTAAGTTAACGGACACACGGTGCAACATTTCGTGCAACATTCCCTGCAACATGTATTGTTGCAGCGTGTGTCCACCTCTGCAACATGTTGCGCGCAATGTTGCAGAAGTAGAATCGAGTCCCTCTACTTTGCGAGCAACAAATTACGTCGTATTTGCGCGCTAGTCAATTGCGAGCGATCAGTTTCATGAGTGGACACACGCTGCAACAAAATTGCCGGCAGTGTTGCACGCAATGTTGCACCGTGTGTCCGCACCTTTAGTCAGCCTTGACTCACCAACGTGCGACCCCAGAGAATCATGGGAGATACTGTTTACCAAGTCTTTCGACCCGAATTCCCTTACATTTTGACAAAAACTTCAGCCATCTCATTTTGAATATCACTGAATTTGCTTCACCTCAATGTTCTTGTTTAGTACAAGTCGTTCATGAAGAATATGGCTGCAAATAGAAACCCCCATGATCCTTCAGGGTCGCACCCTTTTTGGGGGACTAACATAATTGAAATAGGTGTATACAATTGTACATGTTCTGTTTGTCAATTATTTACTAACAACGTACACGCTTGTTTCCAGTGGGAATGGTCTGCGCCTGAGTTGACTAAAATACAATATCAAGTTTACCAAACCAACGAAGACTCAGACGAATATGATGGAACTGGTTTTAAGAGTGTCCAAAGCACCAAAGGATCTTTATCACATCAGTTTGTTCATGCTGGTATTTATCACTTCTCTAGTGGTCCAATGGGTAGCGGTGGTAGTGTAGTCATGAATGGGAACTTTGAAGTAGGACAGCTACAATCACAAGAACAGCGCATTAGCGTGACAGTATCAGGTACGTATCGATAGTTTATACTCTCCCTCTCTTCTCCCATTCCATGATTGCAAATTAGGAATTTCACTACCAAATTAGGAATTTCACTACCATATTAGGAATTTCACTACCAAGTTAGGAATTTCACTACCATATTAGGAATTTCACTACCAAATTAGGAATTACACTACCAAATTAGGAATTACGCTACCACATTAGGCATTTCACTACCAAATTAGGAATTTCACTACCAAATTAGGAATTACGCTACCGAATAAGAAATTACTCGGAAAGGATTAGATGAATGATAGTTCACTTAAAAAATGTTCAGTTATATAATACCATTTCTTGTTACCGTTTATAGGGTTTCCCGCCGTTTGTAACGCAACTGCACAACCCGCTCCGTCGTCTACGTTATGTGACATAGGCGTTACAACAGCAGTCTCAGGGTGCCAAGTTGTAGAAGCGGACGCAGCAGCCCCTCAATCGGACACTTGTTTGAGTTTTACTCACAAGAAATGCTCCACACCTATCATAAAGGAAGTGACCCCAAATACTGGCACTAGCCAACAAGTAATCACCGTCAAAGGAGATGGGTTCAGTGTCACGAAATGCCAAAATGTCCTGAACTTTGGAAGTCACGCTTGTAACATTATTTCGCATAGTGAAACGACCGTAACTTGTAAGATTGATCTTTCCACAAAACCGAAGCCGGGTGAGTCTTTTGAAGTATCCCTCGTCGTCAAGAACCGTGGCAATGCGCTTATTCAAATTGTCCAACAAGCAAAGAAAACCTTTGTGTTAATACCACGCGTGACAAGTGTCACGCCAACTAGCGGGTCAAAAGGAGGTGGCACGATATTGACACTTTCTGGAGATGGGTTTTCTGAAACCTTAGTGGGCAATACTGTCCGTATTGGAACAGCCCCGTGTTTAGTTAAAACTGCAGCATACGACAAGATCACGTGCGCATCCGACCCGCAGCCAGTCAGCAGTTCGGAACCACAAGAGGTCATTGTTGATCACAGCGGGACAAAGAGTACTTGTCTAAACGCCAGCTGTAAGTTCACATATACATCATCCGAGACACCGAAAGTCAATAACGCCCAAGATACCGATGTTATAGGAGCCGACCATATTCTACGATTATCCGGTAGTGGATTTGGAACCAATAAATCGGATGTGAGCGTGACAATAGGGGATGTCACCTGTGTCATAACAGAACTCCTGGATGGCAGTATAAAATGCAATATATCCGGGGCTTTTGCTGGCACACACCCTATAAAAGTACTCCACAACAACAAGGGGCTTGCCGTGTTTAATACTGGTGTGACCAGTTCAGTCACGGTCGTGCCAAGTATCTCCAGTATCAGCCCGACCGAGAGTAGTGTCGAGGGAGGTCTTGACGTCGAAGTCAACGGCTTTGGCTTCAATACTAATGGAGGTCAGACCTCAGTTACTGTCAAAAGCAAGCAATCAGCAATCGTAAGTGTTTCAATTACACGATTGGTATTTACAACACCTGCGAATCCTGCTGGGAATGCACAAGTTGTGGTGACATCCAATGGAATTACTTTCCCATCAAAGCAAATCACGTATTCCGATGCAGCCACACCCGAGATAACAACCGTTGAGCCAGCAATCGCGACCAGCGGAGCAGTAGTGACAGTAACTGGGAATTTTCCTACGGCTACCACATCCTCTTCAAAAATAAAGGTCGGTGATTGGTTGTGTAATGTGACAGAGGCTTCAACAAGTGAAATCAAGTTCACAGTCCCTGCTAATCCGGCAGGAAAATATCCAGTTTCCCTTATCATCGATGGCAAAGGCAAAGCAAAATCCTCGTCCGAGTTTTCCATCGACCTCTCATTGACGTCTGTTTCACCATCGGAGAGTGGACACGGTGGAGGGCGTGTTGTTACTGTAGATGGCAGTGGTTTTAATGCATCCACGGTGGTCAAAATCTGTGATAATATCTGCGTTCACTCCAAAGCCACCCCAGTCACGAACACGCAGATCTCCTGCGAGGTTCCCCAAAGTGACAAAGCATCACATGGGTCTGATAAAACATGCGCAGTTTCAGTGTCTGCTGGTGCATTCCAAAAGTCTCTTGGCTCTTCATTCACGTATCGTCAAGCTATGACGTCAGTAATAACGTCAGTCAGTCCTGCAAGGGGTGGTACTGGTGGCGGGGTCGTGTTGACCATTAAAGGTACTGGTTTTAGCACGGTAAAAAGTGATGATGTGGTTACTATCGATGGCACCGTTTGCAATGTGACCTTCGCAAGTGCCACTGAAATACGTTGTACAACAGGAGCTCATAACTCAACCATCCAGACCTCTGTCCGAGTGGAAGTCGGTACCAATGGTAAAGCTGTAGAAGATAGTGCTGATTTTTATTATGTTGATGTGTGGTCGTCGGTCTTCTCTTGGGGCGGGAATCAGCCGCCTGGAAAAGGTACGGTTCACTATGAAATAGAAAAGTACGTTATGTTTGATACTAGAGTCGTTTTCGTATGAGTGGGAAACCTACGGTAATGAGTTACAATCACGACACGGAATCGAAGTCATTCTATTCAACCAATCACAGCGCGCAAAATCAATCAGAATGCTTGGACACGGCACGGTGACCGCACGGCACGAACCGTACCGTAACTACTTCCCACTCATACGAAAACGACTCTAATGTATTATTATGACGCACTGCATTGCTGAATTAATTTGGTGTCTGTACGCTATCGCTAGACATCGGTGCAGTTTTGAAGCATTTTTTTTTGTTCATTTCAAGGTGCATTTGTTGTCATCAAGAAAGGTCAAACAATGCTGTTAGACATGGATACTCCTGTCCTTAAGATAATAGTTATAAAGGGAGGAACATTTATATTTGATAACAAGGACCTGCATCTGCAAGCCGAACATATCTTAATTACCGATGGAGGCACTTTCCGAATAGGAACAAAAGACAGCCCACACCAATACAAAGCTACCATCACTATGCATGGACACGTAAGGTCCAAAGAACTTCCGGTGTATGGCGCCAAAGGTATCGGACTTCGAGAAGGAACCCTTGATATACATGGAAAGCACGTGCCTATCACGTGGACTCGGCTCTCTCAAACAGCATTAGCTGGAGCCAATCAGATTCATTTACAACTCGAAGTCACGTGGAAAGCTGGAGATGAAATCGTGATTGCAGCGACCGCGCGATCAGAACGTGAAAACGAAAAAGTGACTATCACTGGAGTTCTTAACGGTGGAAAGACGTTGACCATCGACCCACCTTTGAAGTACAAACACATCTCTATAGTCCAGACAATAGCAGGTCGCACGATAGAAACGTGTGGGGAAGTCGGGCTGCTTTCCAGGAACGTTGTCATTCAAGGATCTATACACGATGAATGGACAGGAAAGATAGAGGCGTGTCCAGAGAAATTCAGACCAGGGCAATTCCAAACGCAAACCTGCTTTCAGGGTAAACATGGTGACGACATAGGAAGTGATATGTTTGGAGTTCAGATAATGGTCCACGCCCCATATAAGAGCAAGGGCATGGTGACGGCGAGATTTAGCTATATGGAAGTGCGTCATGCTGGACAGGCATTCCGACTGGGTCGTTACCCTATCCACTTCCATACCAGTGGTGAAGTAGGAGGTTCTTATGTTATAGGTTGTGCCATTCACCGTAGTTTTAACAGAGCCATAACAATACATGGAACTAATTACCTAGTCGTAGAACATAACGTGGTATACGACATCTTGGGGAATGCAGTGTTCGTGGAGGACGGCATTGAACAAGGGAACACAGTGCGATTCAACCTTGGTATCGAAGTTAAACCATCGAGTTCCGCACTCAATGTAGACATTACACCAGCGATCTTCTGGATTACAAATGCCAACAACACCATCAGTGACAACGCCGCTGCAGGGGGCACCCATTTTGGATTCTGGTACCAAATGTTTGAACGTCCAGACGGTCCGTCATTTACACCAGACTTTTGTCCAAGAAATGTGCCAATGAAAGTCTGCTCGAATAACACTGTTCACTCGTGTGGACGCAATGGATTATGGGCATTTCCACATTATCATCCCCAGAAGGGTGGTGGGTGTAAGGATGTAGTGGCCGAACCCGCCTATTTCGATTCATTGCTCAGCTGGAATAACGAGAGAGGCGTAGAGCTGGTCGATATCGGTGCCGTTGTGATTAGGAATAGCATCATACTTGACAATAAAATTGCTGGTATTGAAGTTGTAATGGCAGATGCAAAGGACAGCCCATGGGGTGGTGCCCAGATCAAAGACACGCTCATAATAAGTCACAGTGACATCAATCCAGCCCCAAACGTTCTATACACTACGTCGGGCATTAGAACTCCTCAAACTCATGGTCTACTTGTTTCTGGTGTGACCTTTGTGAACTTTGACCAACCAGGATGTAAGACAGCTGCCATCCAATGCTGTGCACAGTGCAGTGAGTTCCATAAGATAGGGGGCTTCGAAACAAGATTCGAGAAAATGACCTTTATCAATTCCCCCTGCAGAACACGGTTCCAGTGGGAGCAAGAAACCGTCCTACGGGATCTAGACGGTACCATGACGGGTCATGCTGGCGGTTTCGTTTTGCCTACATCCGGGCATCTGCCGTCGGGGATCTGTCAAGCTTCTGCGAAAGACAGTCATGGAGGAGTTCCAGGGAGCACTTGTGATAACTCCATTAACTTTCGCCGTTTTGCTATGAACAAAGCTGCTCCTATGTCTCTTCGCGGCAAGAACGTCATGTTCAGAAACAAGTACGGCGAGACGGAACTTCCATTCAACATCAAGGACCGTACTCACCCTGAAGGCTGGGTAGCAACTTTGATTGTTGGTGTGGATTATAACCTGACGTTCAGCAACGCCTCACACTTGACCAACATATCGTATAAAGCGACCGTCTTCGAACCTCATCCACTTGATCGTATCATCATCCGTCACAATCTTATGCAGACACCGGACCATTTTGAAACGATTCCCGGAAAGTTCCAGGAAATGACAAGAATACCTCCAGGAACCAGCGATGCTCATGGTGCATGGTCATTTAACAACGACACTGACGCATTTGTCTACCAATTCTCAGGCAAAAGCAATACACCTACTGTCAACGGTAACTACCCACCGAGAGATGTCCTTCTAAAAGTTTATAGATGCTTTTTCCTCAATTGCGTCGTACCAACTCCAGACGGTCCCCCTGGAAAGAAGCCAAATAAAGTCCAGAAATGGTCCAACCCTGGAGATTGGAACGGCACTGAGGCAGGTTACGGTGGGTTCGGTGGTGTTCTTCCCAAGGATGGAGACAATGTTAAGATTACGTCCAAGGTGTGGATGGTCCTTGATGTACAACCCGCTTCATTAAACAAAGTCTTAGTAGAAGGTGTTTTAGAAGTTAATGGTACCGATGGCATTGTCCTTAACGCCACCTATATATTTGTGACAGGGAGAATACTTGTTGGTTCGCCAGACAAACCGTATCCTTCTACCTTCACGGTGAATTTAAGGGGCAGTTGGAGCTCAGAAGATAATCCAATGAACAACGCTCCAAACACTGGAACCAAGGCTCTGGCTGTCTTTGGCGAGATGATCTTCATTGGAAAATCCAAAAAACCTTACTGGACAAAACTCTCTTCAACGGCTGCCGCTGGGGTTAATAGTATTAACGTGTCTGATGAAGTTGAATGGTCCACTGGAGATCAGATCGTGATCACATCCACAACAAAGGAACCAAGACAATCTGAAGTCTTCAAGATTCTTTCTGTACACGGGGGGAAGACTATTACATTGGACGGCAATTTAAAATACAGGCATAAAGCAGTCACTCACACAGTGGGAGGTTGGACGTATACATTAGCTGCAGACGTTGGCCTACTGACTAGGAATCTCAAGATTGTTGGCGCTGATGAGCCCGTTGGTTCTTTGGGTCAGCAGAGCTTTGGCTGCCGAGTGCTCGTTGCTTCATACAGCTCTGAAGGTATCTTGAGAAAGGCAAATGCAAAAATACAAGATGTTGAGTTTAAAAACTGTGGGCAGCTGGGCTGGACAGATTCATATGATCCTAGGTACGTAGTGTATAGAGTCGTTTTCGTACGAGTGGGAAACTTACTGGTACGGAGTTACGGTTACGGTACGGAATCGAACACATCTATTCAACCAATCACAGCGTAGAAAATCATTGCTCAACCAATCAGGATGCTTAGACACGGCACGGTCACAGCACGACACGAACCGTACCGTAACTACTTCTCACTCATACGAAAACAACTCTGTATTGTTTGTTTTTCGTAAGAGATGTATAGTGTTTGGTGATGATAATAATAATAATAATAATATATATATTTTAATAATAATAATAGTCTAATAATAATAAAGAACTATGATAAGTATAGAAATGGAAACTAATGAGGATTAGTAGAAACCAATGAAAAATCGATAAATTTGGTATAAATCGAAGGTAGTATGCTAGTTGGTTTCTAATAAAACAATTAGACTACTCGTTCTCGTTTTCTATGAGTTCAAATAGTCAACTCGACGCTACGCGCCTCGTTGACTATTGACTCATAGAAAACTCGAACTCGTAGTCTAATTGTTAAATAGACAGAACAAACGTTCGGAAAAAATCAGACGCCTCGAGCGGGATTCGAACCCACGACACCCCGATTTCATGGCAGGTGCTCCACCCACTGAGCTACCGAGGCAACTACAATGGCATGGAGTTCAAATTAGCTCAAAGCAGGAGCCCACTAATAATAATAATAATAATAATAATTTATTTATATTGCGCTCATTACATGTGAAATATGTTCATAGGGTGCATTACATCATTAGAAATAAATATAAATAAATAATATACATAGAAATAAATGTACATAAAATTAAAAATATAATAGACGCTTACTTTTTCCTACCCAAAGGTATGCCTTATCCTTGGTTGATGTTGGCGATGTAAGCAATAGCTCTTCGTACATACGTGGTAACTCCTTTCATCATGGTTTTAACACTGGAATCGGTGTGTTCGGCACCAACAACCTAGTCGTGGAAGATAACGTTATCTACTATACTGTAGGGCCTGGTATTAGAGACGAAGGGAAGGGCAACACTTTAATCCATAACTTAGTAGCGAGGTCAGAAGCTACTTCTACGTACAAAGGACGAAGCGAGGTAAAGTTAATTAAGCTTATTCATCTAATATACTAAAAACCATGGCAGCTGTTCATTTGACCTCAATCCTTTGCGAACTTAAATCAGTACCATGCACTATAGTAGGTAGGTGGGTAGGTAGGTGGGTGGGTGGGCAGGCAGGTGGGCAGGCAGGTAGGTGGTAGGTGGGTGGGTGGGTGGGCGTGCGGGTTACGGGCGGGCAGGCAGGCAGGCAGGCAGGCAGGCAGGCAGGTAGGTAGGTAGGTAGGTAGGTAGGTAGGTAGGTAGGTAGGTAGGTAGGTAGGTAGGTAGGTAGGTAGGTAGGTAAGTAGGTAGGTAGGTAGATAGGTAGCTTGTAGGTTGGTAGGTAGATAGGCCGGTAATTTTATTTATGCTTGAAATCTATAGAAAGCCATAGACTAGTATATAATATATACTTGAGAATAAATCAAATGACGAGAAGTGTATACATATTTTGTTTTTATGAAAATATTTCGGGTAGTCTCCACTACCCATCTTCAGTAATGTTAACAGTGAACAACATAACATACTGAAGATGGGTAGTGGAGACTACCCGAAATATTTTCATAAAAACAAATATGTATACACTTCTCGTCATTTTATTTATTCTCAAGTTCCTTTAGGCTTAATTAGCCATTGTTGTTGTTTCTGAATAAGGTGTTGTTAATGACTGGCTTGTGATTTATTTTAGCTGCCAGTTCACTGGCCGGGCGCTATTGAGAACCACAAGGCAACCAATCCTCTAATGTTCAACAACACTGTGGCAGGAAGCGACCGTTTTGGATTCAAGTTGGACGGCGAATCATGTACCGATGGTCAAAGTCGTTGGCATGGCAACGAAGTACATGGGGCGTGGCACGGTATACACTTGCCATACAAGGAAGGATTATCAGACTGCTCCAAGATTTCCGACTTTCTTACTTGGGAGAACGTGGACTATGGCATATTTATCTACCCTAAAAGTTCGGTGATCGTGTCTGGCATCAAGTCTATTGACAACCCCAATGGTGTGCTTCCTAACATATGGGGTCCGGCCGCTAAGACACACAAGACTGCCAACAAGTACTTTATTTTGAGAGACTCGCTCATCGTTGGTACAAGTCCTGGCTATAATTGCGATGACGGCGACATTATACCAGAAGCGAGACGACCTTATGCTAAGCAATTTGGACCTAAGATGGCCCCAGGAGGTAAGATACACGAGAACAACAACAACAACAAAAAAATCAAAAAAAAACAACGTTACACGTGATTTCCATGTGTCAAAGTTATAAACGTGACTATAGTGAGCATTATAAAATAACTATGATATAACGCGCGCTCTGATTGGCCAAAGGATGCGTATTCCGCGTGCTTTATGAGAGTACACAGCACGCGCGAGCAGATATTCAAACATTTTTGTAACGAACAATATTGAAAACTTGCCTTAAAATCATAATTGTATTTTATGAAAGAAATAAAAAACTTGCCCGCTGTGCTATGTGCAGATTTATAGCACTTGGGAACTGATCAGAACACTCGCGGTCTTACTGCACTTCTCTCGTGTTCTGATCAGTCCCCGCGTGCTATAAATCTGCACATAGCACGCGCGCTCGTTTTCTATTTCTTCAATGACACACGAATTGAAACGAAGGGAAAGTAGAAATCTACCAAAATCCCGGGGGACTCCCGTGTAGTTTATTAGGGATGCTCGTCGGGAATTTTGAAAATAACTTCTAAAAGCTACCAGAATGTCGACCTTGTGGGTGTGGCAATAAATGTTCTACCCCCAATTCATGATTTCATTTACACGGAAATACCCTAAAAGATTTGTTTAACAGCATAAGCAGTACCTTCTTCCTGCGGGACCAAAACATCTTGGTCTATGCTCCATTCACTGGAACCTAGGTTTCCTCTGAGTCTGGAAAATGAGGAGGATCTAAGATGAAGCTCACTTGCAATACAAACCACAGCGCATGACAGCGAATCCAACTGTTTTGTACACTGGTTTTGTACACTGAACGAATAGGATCCCTTTGTATGTCCAAACGTTCTAAATAAGAACACGTTTTCCGGACGGAAAAATATGAAAAAGAGTGTCTTTCCCACTACTGCACTAAACGTCATTTCCGGTCTCGTGAGGAATTTTCATCAGCTGAATTGCACCTTTTCAAATAGAATACTCTCACTGCTTGATAGCACATGGGGGGAGGGGGGGGGGGGGGGGGGGGGGGGGGGGGGGGGTAGTGTTTTTAGTGTTTGCCCGTCATTCGAAAGCAAATAACATGAGATTCATGAACGTATGACCACTGATTGATAGCAGGCAATAGAGGAAGAATGTAAGTCGGGTGGACAAGGCTTTTACAACTATAGAATGTTCACTTATTACAGGCGGACGACTTGGAGTCACGTTAACGTTTTTCGGCTCATCTCCTGCTAGTGGACCGACCATGGCTTGGGAGAGCCCCATGTCGTACCCAGCGATATATGGCAACACAGAGTACCAGCGTGTGACCTGTGCAAACTTCGATGTGGCGTGTGGTAAACGGGATATCTGTATCACTTCGAACCCTTGGATTGGTGATATCATGCATCCTGTGACTGTATCAGGTAACTCGTGGAGACAACAAACATATTTGCAAACATACTAGTACGATTTACTTATTTCCCTCCCTCCTCTACTCCTTGCTTCCCGCCTTTACTCCTTGCTTCCCGCCTTTACTCCTTGCTTCCCGCCTTCACTCTTTGCTTCCCTCCTTTACTCCTGGCTTCCCTCCTTTACTCCTTGCTTCCCTCCCTCCATCCTTGCTTCCCACCTTTACTCCTTGCTTCCCACCTTTACTCCTTGCTTTCCTCCTTTACTCCTTGCTTCCCTCCTTTACTGCTTGCTTCCCTCCTTTACTCCTTGCTTCCCTCCTTTACTCCTTGCTTCCCACCTTTACTCCTTGCTTCCCTCCTTTACTGCTTGCTTCCCTCCTTTACTCCTTGCTTCCCTCCTTTACTGCTTGCTTCCCTCCTTTACTCCTTGCTTCCCTCCTCTATTCCTTGCTTCCCTCCTTTACTCCTTGCTTCCCTCCTCTACTCCTTGCTTCCCTCCTTTATTCCTTGCTTCCCTCCTTTACTCCTTGCTTCCCTCCCTCCATCCTTCCTTCCCTCCTTTACTCCTTGCTTTCCACCTTTACTCCTTGCTTCCCACCTTCACTCCTTGCTTTCCTCCTTTACTCCTTGCTTCTCTCCTTTACTCCTTGCTTCCCACCTTTACTCCTTGCTTCCCTCCTTTACTCCTTGCTTCCCTCCTTTACTCCTTGCTTCCCTCCTTTACTCCTTGCTTCCCGCCTTTACTCCTTGCTTCCCTCCTTTACTCCTTGCTTCCCTCCTTTACTCCTTGCTTCCCTCCTTTACTCCTTGCTTCCCTCCTTTACTCCTTCCGTACATTGCTTCCCTCCTTTACTCCTTCCGTACATTGCTTCCCTCCTTTACTCCTTCCGTACATTGCTTCCCTCCTTTACTCCTTCCGTACATTGTTTCCCTCCTTTACTCCTTCCGTACATTGCTTCCCTCCTTTACTCCTTCCGTACATTGCTTCCCTCCTTTACTCCTTCCGTACATTGCTTCCCTCCTTTACTCCTTCCGTACATTGCTTCCCTCCTTTACTCCTTCCGTACATTGCTTCCCTCCTTTACTCCTTCCGTACACTGCTTCCCTCCTTTACTCCTTCCGTACATTGCTTCCCTCCTTTACTCCTTCCGTACATTGCTTCCCTCCTTTCATCCTTCCTTGTTTGCTTGATTCAAAAAACAACCATAAATTCGCTGAACTGCACTATCCTGTATAAATATCTGAAATGTATTTCAGTCTATCGCGAGAGCCCTTACCTTATTTCTTACAATAGGCGCACCTTCCAATGTTCAGTTTTCATGGTCTATTGACGCAATTAGTAATGTGTATTTCTTTCGCCAGAAATGTCCAAAGTATCTGTCGATAGCGCATCGTTATTTCACTTCGTAAACCCAGGCACAGGATGGATTAATCCTTCTGACTGTGTTGACATGGACTGTGATGGAAGAAGGCAGATTGTAGTCACAGACTTGGATGGATCTTTAACGGGTTCAGGTGTTAGGACAACGTTGATTCCTAGAGCTGAGTATGAATGGGGTGGAGACCCAGTATATGGATTAGGTAGGTAACCTTGAGAAATGAATAAACAGGTTTATATACAACGCATAAGCGCGCACATTTAGCTGAGTATGAATGGGGTGGAGACCCACCCAGTATATGGATTAGGTAGGTAACATTGAGAAAAGAATAAAGAGGTTTATATACAACGCATAAGCGCGCACAATTAGCTGAGTATGAATGGGGTGGAGACCCACCCAGTATATGGATTAGGTAGGTAACATTGAGAAAAGAATAAACAGGTTTATATACAACGCATAAGCGCGCACAATTAGCTGAGTATGAATGGGGTGGAGACCCACCCAGTATATGGATTAGGTAGGTAACATTGAGAAAAGAATAAACAGGTTTATATACAACGCATAAGCGCGCACAATTAGCTGAGTATGAATGGGGTGGAGACCCACCCAGTATATGGATTAGGTAGGTAACCTTGAGAAAAGAATAAACAGGTTTATATACAACGCATAAGCGCGCACAATTAGCTGAGTATGAATGGGGTGGAGACGCAGTATATGGATTAGGTAGGTAACATTGAGAAAAGAATAAACAGGTTTATATACAACGCATAAGCGCGCACAATTAGCTGAGTATGAATGGGGTGGAGACCCACCCAGTATATGGATTAGGTAGGTAACATTGAGAAAAGAATAAACAGGTTTATATACAACACGAGGTGCGACGACGGCTCGCTGGCATAAACGCGCACGATGAGCTTCAGATGGTACTGTGATGTATGTTTAATCGAGCTCGAAAATCCTATTCCTTCGTGTACTTTATCAGAGTGTTTGGTCGTCCTTAGGTGACTACCGCATCCCTAACGTCGCCCTAACTGCTGTTGATGGTTCACGCCTTGACGTCAATAAGGTGTTACCTAACAAAGGAATAGTGAGAGGCACAGATAAAAAAAGTACATGCACTTGGCAGAAGGATTTGAATGGTTACAGCTGTACAGGCATCGAACATCTAATGTTAATAGTGGGTAAGTGGTCTCGTTGTATCATGGTGCTCGTAGCGCGAGATTCAATAAAGAGTAGGTTGGTTGACTAGGTATTTAGCGTGTCCATCTCTGCAATTATTATTATTATTGTGTTGCGCGCAACCAGAAATAGGATCGCATTGTACTTCAATAACCTTGCTGCAATGGCCACCGACAATTGCAGGGGTGGACACATGCTGCAATCATATCCAAACCTACGAAGCTTACCCTTGTAGATATGGGTGGAGAAAGAAATAGAGGGGGGAGGGAAGGGCTGAGAGACGTCGCCATGGAAACGTGTGTCTAGCCCGATTTTCACACGGCCCTTGTGTCATACGTTATATATATACACTAAATTGCAGAATCGTTGTCAGGTTCAAAATCATAAAACATTGAAGCTGAGACCGCTAGGATGTATGGGTAAGCGGTATATCAGCTAAGTTTTATGTAGTCAGGAGAAAATGTTGGTGTTTATCGAAAGAAATGATCTCTCAAAGCAAAATTCTACACATATTCGGGAAATAAATTACGAATAAGCGATGTTATTTAACTCATTTACCGCGCTTTCCCAGGTATCCCTTGCGGTTTCAGCTTCAATGTTCTATGATTTTGAACCCGACAACGATAGTGTATACACACAATGCGTTTCTTCAACGGGTCAGTATTTTCTTTTACGGCACGTTTACATCAACTGTCACTTTTAAAAATGAGTATCGACATTTTCCTTTATCTTCAAATTTCAGAGAGTTTGGATGCGGACACCGAGACACGCCGATTGTCCCCAGTGGCCCTCTGTGCAGATGGCTACGTTAACCTTCTTAACGGACCGATGGACCATGGGTGGTGCTTAGGATACACGTGTCAAGAAAGGCTTTCCACATTTTATGGAGTCGTTGCATCTGATATGAAATACAGTCTTTACTTCACCAGTTACGCGCCCCAGAAAGTACGCTTCCATTTGCTGAACAGTAATGAAACACAGGTTGTCCGGATTGGGGTGTACTACAAAGAGCCACAACGAAAGGATGTCTACAGAAGAGGTATGTGTGGTAGTGATCATATTTACTAAAGAATTCCAGCATCGTATGCTAGTGAATAGTCCTTTTGTAGGAATACAATAATGTGGTTATTCGAAGACCCTCTCAAGATATCAGTAATAAGACCTTTCCCGCATTCTGCTGCAATGCCCACGAACAATAGCACCAGGTTCAGACTGGTAGACATACAATAGCACCAGGTTGAGACTGGGGTGGACATTGCCATACATTTACTGTATTCTGCTGCAATGCCCACGAACAATAGTACCAGGTTCAGACTGGTAGACATACAATAGCACCAGGTTGAGACTGGGGTGGACATTGCCATACATTTACTGTATTCTGCTGCAATGCCCACGAACAATAGCACCAGGTTCAGACTGGGGTAGACATTGCCATACATTTACTGTATTCTGCTGCAATGCCCACGAACAATAGTACCGGTTCAGACTGGTAGACATACAATAGCACCAGGTTGAGACTGGGGTAGACATTGCCATACATTTACTGTATTCTGTTCCAATGCCCACGAACAATAGCACCAGGTCGAGGCTGGGGCAGACATTGCCATACATTTACTGTATTCTGCTGCAATGCTCACAAACAATAACACCAGGTTGAGACTGGGGTAGACATTGCCATACATTTACTGTATTCTGCTGCAATGTCCACCAACAATAGCACCAGGTTGAGACTGGGGTAGATATTGCCATACATTTGCTGTATTCTGCTGCAATGCTCACAAACAATAACACCAGGTTGAGACTGGGGTAGACATTGCCATACATTTACTGTATTCTGCTGCAATGCTCACAAACAATAACACCAGGTTGAGACTGGGGTAGACATTGCCATACATTTACTGTATTCTGCTCCAATGTCCACCAACAATAGCACCAGGTTGAGACTGGGGTAGATATTGCCATACATTTGCTGTATTCTGCTGCAATGCTCACAAACAATAACACCAGGTTGAGACTGGGGTAGACATTGCCATACATTTACTGTATTCTGCTCCAATGCCCACCAACAATAGCACCAGGTTGAGACTGGGGTAGATATTGCCATACATTTACTGTATTTCAATAGGATACTCTCTGCTTGATAGCACATAGGGGACACAATTTTATCCCTCAGTCCAAGGTCAATAGACCGAATGCAATAATGACGGAATAATTTCCATAAACTGAGAAAAAATACGAGTTTAGGAAATGTAATATAATTTTTTGAAAGACCATACATAGTCTAGTAATACACCAAAAGACCATACATAGTCTAGTAATACACCAAAAGACCATACATAGTCTAGTAATACACCAAAAGCCCTCGTAAAGTTATAACCATTTGAATTCTAGCAATTGCATGGAAACGAGGCTAGTCAGTCCAAACTCAATTTCCCATACAAATCTTTGTGGTTTCAATTCGCTATAACTTTTTACATTTTTGTAGAATCGCTCTAAAATCTTGTAGGTTTCTTTTTGTTATTATAGTCTTTGAAACGATGGCTGTATCATATCACTAAGTTCACAATGAATGAGATTTGCTGATTCTGCCATTATTGCATTCGGTCAATAATGACATTCAAGGACTTTTAACAGCTGAGTAATGAGATCTCAAAATAAAACAAAAGTGATTCAGTTTGATTCTAACACGTGCGTTTATGACTGCCGTTTTATTGCATCTCATCTTTTTTAATATTTTACATGTACTTTTTTAACGATATTTTTCTTGATCTTTCTATAAAGTGCTTTAGAGTTTTTTTCACATGCAGTGAATGTACTGCATGTGCCGTAACAGCCGTGTCCAAGCATTCTGATTGGTAGAACAATGATTGTGCGCGCTGTGATTGGTTAGATGTCTTCGATTGCGTACCGTGATCGTAACTCCGTGCTGTAGGTTTCCCACTCATACGACTGACGACTCTGTGTATTTCTCTTGAAAGGATTGTACATGTACCCAACCAATGCCGACCTGGCTGCAGGGCAGTTTAAGCTAAAAGACATACCAAGTGGAGCTGCAAAAGATTACTATTATCCACCGCTGTCAAGCATCAGCGGCTCAAACTACTTCGATGATGACAGCAACACACTATTTGTGATAGTTAGAGGACCTGAACCAGTCGACATCCACACATCGCCAGTCGTCCAGGTAACCAACCCAATCCCGTAGCTATGTTTACTCTTCTTTGTCTTCACTCTACAACCCCATGTAAACTAAACTTATGCCAACCGTGACATGTGAAATACCCCCTCCCATCCCCTACTCCCTCCCGTTTCCTACCCCCTCCCCTCCCCCTGTTATAATGAGGGGATCGTATTAAGCGGGTGCATGTCCGCATGTCCATGCTCTTAAAAATTATTGGTGTTATGGTAGTGTACGGTGGAGGGGGTGAGGATCATAATTATTGTCCGTTATAATGAGGGGACCATATTAAGTGGGTACATATCCGTATAGCGGGGTTTGACGTCACTAATCATATTTGTTTTTCATTTCAAGATCATACTTTCGGTACAAACCGTCACTGTCGACGAATTCTTTAAAAACAATTTAATTCAAAACTTGGCTGATTTGTTGGGATGTGACCCGTCACTTATTCGCTACATGGATGTAATCAGTGCGTCGAGGCGTCGCAGAAGAGCTGTAAGTGGCGACACTAAAATCGTCATGCAGATAGCAAACAACCCAGACCCTGGTCAGACGAATAGCACCAACGCTACAGTATCCCAGAACTCCACAGGTAAGAACTTTGTTGGCTTATCTTCGCTTGTGGTACTCGCGGTTAAACTACATCGATTTCCAAAGTTTCGGTGAAAAATTCGGTTTAATTTGGTTCAAAGTTAGAAAAATCATAAGTTTCCGAAAAGTTTACAAAGTTGGCTTTTTTGGCCGAGAAAGACTGGACATCGCACTTGACTTCGCACGTGACAAGGCAACGATTTGCTTGTATAACCACCCAGAACGCACTTTCTGGAAAAGTAGCAACATAGCGAACAAGGCATCTCCTACTGCGCACAACAAAAGCTAGGCGTTAAGGGAACTGTCAAATATGACCTAGGGGCAACCTTCCTCTCCCTCCCATCGCGAAGTGTGATGGTTGTACCAGACAGCACCACTAAGGCGGGAATCGTGTCCTTCACATAAATCCATGCGACTGCTCAGCCCTTTGACTGTATGAACAGCACTCTAAAAACCTGAGTCACGAGTTCGAACCCCATATTGTTTTGCTGTATTCTCCTGTAGTTTTCACTCATATATTCACACTGTACCTATGATCTCTCGTTAGTCTCATTTGACCAGTTAAAGCAGTATGCAGACAAAGTAGCTGAGGTGGTTCAAAGTGGTTCTTTGTCAGCCAAAATGGATGGATTGAAAATAACGGGAGTAGAAGTAGAAGCACCTATACCCCCTCCTGTGGACCCAACAGGCGGAGTACGCGCTACTAATCTTACAGGTAAGTGTTCGTACGGATAACATGCCTTGAAGAAGCTCCTATACCCCCTCCTGTAGACCCAACGGGCGGAGTACGCGCTACTAATCTTACAGGTAAGTGTTCGTACGGATAACATGCCTTGAAGAAGCTCCTATACCCCCTCCTGTAGACCCAACGGGCGGAGTACGCGCTACTAATCTTACAGGTAAGTGTTCGTACGGATAACATGCCTTGAAGAAGCTCCTATACCCCCTCCTGTAGACCCAACGGGCGGAGTACGCGCTACTAATCTTACAGGTAAGTGTTCTTACGGATAACATGCCTTGAAGAAGCTCCTATACCCCCCTCCTGTAGACCCAACGGGCGGAGTACGCGCTACTAATCTTACAGGTAAGTGTTCGTACGGATAACATGCTTGAAGAAGCTCCTATACCCCCTCCTGTAGACCCAACGGGCGGAGTACGCGCTACTAATCTTACAGGTAAGTGTTCGTACGGATAACATGCCTTGAAGAAGCTCCTATACCCCCTCCTGTAGACCCAACGGGCGGAGTACGCGCTACTAATCTTACAGGTAAGTGTTCGTACGGATAACATGCCTTGAAGAAGCTCCTATACCCCCTCCTGTAGACCCAACGGGCGGAGTACGCGCTACTAATCTTACAGGTAAGTGTTCTTACGGATAACATGCCTTGAAGAAGCTCCTATACCCCCTCCTGTAGACCCAACGGGCGGAGTACGCGCTACTAATCTTACAGGTAAGTGTTCTTACGGATAACATGCCTTGAAGAAGCTCCTATACCCCCTCCTGTAGACCCAACGGGCGGAGTACGCGCTACTAATCTTACAGGTAAGTGTTCGTACGGATAACATGCCTTGAAGAAGCTCCTATACCCCCTCCTGTAGACCCAACGGGCGGAGTACGCGCTACTAATCTTACAGGTAAGTGTTCGTACGGATAACATGCCTTGAAGAAGCTCCTATACCCCCTCCTGTAGACCCAACGGGCGGAGTACGCGCTACTAATCTTACAGGTAAGTGTTCGTACGGATAACATGCCTTGAAGAAGCTCCTATACCCCCTCCTGTAGACCCAACGGGCGGAGTACGCGCTACTAATCTTACAGGTAAGTGTTCGTACGGATAACATGCCTTGAAGAAGCTCCTATACCCCCTCCTGTAGACCCAACGGGCGGAGTACGCGCTACTAATCTTACAGGTAAGTGTTCGTACGGATAACATGCCTTGAAGAAGCTCCTATACCCCCTCCTGTAGACCCAACGGGCGGAGTACGCGCTACTAATCTTACAGGTAAGTGTTCGTACGGATAACATGCCTTGAAGAAGCTCCTATACCCCCTCCTGTAGACCCAACGGGCGGAGTACGCGCTACTAATCTTACAGGTAAGTGTTCTTACGGATAACATGCCTTGAAGAAGCTCCTATACCCCCTCCTGTAGACCCAACGGGCGGAGTACGCGCTACTAATCTTACAGGTAAGTGTTCGTACGGATAACATGCCTTGAAGAAGCTCCTATACCCCCTCCTGTAGACCCAACGGGCGGAGTACGCGCTACTAATCTTACAGGTAAGTGTTCGTACGGATAACATGCCTTGAAGAAGCTCCTATACCCCCTCCTGTAGACCCAACGGGCGGAGTACGCGCTACTAATCTTACAGGTAAGTGTTCGTACGGATAACATGCCTTGAAGAAGCTCCTATACCCCCTCCTGTAGACCCAACGGGCGGAGTACGCGCTACTAATCTTACAGGTAAGTGTTCGTACGGATAACATGCCTTGAAGAAGCTCCTATACCCCCTCCTGTAGACCCAACAGGCGGAGTACGCGCTACTAATCTTACAGGTAAGTGTTCGTACGGATAACATGCCTTGAAGAAGCTCCTATACCCCCTCCTGTAGACCCAACGGGCGGAGTACGCGCTACTAATCTTACAGGTAAGTGTTCGTACGGATAACATGCCTTGAAGAAGCTCCTATACCCCGTCCTGTAGACCCAACGGGCGGAGTACGCGCTACTAATCTTACAGGTAAGTGTTCGTATGGATAACATGCCTTGAAGAAGGCGCACTGCATTGTTCAGAGGCGAAGGAAAACCTCTATTTAAGGAAAGCGTCTGTAAATGTGGGTGTTGGATTTAATGTAGATATAAACACTTGACAACCCTGTTGTACTTACAGGTGGAAGTGCCAACGGTAGCGTACGGTACGATCAACTCATGGCACAAGAAGCAGCTAAGAAGGAGGAAAGTAAATCAGTCCTGTACCTCATCCCGTGCGAACTCGTGCTGGTACAAGAACCGTCTGGGGCCAACGAGACCACACCCTTTGCCTCGCAACCCAATCTCAAAGTGATCGATTGCAATGGTCAATTGGTGGCGGCTTTATTGAACTGGACAGTCACTGCTGGTATACGGCCTGGTACTGGACATAGCAATGGCACCATCAGTGGTACAGTCACCATTGATTTCGTCAATGGATGGGCGAACTTCACTGACTTGAAGATCTCACCCAGTGCCGTTGGATACGTGTTGGATTTTACGATCAGTAAACCGACTAACGTGAAGTATAACGCGTCGTCGCAGCCATTTGACGTCACGTCGAGATACGGTGATAATAAAGCTCACACCACAGACGACGCTGAGACGATGACTATCATCATCATAGTGATTGTGGTGTTTGTCATGGTCTTGATCGTAATTATAATCGTAGTCTACATGCGATGGCGCAACAACAAAATGTCTAAACTGAGCCCGCCACCGGTGACCCCTGACAACTGCTGGACGCATGATGACGATCATGAGTACCAAAAGGAAAAGCTACCACCTGGGAACGTGTACGAAGTAAATCGTGGCTGTGAAGATACCCACTCCATTGAATCTATGGATACAACGACTAAGGTACGAGGACACAGGGGGGAGGGGAGGGAGGGAAGGACTGTCATGCATCCAACAAGTGAGCGAATGAACTTCCGGTCGAGGCTTCAGTTCCCAAGGAATAGCTGCCCAACGGGGTTCCTGTGTTGAAATGAGTGGAGACTGGAGACTGGGGGTTAGAGTCAAGTCTTCTCTCGTTCATTCAACACAGGTATACCAATTCATAGAAAGGGAAGAAAGACTGATTGCCTTCGGTGGAGGCTAGGCCACTTTTCTGGCGCTTTTTGTCACGATTTTGGAACGAGAATATACTTGAATGTTTAGTGGTTTTGTTTCTCCCTTCCTTCTTCCTTGCTCAACTTATTGCAGAATGCACAGAATCGAATCCTACATATTCTAGAATTGATTCAGAGCATTGGTAACGTAAAACAACCCGCTAAACATTGACATTCTATGGATTCTCGTTCCAGAATCGTGACCAAACATGTGCCCTTAGTGTAAGTAAATGGTCGAGGAACCCCCCCTGACAGCACAGATATAAAGTCCAACCCCCCCTGACAGCACAGATATAAAGTCCAACCCCCCTGACAGCACAGATATAAAGTCCAACAGAAACCCCCCCTAACAGCACAGATATAAAGTCCAACCCCCCTGACAACACATATATCAAGTTGATATCTGTATTTCTAGAACACTGCACCACTTGAATGTCCTCCGACACCTCGAGTGCTGAGTGCCTTCACCAAAAACCCGGTCAGAGTTCATGCTGATTCTCCTTCATCGTTGAATGACACTCAACAGCCTGACGAGCCATCGGAACCAGATATAGAAAATCAAATATCGGAGGGTGATTCGCCAAGCATTTCAACACCAAGAGCTGTAACGCCAAGAGCTGTGGCCACGGTTATTGTAGAGAAAGATGACCAGGAATCAGAAAATGGCTCAACAACAAAGGTAGAAAACGAAGAATATACGACGATCAACTCTTTGTTATAATGAAAGACTGATCCTCTCGTTGACTGTGCTGTTCAAAAACGCGTCAATTTCTCGTCCCTGATAATACTGTCAAACCTCTTCACCACGGCCACCTCAGGACAAAATTATGTGGCCGTTGTGTAGCTAGAGGTGGCCGTTGTGCAGAGGTGGCCGTTGTGTAGAGTTGGCCGTTGTGTAGAGTTGACCGTTGTGTAGAGGTGACCGTTGTGTAGAGGTGACCGTTGTGTAGAGGTGACCGTTGTGTAGAAGTGACCGTTGTGTAGAGTTGACCGTTGTGTAGAGGTGACCGTTGTGCAGAGGTGGCCGTTGTGTAGAGGTGACCGTTGTGTAGAGGTGGCCGTTGTGTAGAGGTGACCGTTGTGTAGAGTTGACCGTTGAGTAGAGTTGACCGTTGTGTAGAGGTGACCGTTGTGTAGAGGTGACCGTTGTGTAGAGTTGACCGTTGTGTAGAGGTGACCGTTGTGCAGAGGTGGCCGTTGTGTAGAGTTGACCGTTGTGTAGAGGTGACCGTTGTGTAGAGGTGACCGTTGTGCAGAGGTGGCCGTTGTGTAGAGTTGACCGTTGAGTAGAGGTGGCCGTTGTGTAGAGGTGACCGTTGTGCAGAGGTGGCCGTTGTGTAGAGTTGACCGTTGTGTAGAGGTGACCGTTGTGCAGAGGTGACCGTTGTGCAGAGGTGACCGTTGTGTAGAGGTGACCGTTGTGTAGAGTTGACCGTTGTGTAGAGGTGGCCGTTGTGTAGAGTTGACCGTTGTGTAGAGGTGACCGTTGTGTAGAGTTGACCGTTGTGTAGAGGTGACCGTTGTGTAGAGGTGACCGTTGTGCAGAGGTGACCGTTGTGCAGAGGTGGCCGTTGTGTAGAGTTGACCGTTGAGTAGAGGTGACCGTTGTGTAGAGTTGACCGTTGTGTAGAGTTGACCGTTGTGTAGAGGTGACCGTTGTGTAGAGTTGACCGTTGTGTAGAGTTGACCGTTGTGTAGAGGTGACCGTTGTGTAGAGGTGACCGTTGTGCAGAGGTGGCCGTTGTGTAGAGTTGACCGTTGAGTAGAGGTGACCGTTGTGTAGAGTTGACCGTTGTGTAGAGTTGACCGTTGTGTAGAGGTGACCGTTGTGTAGAGTTGACCGTTGTGTAGAGTTGACCGTTGTGTAGAGGTGGCCGTTGTGTAGAGTTGACCGTTGTGCAGAGGTGGCCGTTGTGTAGAGTTGACCGTTGTGTAGAGTTGACCGTTGTGCAGAGGTGGCCGTTGTGTAGAGTTGACCGTTGTGTAGAGGTGACCGTTGTGTAGAGGTGACCGTTGTGTAGAGTTGACCGTTGTGTAGAGGTGACCGTTGTGTGTAGAGTTGACCGTTGAGTAGAGTTGACCGTTGTGTAGAGGTGACCGTTGTGTAGAGGTGACCGTTGTGTAGAGTTGACCGTTGTGTAGAGGTGACCGTTGTGTGTAGTTGACCGTTGTGTAGAGGTGACCGTTGTGTGTAGAGTTGACCGTTGAGTAGAGTTGACCGTTGTGTAGAGGTGGCCGTTGTGTAGAGTTGACCGTTGTGCAGAGGTGGCCGTTGTGTAGAGTTGACCGTTGTGTAGAGTTGACCGTTGTGTAGAGGTGGCCGTTGTGTAGAGTTGACCGTTGTGCAGAGGTGGCCGTTGTGTAGAGTTGACCGTTGTGTAGAGTTGACCGTTGTGCAGAGGTGGCCGTTGTGTAGAGTTGACCGTTGTGTAGAGTTGACCGTTGTGTAGAGGTGGCCGTTGTGTAGAGTTGACCATTGTGCAGAGGTGGCCGTTGTGGAGAGGTGGCCGTTGTGGAGAGGTGGCCGTTGTGGAGAGGTGGCCGTTTGTTGAGCTCGGACGCGCTCGTTAGAGCAGCCAGTATACCTCATTAGCAAGCATTGTCTAGTAAGATGTTTTGCGTTTAATTTATTTGTCAATATTAATTATGAATCTACAGTTGAATGATGCATGTCTCCTCATCGCACCTGCTTTATTCCTGAACGAGAACTCCCCAGTGAGCAGTCGCGCAGGATCTCCAGCGCCTTCTCTTCCAAACCTTGTCATCGATGAAAGTGAGGAAGCGTCCTTGTCAGCGACAGATGAAAGTCACCAATCATCAGGTATAATTTTGTACTGCTAACATGGTCACTTTGTGATATCGAATATAGATTGGTCGGCGAGTCTTTTTGGATGGGCTACCTGTGGTATTTACGGTAACAACAGCCTCATAATAGTTGGACTTCCTGTGTTGAACCACGCCGAGTTGAAAAATGGTCTCTCTTTTTCTTATGGCCACAAATCGCCAACTGGGCACCAAGGCGCATGCATGCGCTCTGTGCCACCGAGGAAACCGCTCATTGTTGAAGCCTGCTCATAGAGCGTCTTGTTTACCTTTTCAGTCGATGACGTAAGACAAGTGCTGTACAAAAAACTACAAGTGACTGTACTTCGTCCAAACGTCGAGATGGGAACAATCGCGCACTTTGTTGGTGGTGTAAACGCTAACGTCCTAGGGACACTCGAAGAGTTACGAGAAGATGTCAACTTAGCGGTAGCTCGTCAACTGGGAAGCAAGAAGTACTTGTTCATCGACAAACAATTACAACCCATCCCGCCATGGAGGGAGGCATACACGGTTGTAAAGAGTACCTTTACAAACTCAATTAAGGTCAAGACCTTGTATGGAACAGGTAACTGAACCCCCACCCCACCCTCTGATAGCTTCTATCGTTGTCTTGTTTCTCACTTTAGGAAGAAAACGAGCTGACTTTTCGACTCAAAGTAGCATTGTATCTCTTAACATCAATAAAGGTCAACGGCTTTTCCAACCTTCGAACAATTGCATACAATTGGTTTTCAAGTCACCATGATCAGTTCTGTTGAATTTCATAATAGAAAACCATTGCAACGTTACGCGTTAATAGAAAACCATTGCAACGTTACGCGTTTCATAGAAAACCATTACAACGTTACGCGTTTCATAGAAAACCATTGCAACGTTACGCGTTTCATAGAAAACCATTACAACGTTACGCGTTTCATAGAAAACCATCGCAACGTTACGCGTTTCATAGAAAACCATTGCAACGTTACGCGTTTCATAGAAAACCATTACAACGTTACGCGTTTCATAGAAAACCATTGCAACGTTACGCGTTTCATAGAAAACCATTGCAACGTTACGCGTTTCATAGAAAACCATTACAACGTTACGCGTTTCATAGAAAACCATCGCAACGTTACGCGTTTCATAGAAAACCATTGCAACGTTACGCGTTTCATAGAAAACCATTACAACGTTACGCGTTTCATAGAAAACCATTGCAACGTTACGCGTTTCATAGAAAACCATTACAACGTTACGCGTTTCATAGAAAACCATCGCAACGTTACGCGTTTCATAGAAAACCATTGCAACGTTACGCGTTTCATAGAAAACCATTACAACGTTACGCGTTTCATAGAAAACCATTGCAACGTTACGCGTTTCATAGAAAACCATTGCAACGTTACGCGTTTCATAGAAAACCATTACAACGTTACGCGTTTCATAGAAAACCATTGCAACGTTACGCGTTTGATAGAAAACCATTGCAACATTACGCGTTTCATCGGAAAGATTAGACCGTGTCATGACTGAGGTGATAGTCGTTATGCCGTCAATAAATTGTTATTTACCTTATTTCTTTCCAGAACGCTGTGAAGACTTTTGTCCCTGTGGTCGTATATCCATCATCAAGTGCGAGAAATGCAAACTACAAGGATACTGCAGTGAAGCATGCCGGGACGGTGACGTCATCAACCACGTGACAACCTGCACACCGGACAAAGCAAAGCAGAGGTCAGCAATGCGTTCACATCGGCTGTCCACTGGCAAAATGTAACACAACACACTCTCGAACTATTACAACTTATAGATAGCACCAATAAGGAGTAAATCTTGATATAAGAACCACAATATAATCGAAAGGAACCAATACACGCAATTTGTACAATCTTTATTAGAGTGATATTACTTGCCCGTCTACTAGTCTATTAGTCTACTAACTATTTCACGGGTCTAGAGTGATTCCAATATACCTGGGAACTACTAATTAGCTGTCAGTGTTTATTAGGTGCAAAGGAACAAAAGAAAACAAAAGAGTGAGTGTCTAATAGAGTGTATTGGTGTAGTTAGTAATGCCCAGGTTTATTGGAATCACTCTATTGTAATCACTCTATTACTTTGGCCGTGAAAAACTAGTACAACTAATTAACAATTCGTCACCAAAGGCGAGGTGAATATCGGTGAATAATAACCGAGACGAAGTCGAGGTTATTATCACTGCTATTCACTGAGCCTGAGGTGACTAATTGTTTTAGTAGAATTACACAGGTGATCATTTGAAAAATTAAAAATAAATAATTAAGCATTTCAAAGAAAATAATTCTTTATTTCATATTTCCATTTTGTCAAAACGCTGTAGGTCACAATCGAGAAATAGTCCGAAGTTCTCGACCAATCAGCGCGCTTGATTTTCTATAATCACCTGTGTAATTCTACTAATAGTATTTAGTGAAATCACTCTAACCAGGGACAATCTTAGAGCGGTTTCCATTAACCCGTGAAATATAGACATTAGCGTGATACACATCAGTATGACACTCCATTGTATTATTTTGTTTTCATTGGACTATTACACACTAACTAATAGTTCCTGTTACACGGATTTATGATCATAAAAAACACTCTAGACTAATAATACACATTAGTAGACTCTAATTCCATTGTATTATTTTGTTTTCATTGGACTATAACACACTAACTAATAGTTCCTGTTACACGGATTTATGATCATAAAAAACACTCTAGACTAATAATACACATTAGTAGACTCTAATTCCATTGTATTATTTTGTTTTCACTGGACTATAACACACTAACTAATAGTTCCTGTTACACGGATTTATGATCATAAAAAACACTCTAGACTAATAATACACATTATTACGCTAATTCCATTGTGTTGTGTTGTTTTCATATGACGTGACTATTACAAATTTATTCCAAACCGGACGTCATGGGGTCATGGACGCCGAAACGTCGTTCGTTATTAGCGTTCAGTTTCACTGCACTATGTATAATAACTTTAATGAGAAGCGATTTATAGTTTGCCATTTTGTCCTCATTCTTAGTCATGAAGAACAAGTTTTCCTTGACAAGTTTTCCTTGACAAGGAAAAATTGACAATTTTTTGTCATCTACACGAACAAGTTTTCCTTGACAAGGAAAAATTGACAATTTTTTGTCGTCTACACGAGCAAGTTTTCCTTGACAAGGAAAAATTGACAATTTTTTGTCGTCTACACGAGCGAGGTTTCCTTGTCAAGGAAAACTTGCTCGTGTAGATTCGGCTTAAAAACCTTGCAAATTCTTTGGAAATTCTTTGGAAATGTCCAAAATCTTGGTAATTTAAGCTTTCCAACGAATTTCAAATGCGTTTCCAAGGTTTGAAGTGCGTATGTTTTTTCGCTTCCAGTGAGTTAATATCATCTGACATTGAACCAATGTGTATGCGCGCTAGTCCTAATCAGTGCCACGAGCAAGTGGCTCGCGGGGTATTGGAGAAAGATGGCAAGTCTAGTTTTGTCGCCAAAACATAAATAAAAGCTCCCCAAAATGTTTCTTCTCTTATTTTCACCGTGTATGTGTACATAATTACTCTGGCTGCCATGGATATATACAATATTTACGACTGACCATGTTTGAACGGTCGAGAGAAACAATACTGAAAGTAAATATTGAAACAATGAAAGATGCGAATGAAATATTTAGATGACGTTTCCATGGGAACTGTGCATTGGAAGGTTTGAACACACAACTTCACGGTTCTGTTGAGTAGCCATGAACAATGGTTCCAAGTCGAGGTTGGCATTGATGTTTTCATACATTTATTTGATTTGCTCAATGACAACCCCGACTTGGAACCATTGATGTGTTACTACTATTATATGATTTATCAGATAACTCAACAATTGCGGTCAAACCTCCCACAAGCGACCACCCTTGTTATCAAGGTAACTTGGTCGGTTACACGAGGTAAACTAGGATAGCCAGGATGCAACTTTTCTTGAAACGTTGCGCGCAACAAGGTTTTTTGGGGTGTCACACGATATGCAACGTTGCGCGCAACAGTTGCAGAAGTAGAACTCGATCCTACTTCTGCAACTGTTGCGCGCAACAAGAAAAGTTGCACCGTGTGTCCGGGCCTGAAGCGTTAGCCCTAGAAAGAAATGGGTACGTATGAATGTGCGGCGATGTCTTCACACCTGCATTCCGTTTTCCGATTTTTTTTTATTCAAGCCATATTTCTGACTTCTGCAAATTTATTGATAAATTACTTCATCCTTTGTTGAGGCTGTAGGCTGGGCAAATAATCTCTGACATTGATTTGACATTGCAGGGCAACTACGTTATAAACGTGGAGATTATTATTTTTAAATGAAATACATATTTTAAACTCTAATGATTTTTGTACTTTCAAAAAAAAAATTTCAAAAAAAAAAACTTTCCAAAAGATCGTAGAAACACCCTCCCCTCCACGGGATCCAGTCTTCACATCTGCCGCAGATGAAAGATAAGATTACATTTCCATCGAGTTGATCTTGAGTAGAAATAAAAACAGACTGACCCTGTAGCTCTTTAGCTGTCAGTCATGTGTGTTTTCATGAATGATATTCATTAGGTATTCACTCAGGTGTATATCGAATTGTTGTTCTCTGCGCCAGTTCCTATCTAGTTTCATTACAGAATCATTCTTGCATGCTGCCATGGAGTGTCATGGAGGTGTGCGACTTGTCGATCAAAACAATAGCCTTCATTTAATTTGCACAATTTGATACTAATTGCATAACAAAACAGAGATTGTAGCGTTAGTGAGCCATTCACACGCTACGGCAGCCTTCCACCTGCCTTCAGGAAGATAGGTTGAATGACAAGGCGTCTAGAAACTTCATTACAGTAAAGCAAACAAGATGCACCTCAATTGGCAAAATCTATTCAAATCAAACCCTTGATTTCTAACTCAAGTCGAAAGCGGTCACAGACCAGAATGCCAAACAACCATTTGTTTACAGTATGTGATCCCAACGTAGAACTCAAAGAGCATGATTCTCCACTGTTTATCCCCGTGAATCACGCAAAAACAAACGCGAGATTAAGTTCTTTATGTGCATCATCAAATATTCAAGAAGAAACAGAAGCACAAGACATGGCCCAAAGACAAAAGTTTCGTCGCCAAAGGAGTCAAACGCTGCCTAACGTTGCCTTACACAGCAGAAACAGCGCGAAAAGAAAGGAACCTGCGGGATGCGACAAGCAGAAAACTCCTCTGAGACTTTCTCGATCGTTGGACTCCCAGACACTGTACAAAGGACCTATGGTTACTGCGGCAACTTCGCGACAAAGAGCACGATCTTTATTGCCAAGCCAGCGGGTTTCTTTTGTACCAAATGCAGAGGCAAATCAAAGGTCTATCAAGGACGCACAAAGGCTTAATTACAATCGTTCCTCAATGGAACTTCCGACCACAGATATTGTTAGAAGTCGAAGAGGTCGACACAAATCTGAATCGCTGATTCCGTCCGATGATATAAGATCTATTTATTCGATTGTCAAAGCGAGGTCGTTTGCGCTTAGATGGTACCGAGGCAACAACGGATCCACGAAGCATTCTAAGCGACAACAAAGTGTACCGCTACCAACTATTGACGACAAGAAAAGTATTTCATTATGTAAAGCGAAGTGCAGCCCTCAGTTTGCTGAAGTTGTTCATTTACTACAAGACGAGGTTGAAAACGTTGAGGACGATCTACAAGTATTGTCGCTGGAATAGACTACTGACTTGGTCGCATGCCATTCTATAGATTCGAAAAAGCCTCTTGTACAATAGGTTTGAGGCTTTTGGTTTACAAAGGGATTCCAGTCGACATGCGTTTGACGATTTGTGACAGAAATGCTAGCTGCCTCTAAAACAGCATTATAAATCCTTGACTTTTGACTTTTTCTGTCTGTTTTACTGAAAAGAGACTTATCTCGGATATGGAGAGGCTGAGTTGGACAGCCTTCACAGACTTCACAGACATAGTCATTATTAATCTCGAAGGATTCATAGGTTGTCTGACTCATTGTAGTTAATCGGACTGAACAACTGTGATATGACTCTCCGATAGTAGTGATAATACCTGTACAAAGAAAGGCTACATATACAGCCAAGATGGCACCAAAACTCACGAGCAAATATTACGATTCATGATTCGCATATATGATTGTTTTTAATCCAGCAAAGAGGAGCGCAAATGAAACCATGACCCGGCAAAGGTGCCATTCTAGTACATCATGGTGATAATGACCAAGTTCTTTCAAATTCAGTCAAGCAATTACCTTAACTTAACTACTTATTTTTCAATTAGTGGCCGTGTTTAGCGATTTGCAAACAAAGGTAATGTTTTGTTCAACTGTGAATTAAAATCTCGTTAAATTAAGTTTTTTTTGTTGCTCGCAGGAATGTCATCTTTTTGCACGTGATAGCTAGTTGTTCAAAGTTGTACAAAGTTCTTTGTATTTATGGGTACACACAGCAGGGTTACGTCTCAGCGTGTAATGTCTTCAGTTCTGAGTTCTGACTGGTCTAGTGACTGTCAAAGGGTACATGCTCGGAAGTATTAAAACCCCTTGAGTACTTCACCTTAGGAGTGCGGGAGCAAGAGTTAAACAATTTAAAACAATGAAAAATAAAAAAATTAAAGGAGTTAAACAATGTTTTGGGGAATACGCCGGCCAAGAGTTGCCGGCTAAACCATGGGCCTAGTCAGACTAGAGATAACTACGTACTCAATGGTTTGAATACGAGTCGAATGTGTACCGGAAACAAAGTTTTAAGTTTTGGGCCGGACCATTTTCGGAAATTCCACCGATGGTTGCTCCGTGTTTACGTGAAGTGCGGATCACTCACCGGTGCGTGTTGAGAGAGTCATATACCTACTCCAAGAACTAAACACGCTTTTCTACTGACAAAATATTATCATTAGTTTTATTGCTTAAACAAATCAAGAACTGAACGATGATAAAAAGTGACAAGTCTATTCACCACACTATTTTTACATAGTTTTGGCATATCTTTACCAAACTTTTGTAGTAATTTTTTTGTCATTTTTGTAAATATGTCTGTGAAATAAGCTTGAACTTGAACTTGGCACGCACCTCAGTAATGACAAAGCTACGAGTATAGTTGGCCCTAGTAACTACCAGTGTACATTCTAAGATACAAACACTTCATGAATCTATAAATCTTTCCTGTTAAACTATCTTTCACCCAGTACAATGAGTGGATTTAGCCTTTTCTTAGCACTTAGGTGTTTTCATTGTTCTAGTTAAGACTTTAAGTATAGGATGCAAAGACACTCTGTCGAGCCTGACTGATTATCATAGAACTATTTATTATCTTTTGTTCTCAGAATGATCCGAATTTAGTACTTAATAAATTAGTAGAGCCATTGTTTGGCCACAGAACGAGTGGAGGACTGGGAACAAGTTCAAGTTTCGATAGGTTTTATAGCTACAGTAGATGTTGAACGAGTAACAGCTTTCCAAACATCGCAAAAATTACCGATATTCAGTTTTATTTTCAAATCTTTAATATTATAGGAAATTAACGCACCATGAAATTACTGGATTAACGCGAATTTCAAAAATTTACTTAAATCGAATCAAGCAACGTCGTCCCCAGGGCCCTCTCTTCTCGCTATTTTCAAAATGGCGGAAATAGCAAAAATTTAGGGCCTTAAAGGTTGCGAATCAAGTTGTAACTAACATACATTTTGATTGTAATTAACATACAATTCGCGTTAATTAGATATCGCGTTTATATAAGTCGCGATAATTTAGTGCAGGGTTAATTTCCTATAATAAGGTAGTTCTTGAATTCATAGGAATTAGTTTTTTTAAACTAAAACCGTATATTTTTTTTACAATTAAAATATAAATTTAAATTGATTAACCATAGTAATTTTAAAAGATATAAATCAGTATCATGTATACTTATTTATTTCACTATTTTATTTCCAATTACAAATTGTAAAGTGTCATAAAGTCTAACAGATATGGCGCTATAAAAATGTAGATTATTATTATTATTATTATTATTATTATTATTATTACTATTAGTATTATTATTATTATTATTATTATTATTATTATTATTATTATTATTATTATTATTATCATTATTATTATCATTATTATTATCATTATTATTATTATTATTATTATCATTATTATTATCATTATTATTATTATCATTATCATTAATACTATTATTATTATTATTATTATTATTATTATCATCATCATTATCATTATTATTATTATTATTATCATTATTATTATCATTATTATTATCATTATTATTATTATTATTATCATCATCATTATCATTATTATTATTATTATTATCATTATTATTATTATCATTATTATTATCATTATCATTAATACTATTATTATTATTATTATTATTATTATCATCATCATCATCATCATCATCATCATCATCATATTATTATTATTATTATTATTATTATTATTATTATCATTATTATTATTATCATTAATCAATCATATATTACAATATAATAAAGTAGCTACTAAATAAATCTAAATATATTGGTAAATGTCTAGGTATAAGAATAAAAAAAAGAAGATATAATAAGAGGTCATCGTAAAACTGTAAAAAACTCTACTAAAAAAAAAGAAAGAGAATAAAACTAATAAAATGCACTGACTAATAAAAAACAAAAAACAAACAATAAATCTAACTAATTGCTGCAATTGCAGTCTCAACATCCAAGTCTATGTCTTTTATGTTGCTATTTAATCTTCTTGTGGTTCTTGAGCCTCTAAGGCACAGAAGAGCTGATCTCAAGATGGAGAAGGAGACCTTATTATTATTATCATTAATACTATTATTATTATTATTATTATTATTATTATTATTATTATTATTATTATTATTATTATTATTATTATCATCATCATTATCATTATTATTATTATTATCATTATTATTATTATTATTATTATTATCATTATCATTATCATTAATACTATTATTATTATTGTTATTATTATTATCATTATTATTATTATTATTATTATCATTATTATATTATTTTCTATATCATATTATTATTATCATATATATTATTATATTATCACTCTGTAAAGCGCTATTGACATACCATGAAATAGCGCTATATAAATAAAGATATTATTATTATTATTATTATTATCATCTTATTATTATTATTATTATTATTATTATTATTCGGTGGAGTTTCAATCTGCAAGGAAGTTTTAAACTGTCCGCAGAAGTCTTATTTAGCAGATCATATCTAGAGAAACAATGTTATTAAATAAAAGGGGGAAAAAGAAGAAAAACAAAGTGTAATGTTTGAAATGAGAAAAGCATGCCGGGAAATTATGCAAAAACAAACAACTTGTAAGTTAAGTTACCGACGTTAAACAGAGTGCAATTTAGAAAAGCGTGAAATAGTACTAATTTTAAATAGTACTAAATAGTGCTTTTTACAATAACAGAGCGAAATCTCGCAATTTTACAATAACCTAGCGTAATCTCGCAATCTGATTGGCTCTCAGCCATTGTCAATAAGAGTACAGACACATGCAATGACGAATCGCTCGCGCACGAAGCCAGCGCGCGCTTGAAACGGTTTTTCTTTCAAACTTTATCCTTGTTTTTGGATTTTTTTTTGACTTTGTTATTGTAAAAAACAGATTGAAGATGGTTTTATCGTTGTCTGTACTCTTATTGACACACACTTGACGTCATAAAATGTCCAAAACTTGGCAGTGAAATCACTCGCTATGCTCGTGATTCCACTTGAGTTTTGAACATTTTATGACGTCAAGTGTGTGTCAATAAGAGTACAGACAACTCAAAACCATCTTCAATTTGTTAAATTTCTATTGTTTTCTATTGTTTCATTAGTGCTATTTAGTACTAATTAGTTATTTAGTTTTCAAGCTTTTCTAAATTGCACTCTAAGACGTTGCTTTACATTACTTTAGACTAATCGCTGAATCACGGTATGTTACGTACTGGATGAAGATTTCGGTCTCATCCGCGCTATCGGGTAATACACAATCAGCGTAGTAGTCGGCAAAGAGGGAGGGAACAGTCGTATCCTACCTTGTCCTAAATGACTGTCCCTTACTACTTCAGCTATCGTGATCGATTAGGATTACTTTGTAGGAAAGTACCTCAAGTCAAAGTTTTGAGTATTTATATTGTTGTGTGGGTATAAGGATAATTTGGTCTGTTTGCGCGTTTGTGCTACAGGACGTCAATAAATCCTAGGTCAGTTTGGATACACTCAATTGATGGTATACACAGGGTACACAGGGTAATTGAACTTCAATAAACATGTTTAACTTCCATGATTATCCTTCCAATCTAGAGAAGAACTTGTTTAAAAAAAATAAAATTTAAAAAAAACTTGACGTGTTATTTGCAACCGATCGACGAGTAATTGAAAAATATAATTTTACGAGTATAGTTGGCCCTAGTAACTACCATTGTACACTCTAAGATACAAACACTTCATGAATCTATAAATCTTTCCTGTTAAACCAATAACTTCTACATTATACTTATATAACTAATTTCATGACGAAATTATATATCTCTGCGAAGTTATGAACGATTTAAATTCTGAAAAAAACATCAAAACGAGGCTTGCAACGCATGACGGCAAAAATCCCAATCTAAAGTCTATAAATGTCAACCCCGATACCTTTTTGAGATTGAATCCTATACCATCGAAACTTTCCAGAAATGTTCTTTAAGACAAACTCTTTCAGATCATATAGGCTGTTTGCACCAGAAAGATCTTAAAAATCAGTACGCGTGAGAAGAGTGAATTACAGCGTCTAGTTGAGAATATTCTACGACTATTTAATTAAGTGACTGATTTTAGGGTTGGTTTTCGCAGCTGACTGACAAACGTTCATTAAACGTCGAAGTGCAAATGACAGTATAAAAATCTTCGCCGACTAATAACAATTATGACACTACTTGGAAGCGCGCGAACGACAAGAACAAAGCGGCCAATCAACCTCTTTTAAAAGTGAACTAGACAGTACACACTTATAAACTTGTGGCCCTCACATATAATGACATTACAATATAAAATATACGTAAAACACTATTTTAAGATAATTTACTAGCGACACAAGCACAACAAGTCCAGGTTTCTTACTAGAGAGGTTCTGTTGCAGTTGTTTCGTGTAAACTGCAGAGAATCACATAAAACGCCTGCAACGAAAACTGAGACGTCCTTTTTAAATAAGTCGGTAAAACATGATAGGTTTTCTCCAAGTTTGTTCAAGGTTTTACTGAACAGATGTAATTACAAACTCATGGCCGAAAAGCTTTCGCCTGAGCTTCAATTCATCAATGAATGTTATTAGAACCGATTTAGGAGAATTTGAATTTGTTCAAAAATTTGTTCTGAAAATTTGTTCTGAAAAGCCCTGAGGGGAGTATATATTAAATAAAGTTTAATAATAATTTAATAATAATAATAATATAATATTAATAATAATAATAATAATAATAATAATAATAATAATAATAATAATAATAATAATAATAATTTATATAGCGCTATTAATAAGTAGTCCAATAATAATAATTTACAATGTTAATAAAAAATAATAATAATAATATTATAATTAATTTAATTAATTTAAAAAACCCCAGTAGTCCAATAGCGCTTTATTGCTTATCAATGTAGTCTTTTGTCACACCGACCCCGTTGGTCATGATTATTGGACACTTGTATTAAAAGTTCACAAAGTCAAAACTATGAGTACCTCGTTTAGCGAACACTTAAGAAATCCCGTTTTGTTCATTCTTCAGTCACATATTGTATGCATTAGAGAGTATTATGGCAAGCAAAACGAGGACGAAGACGAGGACGAATCTCGTCAAAACCAAAGAATACCTTGATGATAAGATCAGAATGCTTTGAAAGTACAGGCAATTTTCTCTTTAAAATGTAATAGTATACTACTACTACTAATAATCATAATCATAATCATAATCATAATCATCATAATAATGATAACTTTATTTCTCATAACAAATTACAAATAAGAGATAAAAAATAGATAAAAAATCCTTATTTACAAAATAATAATAATAATAATACTGAATAATAATAATAATAATAATAATAATAATAATTACTGTTATAAAATAACTATGATATAACGCGCGCTCTGATTGGCCAAAGGATGCGTATTCCGCGTGCTTTATGAGAGCACACAGCACGCGCGCGCAGATATTCAAACATTTTTGTAACGAACAAAATTGATTAGTATTTAGGTTTAGGTTAGGATAGATATTAGGATAGATATTAGGATAGATATTTATATATATATTTTTTAAGATTATATTTATATTTTTAGATTAGAAGGGCCATAAGTTTTTCAGCTCAAGCTGTAATATGTTTTTTCCCTTGTAAAATAAAGTTTATTATTATTATTATTATTATTAATCAAAAATCATAATTGTATTTTATAAAAGAAATAGAAAACTTGCCCGCTGTGCTATGTGAAGATTTATAGCACTTGGGGACTGATCAGAACACTCGAGAAGTGTTGAGAAGCACTCCGCTACGCGTCGTGCTTCTTTTAACACTTCTCTCGTGTTCTGATCAGTCCCCGCGTGCTATAAATCTGCACATAGCACGCGCGCTCGTTTTCTATTTCTTCAATAAAGAACTATGATAAGTATAGAAATGGAAACTTATGAGGAATATACAGAACAAATGTTCGGAAAAAATCAGACGCCTCGAGCGGGATTCGAACCCACGACACCCCGATTTCATGACAGGTGCTCTACCCACTGAGCTACCGAGGCAACTACAGTGGCGTGGAGTTCAAATTAGCTCAAAGACGCTGATTTTAACCGAACATTTGCTGCGTGATGCGGTTCGTACGTCATTACAGAAGCAATTCCCAGTTCCGTGAGGCCTGGGAGCAAATGTTCGGTTAAAATCAGCGTCTTTGAGCTAATTTGAACTCCATACCACTGTAGTTGCCTCGGTAGCTCAGTGGGTAGAGCACCTGTCATGAAATCGGGGAATAATAACAATAATAATAATAATAATAATAATAATAATAATAATAATAATAATAATAATACTGAATAATAATAATAATAATACTGAATAACCGAGAGGAAGCCAACTTCACCAAAAGTGATTTACAGAGAAGTAGATAAATAATCGAAAAAAGAAAAATAATTATATATAAATACGATAAAAATATATTACAAAACCAATCCGTATCTAAATGAATAGATAATTATATGAATAAATAGTTAAATAACAGCAAGTAATTAGGCCAAGCGTGGGCGCTTCCCTATCAATTATGTCGAGGGATTTCCAAACGTTAAGCCGTTTTGTGGATCATATTATTCCTAGACTTAGTACAAAATTAATACCGAACGGGCTTTCAAAGAAGTACTTCAAGTAAGCTATATGCACAACATCACACGACTCTTCAAATTAATGCCAAACGGGCTTTCAAAGAAGTACTTCAAGTAAGCTATACGCACAACATCACACGACTCTTCAGTCCTAGTTTTTTAATTATCACACGTTCAGGAAATTACGTTTAGGATTTCAAATAGAAGCGAGGAGAACAAAGGCCCAACCACTAAGTTTTGTCAACGATAATCTCTACTTCATTTAGCAATGTTTCCTGTAGAAATGATATTTACTTTGAGGAGGGCATTTTATCCGTTGATGAGTACTTTAGCATTCAAGACATCCTCTCATCCTCCCATCGAGAACTCTCAGTGAGGTTAGAGAAACAGCATTCAATAATACTAATAATGGGTTCATGACGTTTTGAGTGGAAGTCAATTCCTCTTTAAATCAGCGTAGGTACATAAACTTTTGATTAGAAAAGTTTGGCGTCGATTGGAAATTAAAGCAACTCAGGAAAAAGAATATTTGTTCATCAAGAACATGGTGGCGAGATCAGTTACATAGAGACACAGAAATAGAAGCATTGGTATAGTCAAATTGCTTTTCGCCTTTAACTCAGAGTAAGTAATAACACATAATAAGTGCGTAATACGTAATATTTGTATTGTTTTTATTATTATATGGATTGTAAATGTGAAAGATTAACATCGTGTAGGTGAAGTTGGTGGAGTTGATGTCGATGCTGATAGTTTATGAAAATGAAGATGGTGATGAAAATGATGATGGTGATGATGGTGATGACGATAATGTTCAAGAAATGATGTGGAGAATGCTAAAGTATCAGACGATATCAATGAATACAACTGTAAACGTTCATTTGTACATCTCATTCAATCGAAACCGGTCAGAAAAACGTACTGCGCATGCCCGGTAAATGGCGGGAAAATGGCGACGCGCGCGCATTGTTTTTCCGTAAAGACACAGTTTTCCCGCGAATTTTGACCAATCAAAGAACGTTTCCGGTATGACGTTTTTTTATGAATTTTGATGAGATGGCAGGTAAAATAAAGATGGCATCTGATAGCGACAAAGAGTATTCTTCAAGTGAACTAAACTACGAATCGTCTAGTGATAGTGAGAGCAGTAATGAGTCATTCGGTACATCAGAATCAATTGAAAGTGATAGTGGTGACGATTGTGCTTCTAAAGGCATCCAAACTCCAAGTGGTTCGAAGAACTCGAACACGAAGTGACCGACTCAGGCGACTGAGACTACTGAGAAGCTGTTTTAGCGTGTGGATGCAAATTAGCCGAAGACTTTCAAAGACATATTTTCGTCTAAACTATTTCGTCAGAAAGTGAATTCAATTTATTCTTGGATGTGGTTTAATGGTATCTTGTAATTATCGCTGTGGAGTTTGAAGACATGCTATTCAAAAACAAATTCGCTGAAACTGCATGATGAGCGACAGGACGAGTCACGAGTACCCAAATTACTAGCAGAGTTTCCTCTTTGGTCAATGGTTTTGTATTTATCTTTTGCTTTTCTGTTACCTAGGCTTTTCGGCTTCTGACTTCTTGATCGTCCGAGAGTAAATTCTTTTGTGAGTCGCCACATTTGAAATATATTAATAACTAGGTTACCTCAACAGCAGCGTAGCTGACGATGAATGCAATAGTTAGTAACGGTAATCATAAGAGTTGGTGCCGGACAATAGAGTGATTCCTATAAACCTGGGCACTCTAATTGGCTTAGCAGTTAAAAAGATGCAAGGAGTAAACAATAGCTAAAAAATGCCAGTTGTGAAACGATTGTCCAATAGTGCGATTGTTGTTATTCGAGTAATTCCCAGGTTTATTGGAAAACATGAAATCAGTTTTGATTTATGTATTGACAAGTATGCAAATTATTAGGCTACGTGAACCTTTCTTTGTTTTGAACTGAAATAGCTTATGAATAACTGACGTACTTATATTGAGATTTCAAATATTCACGGCTCAATGAAAACCAGACAATTCATTAGACTCTGCGTGCGCATACCGTGGGCTCATTTAAGCCAGATGAAACATGTTTATTTTGGTTATTGAGAATTGCATGATGGTTATTGAGAATTGCATGAAACCGTCCATGAGAATTGCATGTGGCGAATACTGGCAAGTTTATGCTGGTAAAATCAAGATTTTTTTCTGCCTACGTGAATGAATTAGAACCATTGCTTCCTTGCTCGCTCGCTAGCAGGGTAGCGAGTGTCTAATTCATTCAAGTTTTGATGTGTAAGCGTGTACACACGTAGTTTATCACTGTCAATAAGAAGTGAGCAAAAATGACTCAAATTACTTTGTTTTTAAATTATTAATAAAAATACGCTTCATTTTTTGATGTTTAATATTACAGTACTCAGTATTTAGTATGCGAACTCAGACATTAAAACAGTCGGCGACTTCCAGCAATTACTCTAGTACTAGTAATCAAATTCAAAAACTCAAGCGAATTCCAAACTAAATACATATTCTTCGACCCCCGATCCATAATTTAGTAAAAAATCAATAATAATATCGCGAAATTCCCATTTGGTGGGTCTTCTGACTTGTTAAAATGCCCCACGGTGGGATTGTTTTATGTTGATTGACGGAATTGAGAAACATCCAAACATAAATTACAAGTTTAAAAAACCTAAATGTCTGAGTTCACTAATACTGAAATCGCAGTAAGAGGTTTCGATTGATTGCGGTAAGCCGTCACAGTTGTGGACCATTGGCATCAACATGACTATGTGCTCGCGAAGAATTTTCGCTTTCAATGCACCTAATCACTTGGCTTTAACAGTTGGTGAAAACTAAGCAATGACGTGTTTTAATACGTTTGTATTTTTCAATGAAGTTTTCACGAATGTGATATTTAAAATCAGAAACACGCGTATTCACGGCTGAACGTAATTATCTATCCACGAAAAAACTCTTTTTCCACGATTTGTTGCCATGGCCCATCATATCAATTCAATAAATAACAAGAATGACTTGTCTAAAACGCAGTTTTTGAAAATTCAACTCAATCGCTCGGAAGTTACGCGGCCAATGGAATCCCGGGAAGTTGTTGGTATGATAAAATTAGCGTTTGCCCACAATTCAAAACTGGATAAGCCTGACTTTTATTTCACATTCAATGGTCTGTTATTTGATTTTTGTTTGAAACTGCTTACTTATTCACGAACGTGCGATCAGCGTCAATACAGAAGTTCTTTGAGTAAAAAATGCCCGACTTCAAAAATTACGAATGCCCCACTTCCAGTACGGAGCATAAAAATTTTGTTTTAAATTCAGTGACCTTAATTCTTACTGCGGTACTCAGTATTTATATGCGAACTCAGACATTCAAACAGTCGGCTGGACTTGTCAATTACTATAGTACTAGTAATCAAATTCAAAACTCAAGCGAATTCAAAACTAAATACATATTCTTCGACCAAATGATCCATAATTTAGCTCAAAATCATATTTGGTTTCCATTTGGTGGGTCTTCTGACTTTTATTTTTAAGTTTTCTGATTGTTTTATGTTGATTGACGGAAGCGAAACACCAAATTACAAGCCAACTGCCTAAATGTCTGAGTTCGCATAATACTGAGAATCGCAGTAAGAGGTTTTTGACTGATTGAAGTAAACCGTCACAGTTGTGAACCATTGGCATCAACATGACTATGTGCTCGCGAAGAACTATCGCTATCAATGCACCTTACTTGGCTTTAACTTTGATTGGGCACAACGCTTCATAATACGTTTGTATTTTTCCGTGAAGTTAACAGGAACTGATATTTCTGATCAGAAAACACGCGTTCACATTATCAGGGAGGTGACATTATCTATCCACGAAACTCTGCCACGAAACCGCCTGCATGGCCATCACTTCAATTCAAATCCTGTAAGTTCACTTCGTTCGGGAAACGCAGTCTAGAATTTTAGGTCAAGGTTCAAAGTAGCGGCCTATGGAATCCCGGGAAGTTGTTGGTATGATAAAATTAGGAATCAGACACAAAGAAAACTGGATAATCCTGACTTTTATTTGTACATTTATTCGGGTCTGTCCGCCATTTTATTTTTGTCGTGAAACCGGAAATGAAACCATCATACCGGACTTCTCTGATTGTCAAATGACCTTCTTGGACTCAGCGGAAATACTGTTCTATAAATAACGTCACGTGAAAACATTATAGACCCATTGTAGCATGGACGCTCCTACTTATGGGCTCCTGTAAAGCTTTATTAGTCGGGCGCCTTGTGGACACTATTGCTGAGAAGCGTGTTCTGAAAGATTGACCTCAAATCCTGTGCATGCGCCCTGTGCCAAGAAATCAACAAAGGAGAATACAGTAGCATACAGGTAAACACAGAAAACACAACCATTTGAAGCAAATCGAGCCCGTGAGGGGTAAAATATAAATTCTTTTTTAATCTCTTATCTAAATTTAGATTGAAACAGGACGCTCTAGTCTTTTCAGGTTATCGACAAAGGGTCTAGTAGCGTGAAGCCGGACTGCTAATTGTGGTTTTTACTGAGATACGCTTCGCAAAGACTTGAAAAAGATACACATGCTAGCTAAGCTCGAAACCCACAGGCACTGAGGGAACCGAAACATTTTAATGAAATATTTACATATCTATAACGAATCAAATAGGTTACATTTCATTTTGAAGCCCGAATTCTGCTAGAAGAGCGTCTAGTTAAACTTGGTTGGTAATACGTAGTAGTACTTCAGAGCCGCCAAAATAATTACATTTTGCCGCCGGGAAAAACTAAATTCACGAAACTTATTGTTATTACAGTATGGACACTCGAACCGTGAACACTTAGGTTTTTTCTAACACACATATATCAATTATCGATTGAACAAATTGATCAGCAAAATGATTTATTTTGATCACTAAGTGTATTTAAACTCTATGCTCCATTTGAGAGGCTATGAGGCAATAGAAAGTTCGAAAAAAAAAGTTCGAAAAAAACTTGAAGTGTTCACGGTTCGAGTGTCCACACTGTAATGACAACTTGGTGCTCCGTTTTTCACGCTCTCTGTGTTTGGCTGAAATTTATATCAGAGAAATTCGATTTATTTGTTTGGCTCAAAATTCAAGATATTCTTGATCGTTCGACGCCATGTGTTTTTTTTTTTTTCAGTTGACGCATGCGCAGTGCGTCTTTCGTCGTGTCCGGCATTCAATACTAATTTTAGCTCAAGAAATAAATGATGTCTATTTACCCACGGGCTAAACGTAGCTTAACGAGTCGGTAATCTCGATATTTCCTTGGGAAGAAAAATAATGCAAATCGTTGTTATCAGTTTACAGGCGACAAAAGTCTCTATAACAAATAAACAGCAGTTGTTTTATTTGTACTCATGGGTTTTACTCGGGGAAATCCAGTGTAATTTGTTATCATAATGTAACCATTTTATTTCACCATCTTTGGACTACCAGTGGTCAGTAACGTTTCATTGGACTCAGTTGAAATAGGTTTTCCTCCGTCAACGAAAAACAATTATTAATCCATTGTAATTTTGTTTTTATTTATGTGAAACCAAGGAGCAGGAGATAGCAGGTGCGCCTTGTGGGACACTATTGCTTTATACATGTTCTGAAAGATATGACAAACGCCAGGCGTTGGAATTCCCAAGAAATCAACAAAAAGAAACAGTAGCATACAGGTAAACACACCAAACTGAACCATTTGAAGCAAATCGAGCCCGTGAGGTAGAAACCGCATTATAATATTATAATCAAGCATTATAATATTTATAATCAAGCGTCTTATCTTTTCAGGATATCGACAAAGGGTTTACTTTGTTATTAAGACTATTTAACTGACATCATCTTGTTAAATCAGCAAGCGACATATCCTCAATTGTGGCCGACTGAGAAGCGCAGAACTGAACAAAGACTTGAAAAAGATACACAAGCTAGCGTAAGCTGAAACCCACCGGCACTGAGGGAACCGACTCATTTTATTGAAATCATTTACAATGGAGAACGAATCAACTTTTAAAATCATCAGTTTGATCCAAATGTCTGTGATACTACCGATAAACTTGGTTGGTAATACGCTAGTGTGTCTGGTTCTGATCTCCACACCTCAACTACGTACATCAATGAACTACCTTCTAGTCAACCTCGCAGTCTCGGACATCTTAGTAGCACTATTCTCCTCAACAGATCTGTTATTCATCTACGGTGTCACACACCCCCCGGGAAGCACCGGTGAATACGTATGTAAGTTCCTAACAGGCAAATTACTGTCCTGGGTGGGGTCAGTTGCATCGGTGTTCACGTTAGTCGCCGTGGCTTTTGAGAGGTATTATGCGATCGTTCATCCACTGAGCCACAGAGGAACCATTTCAAGGAGGGTGCTGTATCTGATTGTTTCTGCGTGTTGGGTCTTCGCTATTACGTTCAACATACCACTGATAGTTGTCCGGGGCCTTAATGACGACGTCAAAGCGACGGGATACGTTTGTAAAAGTAACTGGTCCAGTATCTCCCTCGCCAAAGCCTACAACTACGCCTGGCTCATGTTCGTCGGTATTATACCTATAGCGACTATGGGGATCCTATACGGACGAATCACAAGGAGTCTCTGGCAGACTAACGCTGTACTCGGAATCCAAAACACTTCGATTGTTCGACTCAAGTCCAAAAAACGAGTTACCAAAATGTTGATCTTCATCACCGTATTCTATGCGTTGTGTTGGCTGCCCAACCTACTGATCAATGTCATCGTGTATTATCACCCTCACTCCAGTCTCTTGTCCTATGGGTATTTCATTACTGAGGTCTTGGTACTGGTCAACAGTAGTATTAACCCGTTCGTTTACAGTATCCAAAGTCAGCAGTTCTGGAAAGGTATCAAGAAGTTTATTTGCTGTCAAAGATGTCGTACCTCAAGGATCGATATTGCACATTCTACACCTACAAATATACAGCCGTCTATCCTTTATCATCGGAGGGGGACATCCGTTACGTTATGATAACATTCAAAGCAAGGGGATTACTGCGGAAATTTAAGGGTATAATGAGGGGTGTGGCTTGTACAGACAACCAAATATTAATAGAAGGAGATAGAATGTATACTTGAATGCTCTTGAAAGCCAAATCATTCCAGGTCCCGAAACATCAGGACACACCTTCCGCGAATCGACAATCCAGCTTTCCGATTACTGCGGAACTTTTAGGGTATAATGAGGGGTGTGGCTTGTACAGACAACCAAATATTAATAGGAGATAGAATGTACTTGAATACTCTTGAAAGCCGAATCATTCCAGGTCCCGAAACATCAGGACACACCTTCCGCGAATCGACAATCCAGCTTTCCGATTACTGCGGAAATTTTAGGGTATAATGAGGGGTGTGGCTTGTACAGACAACCAAATATTAATAGGAGATAGAATGTACTTGAATACTCTTGAAAGCCGAATCATTCCAGGTCCCGAAACATCAGGACACACCTTCCGCGAATCGACAATCCAGCTTTCCGATTACTGCGGAAATTTTAGGGTATAATGAGGGGTGTGGCTCGTACACAGTCAACCAAATATCAATAGAAGGAGATAGAATGTACTTGAATGCTCTTGAAAGCCGAATCATTCCAGGTCCCGAAACATCAGGACACACCTTCCGCGATTCGACAATCCAGATTTCCGATTACTGCGGAAATTTTAGGGTATAATGAGGGGTGTGGCTCGTACACAGTCAACCAAATATCAATAGAAGAGATAGAATGTACTTGAATGCTCTTGAAAGCCGAATCATTCCAGGTCCCGAAACATCAGGACACACCTTCCGCGATTCGACAATCCAGATTTCCGATTACTGCGGAAATTTTAGGGTATAATGAGGGATGTGGCTCGTACACAGTCAACCAAATATTAATAGAAGGAGATAGAATGTACTTGAATACTCTTGAAAGCCGAATCATTCCAGGTCCCGAAACATCAGGACACACCTTCCGCGAATCGACAATCCAGCTTTCCGATTACTGCGGAAATTTTAGGGTATAATGAGGGGTGTGACTTGTACAGACAACCAAATATTAATAGGAGATAGAATGTACTTGAATACTCTTGAAAGCCGAATCATTCCAGGTCCCGAAACATCAGGACACACCTTCCGCGAATCGACAATCCAGCTTTCCGATTACTGCGGAAATTTTAGGGTATAATGAGGGATGTGGCTCGTACACAGTCAACCAAATATCAATAGAAGGAGATAGAATGTACTTGAATGCTCTTGAAAGCCGAATCATTCCAGGTCCCGAAACATCAGGACACACCTTCCGCGATTCGACAATCCAGATTTCCGATTACTGCGGAAATTTTAGGGTATAATGAGGGATGTGGCTCGTACACAGTCAACCAAATATTAATAGAAGGAGATAGAATTTTTTTCGTAAATCGAGTGAAAAAAGTGCACATTTCCCGACACAATGGGCCGATGTTTATGACTCAGTGTTGTGACTGCACTTTCCCTTGGGATAGAAGACGTCAGACATGTGATAGATGACGTCAGACATGTGGAATAGTTACTGAAATGAGCCGCGCTCAATTCAGCGGTAATCCATGTCTTTTTACAATATTAAAACTCCAGTTTCTTCTCCATAAAAATCATGAAGAACATTTTGAAATTCGTTTAGAAAATGAATGTACACAACAATCTCTTTGTTTTTATCTAAAGATAAATTTAGGCTACAGTTCTCCTTTCAGAAATGTCTAGCGCTAGCAAATAAGGAAGTAAACCGAAACAACACTGTAATACAACAGAGATTACCGCGAAATTGGAAAATAAAAATCATCTCCCTTCAAAGAAAAATAGCTAACAAAAATGACACTATTTACTAGGCTTCAGTTACACAAGGCTATCCAATTAACAATAGCGAGGAAATAAACTGTCAATACAGTTGGTTTTCCTTTGTAAAAGCATACTCTTGTAATGAAAATGTGACGAAAGCAGCTGTGTACATCCTCTGCGATAAACCCAACGACATAATGTATGTAGGTATAAGTAGTAAAAACCCCGATGTAAGCAAACAAAAACATCACGCGCATTCACTTGGTCTGTGAACTTAATCCACTAAACTACAGCTAAGCTTAGTATATAGTTATCTCAATTACACGGTTCGAATGGAAGCCATATGAGTTGAGAAGAAAAGTTGCCGCTGTATTTACGACGGTACTCAAAATATCGTGAAGGCGTAGCTCTACACGAAATGAAGGTAAACATGAAATTTCACAGTTCAGTCAGTTGATCTTGAATTCTCTGACAGTGTTATGATCAGTTCAAGAGCGTTATTGTACAGGGATGGAAAAGGAAGGGATATACATGTCTCCATTAACAATATTAATGTTTCTTTTCAGTATTAAAAGTTGCTATGATGAACAAGTCATACCTCCATCTTGTATGGTATGTTGCCCTTCCTGCCTTAGTCGTGGCACTTATTCGACAAGCAAACTTTAGAAGTGGTTTCTTTAGTCTCACTCATGAAGGTATCCCTACAAATATTATAAAATAACCTATTGAATCTTGTATTTAACATCAGTACAATTGTAATATATTCATTCTTGTATTTAGGCAATCCACAAAAACATCCATACTAAATCGGCAAAGGCACCGTTGCGCGAATTAGACCAAAATCACAATCGCAATGAACCACTACGACTATATACCAACAACGACGACGACAACAACTAACAACAACCACAACGACTACATACCAACAACAACAACGACGACGACAACAACCACAACGACTACGACTATATACCACCACCAACAACAACGACAACAACAACCACGACTATATACCAACAACAACAACGACGACGACAACACAACAACAACCACTACGACTATATACCAACAACAACAACGACGACGACGACAACACAACAACCACTACGACTATATACCAACAACAACAACGACAACACAACAACCACTACGACTATATACCAACAACGACGACGACGACGACAACACAACAACAACCACTACGACTATATACCAACAACAACAACGACGACGACAACAACACAACAACCACTACGACTATATACCAACAACGACGACGACGACGACAACACAACAACCACTACGACTATATACCAACAACAACAACGACGACGACAACACAACAACCACTACGACTATATACCAACAACAACAACGACGACGACGACACACACACAACCACTACGACTATATACCAACAACAACAACGACGACGACAACAACACAACAACCACTACGACTATATACCAACAACGACGACGACGACGACGACAACAACCACTACGACTATATACCAACAACAACGACGACGACAACAACACAACAACCACTACGACTATATACCAACAACAACAACGACGACGACAACAACACAACAACCACTACGACTATATACCAACAACGACGACGACGACGACAACAACCACTACGACTATATACTAACACCAACAACGACAACAACAACAACGACGACGAAGACGACAACAACAACATCAACGACGACGACAACAATAACAACAACCACAACGACTTTATACCAACAACAACGCGCCCATTGCGTTATATAGACGCACGAGAGAAAATATAAATAACTCTTAACAAGCGTAAGAGTGCACGAGGCGTAGCCGAAAACCATGCACGACTATTCTCAGTAGATAGTAGACACACTCTTCTCTGATTATATAAGACCACCGACTTGACGGCCATCAAATAGATCAACTCAATGTATCAAGCATGTTTGGATGCAGCAATGCTTGCATTATGAATGACAAATGTCAATCATATAACTATGGCAACACCGCTGACAGCGATGGATATCACATATGCCAGTTAACTGATCGTACCGTGGGCTCAAAGACCTCGGGTGATCTTGTGAAAACACCAGGGTTTTCATACTACGAGGAACCACGAATACTTGAGGTTAGTTACGGGGAACAAACAACCATTCATGCAGTACAGTTTGTGATGGCCTAAGCTATCAAGAAGTAATGCACATGGCACATGGCACAGCAAGTGGGGTTAGTCGTTTATGGCTTAGGGGCCCGACTCTACCCCATTAGCGTTTTGGATAGCGCATTGTTTTGTGTGTGTTTTTTTTAATAATTAAAATTAATGAAAACTAATTAACGGGATAGTGCGCATGATCGCGGCCGAATTGCATCGCGGGATTCTATAATATATGTGAGAATGAAATGAAGGGAAACAAATAAGAAACAGAGAAGAAAACCTAAGTATCACAAAACTGTCGCGCCCACCATGTTGGAACCCACACGACATTGGCACACTTCTTACTACTGTACACTCAACGCTCATCTCACTAGTTCATTTTTACTGGGAGAGGAAAACCGGAGTATCGGAGAAAAACCCGCAAAACATCGTTTTTACAGAGGGAGGAAAACCGGAGTATCGGAGAAAAACCCGCGAAACATCGTTTTTACAGAGGGAAGAAAACCGGAGTCAGATTGGAGAAAAACCCGGCCATCGTTTTTACAGAGGGAGGAAAACCGGAGTATCGGAGAAAAACACCGCGAAACATCGATTTTACAAAGGGAGGAAAAACGGAGTAGAAAAACCCGCGAAACATCGTTTATACAGAGGGAGGGAAACCGGAGTATCGGAGAAAAATCCGCGAAACATCGTTTTTACAGAGGGAGGAAAAACGGAGTAGAAAAACCCGCGAAACATCGTTTATACAGAGGGAGGGAAACCGGAGTATCGGAGAAAAATCCGCGAAACATCGTTTTTACAGAGGGAGGAAAAACGGAGTAGAAAAACCCGCGAAACATCGTTTTTACAGAGGGAGGAAAACCGGAGTAACGGGAAAAAACGGGAAACAAGGGAGAAAATGAACTGAAAAACTCTACTCACATATAGCGCCCGGTCCAGGAATTGAACCAGACACCATAGTGGTGAGAGGCGTAGAGACGTAACCACTCCACCACCCAAGCTACCTAAATTGTTCTAAAGCTATGCTTTGATTTGATGCAGGATTCCAAATGTCGTAACGGATTGTGTCAGAATGGAGGAACGTGCGAAGAATCAATGCCAGGATACTTTGCAGAGTGTAAATGTACAAAGTTCTACACCGGACCTTACTGTGGCGACTCAAAAGGTACCTCATTGTAAAATTTGCCTACGAGAAGTATAATATATGCATACAGTCGAACCTCCTGTAAGCGACCACCCAAAATGTCAAGCTTCGTGGTCGCTTACGAGAGGCGGTCGCTTACGAGAGGTTCCAACTATAGTGATTTGACTTGGAACTGAACTTTTGGTATTTTGGAAAACTGGTCGCTTAGGAGAGGTGGTCGCTTACGAGAGTGGTCGCAACCGGAGGATCAATTGTATTTCAATAAAGTTAGTTATCCTTGAGTTAAAAAGGTGCGACCCCAGAAAATCATGAGAGATACTGTTTACCAAGTCTTTCTACCCGAATTCCCAAATTTTTCGCAAAAGATTTAGACAACTCATTTTGAATGTCACTTGAATTTGCTTCACCGCAATGTTCTTGTTTAGTACAAGACGTTCATGAAGAATATGGCTACAAATAGAAACCCCCATGATCCTCCAAGATCGCATCTTTCTGCATGGGTGACAAACTTTATTGGACTGCGTTCATATATGCTCTAACTATTCTTAATTCTGGTAGTTTTCAAAATCCACTTTCCAGCCCGAGACTGTCAAGATATCTTAAGCATGGGTGGTACAATTGACGGTATTTACCACATCAACCCAGACAGCAAGGGTACTATACGCGTTCTATGTGACCAGACATCGGACGGTGGCGGGTGGACAGTAATACAACAGAGGAATTCACCCTTCAACACGAGTTTCTTCGTAGACTGGAAGTCATACAAGCTAGGGTTTGGGAACCTGGACGCCGAATTTTGGCTCGGTAACGAAGCGATCTACCGAATTACTAAAACACCAAGACAACTGGTCGTGAACCTTCAAAGTAGCGATCAAACCAGCGCCAGCGCAACGTATTTGAACTTCACTGTTTCTGGTGGTGCTGATAATTATCGCATGGATTATGACGCGTTTGTAACGGGGTCTGGTGATCCCGGGAACGCTTTTAAGCTCCACAAAGGGATGCAGTTTTCAACATTTGACAAGGATAATGATAATAATCAGTATGAAAATTGCGCGCATATGAAGCAGTCAGCGTGGTGGTATACCTCGTGTGGACATTCAGATTTAAATCGTAACAAGATTCCACTGTGGGACACTTGGAGATTATACTCTCAGACCTCGAGATGTGACATGAAATTACGATAACTTAGACCCTTGGGGGTGGGAAGGGACATAGGTTATACAGGTATGCGCACCGGAGTGTGAGGAAATAGTTGGGCTATCTGTACCCTAGTCTAACAAATAAAAACATATGTACAATGCGCGTCTTAATTTTTTGATGGGTTTCCTGTGGTAAAGAGCGCGCGGATACACACGAAGCCCATCAAAAGACGGACGCATTGCATGTATATAATATCATTTTATTTTGTAAAATATTAAAAGGCAATATTAATGTTATATTAAGAAATCAACCCAAGGACTAGGGTAACTTTCATTGTTCTACGGCACATAGAATGTTACTAATTTTTTATTTTTTATGAAAAATCAATTCGGTGTATCGTGCGAAGTAGTTTTTGCAGTGGTGTTTCAAATAATTTGCACTGCTCTTAAAATTCTTTATTTCCAAACAGTCAAAAATAGACTCAAAAATACCATTACCGTTCACGTAATAGGTCACGCAATACGCCCGGGACTGATACGTCACGCCATATTTATATATACGCAGTATTATACAGTCAAACCAAAAAAGGATGTCCAGAATATATACACATACACATATAACTATCACGTGACCGTATATACGGATACATTAACTCCAGGTTCCCTTACATGTATTAGTAATCAGATTCAGAATAAAATCAACACTTTTTAAAAGACCTTTTTAACCTTTTTTTGCGGTCACGTGATAGTTATATGTGTATATATTCTGGACAACCTTTTTTGGATTGACTGTAAGTACTATATACAATATGAGCGGCCGATCTGTATGGGATTGTCTGCTACGCTTATGATTTCTATTGTATTTGTCTCATTAATTATTCATGAATTCGATAAGGCTTATATACTATACGCAGTATTATATTATGGTCTCTTGATACAGTATATATAAGCTTATTATTATGTATGGCACAATAATAAAAAAATATTGGAAACTAGACTTGTAGGGTCAGAAGAACTTTATGGGTATCAATATAGCACTTAAACTTCAAAGCAATAATAAAAATTGTCACCGCCACTGGGCATAAGTTACATTGTAATTGTGTTCCTGTATGACCATTCTCAGTCACTCTCCAGGGACTGGCAAAACAGCTATTATACACATTATACACATACAAATAAACAACGGTGGAGGAAAGCTATTTTGCAGGAACCACAACTCTGACACGTCGTGACTGAATGCCGGCGATTATGCCGGTGCAGCGCTGATGTTTTGAAAAGTTTTGCATTTATAATTATACTAATAACGCAAAGCAAAGATTCTGCTTTAGGAATGGCAATGCATGACTTACCTGTTGTCGCAGTCTTTGCTGATATTTGTTAATGAAACGTGCTGTTTTGTAGTGAATAAACTCAAGTTGAACGCCGTTTGTGTGAACTCGATAGCGATGGACTTCATGTTGGAGGTGACGTCAAATTTTGGCGCGCGCGCGTTTGGAACACAGGGTGACCGCAATCTGAAATCTGAGAAATCCGCTCAACGACCACTCAACGTATATAAATCATTAGACACTCGTTCTAGATCTCGGCGGGTTCAAGCTTGAATGCCAAAATTAAAGTTATATTATGGCTATAATGTTCGCCTTTGATTTCTGGAGAGATTTTCATTCAGAGAGTCGTACTTGTTCCCAATCCTGTCCGAGGAAATAAGTCACGTGATAACGGGTACCCGTGGCGTGAGGCTGTAGCGAGAATGACTCGGCGAAATTTTGCAGGTTACACTGAGACTGTAGTACCTCGAATTGCGGGATTAAAAGATCGAAGGAAATCCTAGCAAAAAGCTTGCTTTTGTCATGTCTGGCTCTCCAAATCATGAAAAGGTCCAAGTGGTCATCAAGAAGCAACGATGGTATCTTGGAGGGATTGCGTCCGCCATGGCCGCTGCTTGCACGCATCCTCTTGATCTGTTGAAGGTAGGATAAACTACTTAAAGCTTACATGCTTTGCAATATCTAAACTCATCTAGACACCCTCATAAATCACGTCTGATGATGGAATTCTTTGAGATTCGTTGGGATGGGGAGGGGAGGAAAGGGGAGGGGAGGGGAGGGGAGGAGTGTCAGCTTTTTATTCTTAATCTCCCCTCCCTCTTCAATCCCTACCTATTTTTCTAAAAAGGGCTCCCTGCAAGAACAACGTAAGCTTAAGTGATCTCTATTCAAAATCTAAATTCTCCTCAAGATTCTTTGAATTTCAAAGGAGAATTTGGGTTCTGATCACAAGTCACTTATTCTGTTCCCCTGGGAATCCCTTGAACCAGTTCAAGTGGTAGGGGTGGTCGGCAGTCAGTTTTGAAAATGACCCTAATTCAAATGTACACATACATTAAAAGAGCTTTGAAGCCATGTTGATTTCAACCCCTAAAATGTATGACCATTATTGATTGACCATTAAAGGGGGACTAGTACGTAAATCGTTCAAAGTTTGATTTAGCTGAAACTTCACTGAAATATTCTCAAAGACCCATACAATCACTGGTTAATTTTTTTCTCAAAAATTCCAATGGAAAGTAATACATTTTTATGAATATTTAGAAGTGCCAGTGACGTCACTGACTGATCAACCCAAACAATCATCACGGCTTCGCTCCATACATTTCTTCATGTTTAATGTCTTGAATTATTTTATTTCTATGAAGGTAAACGTTTGTGTGAAGGAGTTTTCTTACCTTGTATGTGCTAAGGATTGATTATTTGACTAGTTTTCGTCAGTGCAGTGCTGTTATCTGAACAAACCGTTCAGATATTTTGATCACAAAATACAAAGAAATGTATGGAGCTGAGTTTGGGTTGAGTCAGTGACGTCACTGGCACTTCTAAAGATTCATAGAAATGTATTACTTTCCATTGGAATTTTTGAGAAAAAAATTAACCAGTGATTGTATGGGTCTTTGAGATTATTTCAGTGAAGTGTCAGCTAAATCAAATTTTGAATGATTTACGTACTAGTCCCCCTTTAAGTTTAATTGTCAAGCTGGTGAAAAAGTGATTGTGCTGATATTATTTAATCAGTGACTGCATCGACAACATCTTTCTTCTGGGTTTTTTCCATGTTTGTTCAGTTAAGAAAATAAATAACAATTGCCCCTAAAAAGTGCAGAGTCATGTTATGTAACTGACTTTTGAGTCGGATCCCCTAAAAGGTTCACACAGGAAGTATTTTCAACCCTAAAAGGACTGCCGATCACCCCTACCACTTGGACAAAGGGAGTACCCCCCCCCCCCCCTCCCCCCCCCCCCCCCCCTCCCCCCCCCCCCCCCCCCAGGCTCTGTTCTTTGCAGGGAGCCCTTCAATTATAAACTACATTGGATGTATAACCGAGCACGGGATCAGACCAAGGTCTGTACAAAAAAGATCTTGGTCTGACATTTTCCTGCACTGATCGAGCGAGCAAGGAAAAAGCTTGTGCCAATGTAGTTTTGGCGATATTTATTTTTTATTTGGTGCCCCAACAACCTGAACAATTTAGAGTGCTAGGGGGGAGCGGTGGGTGTGTAGCTTGGAATGGTAACATGTTCCTAACTAGAATTGATATTAAAATGTTTTTGTAGGTTCATTTACAAACCCAACAGGATGTAACCAAAGGTCTTGTTGGAATGGGTATACAAGTTGTCAAAGTACAGGGTATAAGAGGCCTGTATAGTGGGCTGACGGCATCAATGATGCGACAGGTATGATGATTATCATAAAAGAGGTCCATGCAATAGATTAGAATCCAAGTTCTCATTTGGAATTCAAAGAGTGTAGAGGAGAATTTCAATAGCTTTTGATCAGTTTTTGCATTGTTATTGTATGCATGGACTCATTCAATTATCTGGTCTCTATTTAAATATATACATACAATAAGAGTCTTTACTATTATTATTATCTTAAGGTGGCTAGACTGTTTTTTTTTTGGTGGCGTTACCTTCCATGTTTGAATGGAAAATACGTTGCTGTTGCCTTACTTAAAAAATAATTTTTATACCAAGTCTAGAGATAGAGTAAAGTTTGCCATGATATATGTTTCATCATGATCGGAGTTATTCTAGTGCCACAATGACGTTATTACGCTTTTTGAATAAATTCGATTTTCGGAGAGAGTAGAGGTTTGTTTAAAAAATCAAATAAGTTATGCATTTTGTCTTTTGTCAATTTCACTTGTCTTTACTGAAAGGAGTAAAACTGAAAAATCCTGTGATGAATTTTTCTATCTAACTACATTGAGTCAATTAGTTTAGATAGCACATTCATTAACCCTGAAGTTTCAAGTAACACGGTCAAATATTATTCTCAAATCCGAAGACTTTTGCATGCCCATTTCTAGAGTATGACAACCGCATCTTATTTGTGTTATGTTTTCTTTGTCATGCATCTCTATTGTTAGAATACTTGCAACTCAAGTTGTGCATTCCAACACACCATGCATAATTTACATGCAGCGCCTGATTGACTTCCGAGTCCCGTCCGATCATGATAATTTACCGGTGTGTGGATATGGGCATTGTCACACATGCAAAATTGTATTCTATTATCATTATCATTCTGGCGCTAGAATAACTCCGTTCATGATGAAACATATATCATGGCAAGCTTTAATCTATTTCTCTAGACTTAGTTTGTCAACAGCAGTGTATTTTTCATTCAAACATGGAAGATAACGCCACCAAAAAAAAACAGTCTAGCCACCTTAAGATAATATTACTGAGATAATATTCTGTTATCTAGTTAACATATTCTACTACACGCTATGGCCTCTATGAAGTAGGTTCAAGAAAGCTGAGAAAAGGAGATGGTACTGTTCAGTAATACTTTTTTACCATTTCGCTCTCTCATCTATGTACATGTACCTCCCTGGTATTATAGGAGATGTTTCTATGTATAATGGGGGATGTTTGAACTAGTATAATAGGGGATGTTTACTACATTTGTGTATGTATAATGGGGGGTGTTTCTATGTATAATGGGGGATGTTTCTATGTATAATGGGGGATGTTTCTATGTATAATGGGGGATGTTTCTATGTATAATGGGGGATGTTTCCTTTGCAGAACCACTTCCATTCTATCAGAAAGCCATTATTGGTGGATTATCTGGTCAGTAACACTATTGTTATCTGTATTGCCTACCAGTAGTAATGATTATTAATATTTTAATTAATTATTCTGTAGGTTTCATAGGTGGATTTGTGGGAAACCCTGCAGATGTAATCAATGTAAGGTAATTATGTAATTATGATTTTTTTCCACTTGAGTGGTTTAAAGGGTTGTTTCAAGGTTTGTTTTACGGTTCTATGGTGGGTAAATGTAGGTTAAAATGTGTTTCGGCTTATGTGACGTGGCATAATGAGGAATTATAATAATAATGAATGCTGCGAGCCGCCAGGCGAGCAGCAACACTAATCTTGGGTTTCCTGTGTTGAGATGGGGTTTCTGTGGCGGATTTTCATATTGGCTGCAAATCGAGATTTTTGTTAGTCGTTCGTTCGTTCGATCAGGATGATTTTCGGAGCGGTACTTATGATCAGCGGTGGTAATATCAACAACATGGCTGCTGTGATACAATACGTTCTTCTTGGTTGCACTGTACTTATACTGTCTCGGAAAAGAAAGCGAAAGCTCAACATGTTCATAGCGAATATTGAACAGTGAATATTTGGCGAGATTGTCTACCAGCCGTGTACGGGGGATGATGAAAGTTCGCCGTGATAATGGTGCTAGAACTGATAAACAAACGAATACTGTAGCTGGTCCGTGACAGTACACATCTATAATCTAGATGTTCTTAAGTTTTATTCATCTAGTGGTATATGTTCAAGGTAATTTAATGGAGCAGAAGCCGTCAAAGTTCATTCTACGATGACGGTAAATACATGTACTTTATTTTACCTCACATCGCCTGTTTCAAGTTCGACTAAAATACTACTGTGAATAAATCTTCTCCCTCATATTCTACAGTGTAATACGTACTAATATTCAAGACTGGCTTTTGATTAAACGTGATGAAAAGGAAGATGTGTGTATTATCAAGCGAAATAAATTCATGATTTATCACTCAACAGAAGCCACATGTGTCGCCAATTTGAAGCACAGGAAGCCCAAACATATAAGTGAACTTTCGCATGTCATTTGCTGAAATGTAGAATGAATGTTCACAGTTACATTTTATAACTAATTCAACTCTCAGCACTTCACTTTCTATTAGAAATGGCTAGTATAAAGTTAATATGTGTTTAGGTTAGTTATTATAAGGATTGAACTGAAAGTAACTGGAGAAATTAGTATTATAGCATACCGTATTTCCTCGATTAAGCGGCCACCCTCGATTAGTGCCCTCTCTTGATTAAGCGCCACCCTTGTCTTCAAAACTTGAAATAAACGCCCCCCACTCGATTAAGCGCCCCCTCCCCTCCCCCAAGAAATATGGTACAGTAAGAGATTACAGAATATGGTATACAACTTGTGTTTCATTATAAAGTTACGTCATGTTCCTACATGTAGTACCATATTGAAGTTACATGTATGTTTCTGAGTTCAAATCACGTTTTTGTGTCTACTGCGCATGCGCTTGTAGACACTATAGCCATCGTGCAGGTTTTCCGAAAAAGATGTATATCTAAATAAAGTTAAAGTTGTTATCGTCATGGTGATATTGACTTATTCTAGAATGCAGAACGACATAAAGCTTCCGGTTGAACAAAGAAGAAAGTAAGTGAAGAGAGTGAAGATGACATGTTATGGTACAAAGATTCAGTACATTGATGGAGTTGTTTTCGTATGAGTGGGAAACCTACAGTACCGTGAAACTCATATTGCTTCCTTTCTGAACCACGCATGACCAGAAAATCGGAACATTCAAATGAAGTTTTGAAGTCTAGACTCGAGTCTCGAACATTCAGACAGAAAAATCAAATCGCCACGAATATATCTCTAAGAAAAAAGTATTAGATATCTGTTTACTCAGGCTGTTGTGATTGCAGAGTATGTAGGCTTAGCAAATTTTCATCCAATTTAATTTTAATTTTATGAACGTTTTTGAGAAAATTATTTAGTGGTCTGTAGAAGATTCCGTTGGAGATTGAAATGTTCAAACCGTTACATGTATTTGAAATGTTGATTTCAAATGTTCGAATTACTGGTCACGCGTGACGTAAATTAGCTGTAAGTGTTTGGTAGATCTCATCCAATCAAACTCTTTCAATATGGCACGGTACCATAACTTTCCCACTCATACGAAAATGGTGCTATTGTTGTTGCTGTGTTCGTAATGTTGTGTTGTTTAGGGAGGGAGGGGTAGGTACTACATTATATATGACACAGTATATTGACACAATATACTGTATTTGTAACCCACATTAAATAAAGATTATTATTAATATAACAATAAGCTTGATTTAAAGGAGAACTGTAGCCTACATTTATCTTTCTTCCTAGATAAAAACAAAGATAATGTTATGTACATGTACCATCATTTTGAGACTTTGCAAGACTCCGAGACAAGGCATATTTTTGCGAGCCCAAGATCATTGCTTTTTCACCGATTTCCTTTGTTTTCAAAATTAGAGACTCTGAGACAGCTTTTTGCGAAAAAACGAGACTTTGAGATCTGCGAAATTTGACCGAAATTTTGTGAGACTCTGGCTTTTTGCAAGGACCATTCGACACCTAGTACTGTTTCAACCACGTAAATTTATTTAAAATTCTTGGTTTTCATGTGACGTCATCAAAAACCTAAAATCACAAAAACATTTATAAGAAAAGTCGTACCAAATAATTTTGTAATTTAGATGTTTGGCTTTTCGATTTATTGCGAGTCAAATTCTGTCATGCAATACAGTCATGCATTTTCAGAAGCCGTAGAAATAGGAAAATTTGTTTGAAAAAATACGATTTTAACTTTAATAGCAGATGATGGGTAACTTTATTTTGATGAATATAGCTATTGAAAAATTGAAGTGTTTGCAATATAAACATGGGTTGGTGTCCCATGAGGGCCACCAAGATGGCGAACCCATACATTTTAACTAAGTTATGAGCATAAGCGATCGCTCATATCTTCGTATCTAAAACTTCTTTTAACTAAAACTTTGGCTGCAATACATGGTTTTGGCTGCTCTTTCGGCCTATGAAGGTTTTGTTCTATATAAGTCCTGGGAAAATTTTCGATGGCGTAGGTGAAAGCCAAGAATACTGAACTTTCGTGGTTGAAACACTGTTACGGTATTACTGATCCAATTGTAATTGTAAAACGACATGGATTATCGCTGAATTGTTATAAATATAAATATTGGTATAAATTCGAAGGTAGTATGCTAGTTGGTTTCTACTAAAACAATTAGATGCTACATGCCTTGTTCACTATTGACTCGTAGAAAACTCAAACTTGTAGTCTAATAAATAAATAAAATTTTGTTAAAAATAGTAATAATATTGATGATGATTAGTGTGATTTATTGACAACTGATTATTCAATTGCAGCTATAAACATGTATTCCATGGACTGTACAAATCTGGGACTCAAGGTACTTCTTGATTGATTCAATTGAAAGTAGAAGGTCATATAGATACAGTATGCTATGAGTTAAATTTCAATGGGTCTGAAAAAAAAAAGTAAAATCTCTGATCAAAAGATAAATTCTCCACCGTACCAGGCTCTTTGAATTTGAGAGGAGAATTTGGATGTTGATCACAATTCACTTACAACTGTTTTTGTACCGACCCCTTCAATTTTGATCACACAAACTACCAGTAATAATAATATAATTGTGTTATATATGTCATAGAGGGTGTTGCTATTTGGATGAAAGGAGTTTCAATGACATCTACAAGAGCACTTCTCGTTACATTTGCACAGGTATCACATGACATTGCTTAAGATTAGCACCAGCTACTGCGATCTCTCTCTCTCTCTCTCTCATGCTCTCTCTCTCTCACTATAAATTTGCTCGATGTACAATGTAACATATGGAGAACCATCAACACATATTGATCAAGAACTCTTTTTTTTTAGGTTGCTTGTTATGATCAAGTCAAACAAACATTATTATACACAGGGTAGGAAACAACTTACAGTATGGACACTCGAACCGTGAACACTTAGGTTTTTTATAACACATACATGTACATTGTATATATCAATTATTGATTGAGCAAATTGATCAAAAAAATGATTTATTTTGATCACTAAGTGTATTTAAACTCAATGCTGCATTTGAGAGGCTATGAGGCAATAGCAAGTCAGAAAAAGAAAGTTAGAAAAAACTCAAAGTGTTCTCGTTTCGAGTGTCCACACTGTAATAAAACATTCCATTCATTCATTTATTCATTCATTTATTCACTGTCTCATATTTCTTCCTTCCTTTCTTTTGTTCATTCATTCATTCTTTGCTTGGTTCATTGTTAATTTATGTATGATAGGCATAACAAATTACCATATTCACCGGCATATAAGCCACATTTTTTTTCCGAAGATCGCGATCCAAAGTTGGGGGTGCGGCTTATCTTGGAGAACATCGGGAATTGGTACCAGAAATTTACATATAAAAGTATAAACTGAAGAGTACACACATCATTCGTGTGTTTATTGCTGTTAGTTACTCCTAAAAGCATTGGCCTTTGGTTATGCGTTAAACAGGCAAATTAACAGTCAATCAAGTGTCTCAACATTCTCACGTGCACGCTAACGAACCTTAGATTTTAGAACTGATCATATCGAAAGTTTGTGGGAAAGACGTGTTTAATCAGTCAAAGGATTGTATTGGATCGTGATTTGTTGTATTGAGTTCCATTGAAACAGTGTCTTTATGATTAATTTTAACAAAGTTAAAATTATTGGTAAGCCTTTGAAGTATTCTCTGGAAGTTTACATCCGATAATGCAAAGCATGTAATGTACATATAGCTTTCTCAAGATTCTACTCAATGTGTGATTTCTATTAATTTTATTCAAAAAAAAAAATCCCGAAAATTTTGCGTTGCCAAACTCGGGGTGCGGCTTATCTGCGAGTGCGGCTTATATGCCGGTGAATATGGTATATTTACTTTTTTTTTTCATCGACAGATATTTCTACGATAACATGATTACTCACTTCACATCAAGTTTCATAGCAGTAAGTACAAACCTTTTTTGCAGTATGTGGTGATATATGGGTGGACCACAGTTTCCATGTATCATTCTTGACCACCATATGATTGATTGGATGATTCCTTTATCAGGGTACCATAGCAACAGCACTGACTCAGCCATTTGATGTTATGAAGACCAGGCTAATGGAGGCAAGACCAGGTCAATACAAGGTATGTGTACTCACAGGCTAATAGAGGTAAGACCAGGTCAATACAAGGTACGTGTACTTACAGGCTAATGGAGGCAAGGCCAGGTCAATACAAGGTATGTGTACTTACAGGCTAATGGAGGCAAGGCCAGATCAATACAAGGTATGTGTACTTACAGGCTAATGAAGACAAGGCCAGGTCAATACAAGGTACGTGTACTTACAGGCTAATGGAGGCAAGACCAGGTCAATACAAGGTACGTGTACTTACAGGCTAATGGAGGCAAGACCAGGTCAATACAAGGTACGTGTACTTACAGGCTAATGGAGGCAAGACCAGGTCAATACAAGGTACGTGTACTTACAGGCTAATGGAGGCAAGGCCAGGTCAATACAAGGTACGTGTACTTACAGGCTAATGGAGGCAAGGCCAGATCATACAAGGTACGTGTACTTACAGGCTAATGGAGGCAAGGCCAGGTCAATACAAGGTACGTGTACTTACAGGCTAATGGAGGCAAGACCAGGTCAATACAAGGTACGTGTACTTACAGGCTAATGGAGGCAAGACCAGGTCAATACAAGGTACGTGTACTTACAGGCTAATGGAGGCAAAACCAGGTCAATACAAGGTACGTGTACTTACAGGCTAATGGAGGCAAGACCAGGTCATTACAAGTAACAAATAAGCCTGATATGCACTTTAATTTTATTCTTACAACAACAACAACAAAACATTTGAACTTTCATTTCAGAACGTTTTGCAGTGTTTTGTGTACACTGCTAAATTAGGACCCATGGGCTTTTACAAGGTAAATACACTGTATCTGATGTAGATTTGTTAATTGTGAGAATGCCACATGCATATACTGGACTGCATCACACAGTGTTAATTACATTGCACCATCAATTGAAGTGGTTCAGGCAAGAACAGATTACTAATTAGTGACTTGTAATACTTCTTTGAAATTCTTGATGAAATCACTTACATTCAGTATTGCATGGACCACTTCGATTGTTAATTGCCTTTGTAATCATCATCACCATCACTATAACCATCACCATCAATACCATCACTATCAGAATTCATAATCACTACTATCAATACCATTATAACCAATGTCATCATTACAACCATCACCATCAATACCATCACTATCAGAATTCATAATCACTACTATCAATACCATTATAACCAATGTCATCATTACAACCATCACCATCAATACCATCACTATCAGAATTCATAATCACTACTATCAATACCATTATAACCAATGTCATCATTACAACCATCACCATCAATACCATCACTATCAGAATTCATAATCACTACTATCAATACCATTATAACCAATGTCATCATTACAACCATCACCATCAATACCATCACTATCAGAATTCATAATCACTACTATCAATACCATTATAACCAATGTCATCATTACAACCATCACCATCAATACCATCACTATCAGAATTCATAATCGCTACTATCAATACCATTATAACCAATGTCATCATTACAACCATCACCATCAATACCATCACTATCAGAATTCATAATCACTACTATCAATACCATTATAACCAATGTCATCATTACAACCATCACCATCAATACCATCACTATCAGAATTCATAATCACTACTATCAATACCATTATAACCAATGTCATCATTACAACCATCACCATCAATACCATCACTATCAGAATTCATAATCACTACTATCAATACCATTATAACCAATGTCATCATTACAACCATCACCATCAATACCATCACTATCAGAATTCATAATCACTACTATCAATACCATTATAACCAATGTCATCATTACAACCATCACCATCAATACCATCACTATCAGAATTCATAATCACTACTATCAATACCATTATAACCAATGTCATCATTACAACCATCACCATCAATACCATCACTATCAGAATTCATAATCACTACTATCAATACCATTATAACCAATGTCATCATTACAACCATCACCATCAATACCATCACTATCAGAATTCATAATCACTACTATCAATACCATTATAACCAATGTCATCATTACAACCATCACCATCAATACCATCACTATCAGAATTCATAATCACTACTATCAATACCATTATAACCAATGTCATCATTACAACCATCACCATCAATACCATCACTATCAGAATTCATAATCGCTACTATCAATACCATTTTTTACCACAACTAGTCAGTTTCTCGCTCTCTGATTGGCTTAGAGCCGTGGTAAATAAGAGTACATACCACGGAAATTGCGTGTTCGCTCGCGCACGGAGCTAGCGCGCGCTTGAATCAGTTTTTCTTTCAAAATTTCTCTGCATTTTCGGATGTTTTCTCCATCTGTTGTGGTAAAAAACAAATTTACAATAGTTTCTTGTGGTATGTCCTCTTATTTACCACGGTTGGCGCCATCTCATCGTCAAAATTGTTAAGTGGAACCACTCGGCTACGCCTCGTGAATCCACAACAATTTTGACGATTCAATGACGCCAACCGTGGTAAACAAGAGGACATACCACGCGAAACTATCGTAAATTTGTTAAATAACCAATGTCATCATTACAACCATCACCATCAATACCATCATGATCACCAATATTATAACAATCACCATGTCATCATCACCACACCACCATCAATACCATCAGATACCATCATCATTATTATAACCACTACCACTACAAAGTAACTATTGCATTTATATTATTTATACTTGTATTATTTTCTCATAGGGTTTTGTGCCATCATGGGTAAGAATAGCACCGTATACAATTCTGACTTGGATGATCTTGGAGCAGTTAAGGAAAGCATTTCCCTACAATTAATAATTAATACCAAAGATTGATTATTACTAATTATTACAACAATTTATTTTAATAGAGTAGATTTTAAACACTTTATTTATATACAGTCATTCTCAAAAAGGTTGTCCAGATGAAAAGACTATAATACTACTGACAATAAAGTCACGTGATTCATTATGTTTTCAATTTCCTCGCATGGAATTCCAATCTGAGATGCAAAAGTACATGGCATTGTAAGAACTGAATGTAATGGCGCTGGTATCAACTCGCAGTTCCACGCTCAGAAATTGAAAACATAATGAATCACGTGACTTTATTGTAGTATTGTAGTCTTTTCATCTGGACCTTTTTGAGAATGACTGCATGTTTGTAAGCACAGATGTAAAACACCTGTTTTATGGGACAGCGCTATTGTGCATGTATAGCGCTATATAAGTAAATAAACACTATTAGTTTTAGCATCAGCGATTTTTATAAAAAACTGAAATATGTGTGTTTATATTTTAGTATTAGAATAACATAAAGTATTGGAATACAAATGTTTCCTCCTACTACATGTACTACATGTCATCAGTCTTAAATTGTTCAGGTTGACTATTTAAACAAAATCTCTGATGAGATTTGAACCCACGACCCCCAGAACTGAGATCACCAATGCTCTTATCAGCTCAGCTACCAGGTCAGGCTGGGAGCAAACATCTACACAATACAGGGATCGCAGAGACGGGAGGGGGGGGGGGGGGAGAGTGTTGAACGCCCCACTTTTAGTCAAAAATGATTGTCTGAAGTATCAAGGGTGCTCCGCGATCCCTGCAATACTGATTTTGTATCTGTTTCACTAATGCTATATGGCCTCCTTGCCATGTTCTTACTCCCTCTACTGTTAAAGAATAACTTGTCTGGACAATAACTGAAATATGTTTGATTAAAATGTATTCTTCTGCACATGATAATAAGAATGGAATTATAAAATTTTCTCTGTGATTACAAATGTCTCAAGTAAGCAATTTCAAATGTAGCCATTATTTATAAAAAGGATAACGATAAACTTCCTGTTATCCTTTTTATATTTAAACTATATGCCCAAAAGAACATATTTGGACCATTATTATTTTCATAACGGCATTTATATTAATATTTTTCGTCACACTATATACGTATAATTTCATTTTATATTATTTGACTTGGGCTACCTGTGTTCAACTGCATCACGTGGTATGAACATCTTCACTTAATATTCTATACACTCTGCTATAATAAAATATATATTTCCTTTGCTTAATTAATATATTTATATATGACTATCGTTAAACGCCATTACATTGCGTTGACCAATCGAGTTCAGGCTCAGTGCTGCTCTCTCTTTCGCTCTCACGCGCGCGCTCTCTCTCTTTCTCTCCTACAAAAACTGTCTTTAGTCTGACTGGTGTTTAACCGTCGATCGTTACAAGTCGTGCGACGACTCTTTAGTGTTCTTGGTCGATACTGAACAACCACTCATCAGCATTTCGGTTGAGCTGCTTTCTTCGCGCTGCTTTCTTCACTCGTTTCTCTACCGGTGAGATTGGACGTTCTAATATTAACGCATTTCCTATTTCAGTGGCTTCTTCACCTTGCGGGCCCGTAAACACGCCCGGGACCCTTTTATCTTCACTCTGTGATGTAGTTGGCTCGTCTTGGCTCTCCAGTTCAATGGAGAGATTGTTGGATGGTGGAGAACCACTGAACGATACTTCTCCACCATCTTCATCGTCCTCTCGATGATAACGATGAACGACTCTTAGATCAAGGATGTTTGCAGGAAAGTGGACCGTGTGGCCTCTCGACTGAAACAAAACCAAGTTATAATTATAGTCAGTAACCACAGGCAGCCCAACCATTGCGTCTGAGGCTAAATGCGTTCCGGCCCTGTGCAGTAACCAGCTGGGGGAATTCACTGTAAAAAACGGACAAGAACAGAGCATGATTTCCAGTTGACCGCACGGAACCTCGGCGGCTAGCCTGGATTCCTGAGGCCCGGTGCTGTTTTTACGATGGTCTGAAGGGATGTAGCGTCCCTGGTTCCCATGAAATTTCTCAGGCTACGTATACCGAGTTCAGCTCGCACGGAAAAATGAAAACGCAATGTTTTCTACGTCTGTTGATCATTTATTTAATTGTTTATTTCTTTTTCCGTTACAAACGCAAACTCTTATAGTTTGAAAACGCGTATTTACAGAAAGATAGAGTCGTTTTCGTACGAGTGGGAAGTAGTTACGGGGTGACCGTGCCGTGTCCAAGCATTCCGATTGTTTGAGCAATGATTTCGCGCGCTGTGATTGGTTGAATAGATATCTTCGATTCCGTACCGTGACCGTAACTCCGTGCCACAGGGTTCCCACTCGTAGGAAAACAACTCTAGAAATGTCACTGTTGATACTAACCCGTTCGTGCGCCTGTCTTAACGAACTTTTCCTTCTCAGCCTTCCGCCAGGAAGAACCACATAACCGCTTGAACAACTCTCCACGATGACACTGGGATCACAACCCGAGTACTTGACTTCAACGATCTTACCTTTCGATGGGTGTATTACTTCTTGGGTACCCTGTTTTAATCTTCTTTCGTACTCTGTAAGCCCGTCCGATGGCCCACCGATGTACGTAACGGGCGTCGTTTCCCGGTCTGAATAGTCTTTTCTCAACTCGTTTTCCTGCGAAGATTCCGAATGGATCACGGTGACGGGTACTTGCTCGGGATCGTCGCAAATCGCCGTAACTTGTACATCACCCCCTTCGTTTATACATTTGACTTCTTCAGTATGTGACGAGAGTATAGTGCTATTGCTGGATGCCTCGGGATTCTTCTTCGATTTTTCTTGAATTCTTTCTACTGTCTGTTTATGTTCACTTTCTACGCTATGCCGAAGAGGTCTTACAACAGCTACCGGCTGCTTGTATTGATTGACAGTACTACCGACCGCTTGTACCTCGGGACATTCACTCTCGGCGAGTAACTCTGGGATGTTTTCTAGAAGGTCTCTTAAAAACGACACCATATCTTCTATGGATGGACGTCTTGTTGGGTCAGTCCAGCACCACTTCATCATATCATAACTACAAATGGAAAAATGAATGGGAATTGGATGGGAAATGGAATGGAAAATGAATGGGAATGAGATGGGAAATGAATGGGAAACCAAGTATGTGACAAATAGGATAAATTTAAGAGAATCAAGCTGGGATAAATTGTCTGAAACTTTACAATTTCTTTTGGAAGGATCAAAATTTATTCACTGAAAAACTACTCACAGCTGACTAGCTAAAATTCCAGTTTCTTTTGGTTCAGGGAGCTGATAAAGACGATCTAAGATGACACTTTGTAAGACTTCTTCGTCAGTTAGTTCCTCGTATGGCTGTCGACCAAACTCAACAATCTCCCAAAGAGTTATGCCATACGACCTGAGAATACATGTAGAACGACGCTGGTGTGAAAAATGAAAACTTTGGTTCCGTCAACATCATCAGCGACATCATTTTCATTATCACTATCATCAACGTTATCATCATCCAATCATCATCATCATTATTAACCAGCATCGCGGATATCATCATCTCCATCCAGTCATCATCATCATCCAATCATCATTATTAATCAGCATCACAGATATCACCATCTTCGTCCAATCATCATCATCATTATCAACCAGCATCACAGATATCACCATGTTCAACCAATCATCATCATCATTAACCAGCATCACAGATATCACCCCATCTTCATCCAGTCATCATCATCATTATCAACCAGCATCACAGATATCACCATCTTCATCCAATCATCATCATCATTATTAACCAGCATCACAGATATCATCATGTTCATCCAATTATCATCATCATTATTAACCAGCATCACAGATATCACCATCTTCGTCCAATCATCATCATCATTATTAACCAGCATCACAGATATCACCATCTTCATCCAATCATCATCATCATTATCAACCAACATCACAGATATCACCATCTTCATCCAATCATCATCATTATCAACCAGCATCACAGATATCACCATCTTCATCCAATCACCATCATTATCAACCAGCATCACAGATATCACCATCTTCATCCAATCATCATCATCATTATCAACCAGCATCAGATATCACCATCTTCATCCAATCATCATCATTATCAACCAGCATCACAGATATCACCATCTTCATCCAATCATCATCATCATCCAATCACCATCATTATCATACTCTTGTCTTTGATTCAACGGAAAGACATCGTTACTTACCAGACGTTTTCCTTTGCTGTTGGAGGTTTCACAGAAAGACCGCTGTCCTTGTCACAGCAGACGCTTTCTGGGTCGAGCCATCGTATGGGTAACGAGTCTTCGCTTAATTTAGGATCCTTGTAATAATCACCCTAAGCCAACCAGAAAATACGTCACGTTTCTCCAACCACGTGACACGCGGGAACGAGCGCATGCGCAATGCTTACCTGATACAGGTCACGTGATATCCCATAGTCACCTATTTTCACAGTCAAGTCCGAGTTCACAATACAATTCCTCGTTGCAAGGTCGCTGTTGAAACAACAATAAAATCGAGTTAAATAATCAAAGCAACCTGGTCAAAGAAAGAACGAAGTAGAAGAAGTAGAAGGCTGGGTTGTACCTGTGGTAAAAACGTTTCGAATGGAGAAATTCCAGTCCCGACCCAATATCGATTGACATTTTTAAAGGAATCAATCGTTGTTTAATCGATACTGCATCGGTTCTATGAGACTTCAAGTATTCTTTGAGATTGCCCTATTGGTGGAGATGACAAACTTTCAGTCAACCAGGAAATAATTTCGGTAAACAAAGATAAGATCGTGACTTTGCATTGGTCATATTCCTACATAGACAACTTGATAACTATGCTTATCTATGAGTGGGAAAGTTACGGTACCGTGCCGTGCCGTATTGAAAGAGTTTGATTGGATGAGATCCATCTACACGCTTTTCGATTGGTTCAGAAAGGAAGCCATTTGAGTGTCACGGTACCGTAGGTTGCCCACTCGAAATCGACTCTATTACATGCAAAAACTTACAAGTGGGTTGTACTCAAACACAACGATGTACGGTTGCCTTTCTGTTGCGTGGCCAAGGGTCTCTAGAACATTCTCGTGATTTAACGATCTTTAAAAAAGAAAAATCATAATTCAGTTCAAAACATACAAATACGACCACGAGAAAAGACGAGAAAAGACACACTCACCTGAACATCGCTATCTCGTCGAGAAATCGTTTACGCTGTTCAGAAGTGGAATCTTCTCGGAGTTTCTAGAAAGACGGAAAAAAACCTATTACTTCTGTGGCATCAAATGGCTTCCCATACAGTGTAATATTGCGGTAAAATATGGTGTGAATGGAATAAAAATCTGAAATGAGTTCCCTCCCATACAGTGTAATGGTTTCCCGTACAGTGTAATGGTTTCCCGTACAGTGTAATGGCTTCCCGTACAGTGTAATGGCTTCCCGTGCAGTGTCATGGTTTCTCATGCAGTGTAATGGTTTCCCATGCAGTGTAATGGCTTCCCGTACAGTGTAATGGTTTCCCGTACAGTGTAATGGCTTCCCGTACAGTGTAATGGTTTCTCATGCAGTGTAATGGCTTCCCATGCAGTGTAATGGCTTCCCGTGCAGTGTCATGGTTTCTCATGCAGTGCAATTCCTATGCAGTGTAATGGCTTCCCGTACAGTGTAATGGCTTCCCGTACAGTGTAATGGTTTCTCATGCAGTGTAATGGCTTCCCGTGCAGTGTAATGGCTTCCCGTGCAGTGTCATGGTTTCTCATGCAGTGCAATTCCTATGCAGTGTAATGGCTTCCCGTACAGTGTAATGGCTTCCCGTACAGTGTAATGGCTTCCCGTACAGTGTAATGGTTTCTCATGCAGTGTAATGGCTTCCCGTGCAGTCTAATCGTTTCTCATGCAGTGTCATGGTTTCTCATGCAGTGTAATTCCTATGCAGTGTAAATGGCTTCCCGTACAGTGTAATGGCTTCCCAGTACAGTGTAATGGCTTCCCGTACAGTGTAATGGCTTCCCGTACAGTGTAATGGTTTCTCATGCAGTGTAATGGCTTCCCGTGCAGTGTAATGGCTTCCCGTGCAGTGTAATGGCTTCCCGTGCAGTGTCAGTGGGCTTTGCAGTGTAATGGCTTCCCGTCATGCATGCAGTGCAATTCCTATGCAGTGTAATGGCTTCCCCTGCAGTGTAATGGCTTCCCGTACAGTGTAATGGTTTTCTACAGTGTAATGGCTTCCCGTGCAGTGTAATGGCTTCCCGTGCAGTGTAATGGCTTCCCGTGCAGTGTCATGGTTTCTCATGCAGTGTAATGGTTTCCCATGCAGTGTAATGGCTTCCCGTACAGTGTAATGGTTTCCCGTACAGTGTAATGGCTTCCCGTACAGTGTAATGGTTTCTCATGCAGTGTAATGGCTTCCCATGCAGTGTAATGGCTTCCCGTGCAGTGTCATGGTTTCTCATGCAGTGCAATTCCTATGCAGTGTAATGGCTTCCCGTACAGTGTAATGGCTTCCCGTACAGTGTAATGGTTTCTCATGCAGTGTAATGGCTTCCCGTGCAGTGTAATGGCTTCCCGTGCAGTGTCATGGTTTCTCATGCAGTGCAATTCCTATGCAGTGTAATGGCTTCCCGTACAGTGTAATGGCTTCCCGTACAGTGTAATGGCTTCCCGTACAGTGTAATGGTTTCTCATGCAGTGTAATGGCTTCCCGTGCAGTGTAATGGCTTCCCGTGCAGTGTCATGGTTTCTCATGCAGTGCAATTCCTATGCAGTGTAATGGCTTCCCGTACAGTGTAATGGCTTCCCGTACAGTGTAATGGCTTCCCGTACAGTGTAATGGTTTCTCATGCAGTGTAATGGCTTCCCGTGCAGTGTAATGGCTTCCCGTGCAGTGTCATGGTTTCCCGTGCAGTGTAATGGTTTCCTACCTTAATTATAACTTTTGTTTTTCTCAAGCCCGGTACGATTCTAGTTGCTTCTCCTTTATAGACCTATGCACACCAGCAGTTGGTTAACACGTGATTTTATTAAACATCAGGGTGTATCACGTGACATTAATGATGATGACTAGTGGTGGTGGCAGGCATGGATGATGATGATGATGCATCAGTGTTACTGATGATGATGATGATTCTGATGGAATTGATGACAACAACAACGAAGATATTGATGTACGGTATGATCCAGTTGATGATGGTGATGCCGAGATGTTGGTGATGACGATGACAATGATGAGAAAGTCCAAGAACTGAATATCGGTTACCTTCCCAAACCATGCTGTACCAATCTCAGGTCCGAATGTGAGTTTCTCTCTTGGAAATAAGAACTTGGATTGCAATAGATCACCATCTACAAAACAAAGAAAGCATCATTGTGTACGCTTTATCATAGTGGATGGTTTTGAATCCCAGCAAGCATCATTGTTCTACGTTTTTGTTCGTTTTTCCAACCACTACCGTGCACAAACAAAATGTTTTTGCACATAACAAAATCTCAGCCAATAGAATCCATAGGCCCAGTTTCTTAACCATAGCATTTGAGTCTAAAACAAAAGAAATTGAACACGGTGATGGGGCTTACTTAACCTCATGTTGGCTTGCTCAAACCTTCAGTGTCAGACCCTTTGAAGTTTGGCGGGCTTCATAGCCATTCTTTGGTTATATCGGTAAATCAGACGGACATAAACGGTAATGTATCACATAAGGAAAGAGCCGAATAAACCTCTGGAACGAACCAAAACGTATAAAAGTTGCATTTTCCGCCAATAAGGAATGTATTTTCGAGTTGTTCCTTGGGCTTCGCGGATATTTTTGTTTCAATTTCTGATGAAACGGAACACCAGGACATCATCTGACAAGAGAACGACTCTAAATCTCTCAACATTTGCATACCTTTATCTGTTGGTTTCGCGTCTGTATCGAATGGTCTATAAGCCAAGGCTTTGATATTGCCATCCTCGCGGTCTTGGTTTGTAGATTCCATCATAGGGTTAGCAAATCCAATAATAAACTGATCGTCTTTTGCATCGTCATTCTTCATGGTGGAATACTGATCCTCATGGTAAAACTGTGAAATAAGAGACACTTTCCATTTGAAAACTTGAGCGATTCTGATTCACAGAAAATTCACCAAGCAGCGACATTTGCTGGCGTCGTCATTTGCCGAGTTGGTTTCGACCGTAGCGCGCGCTGGTTTGAACGATATCATTCTTTTTAGGATCTCGTCCCAACAAAAAGAACAAATACTCAGAGTAACATTACTTACTGGATTTTAAACCAGCTAAAAAATTAAAACTCAAATAAATATTACATGGTCAAGAAAATAAAGTTAAAATGCTGAAGTTTGTATTGAGTAAGCGAATGATTGACCTGTTTCTCGAATGATTCTCGATATTTCAGAAATAACTGAGTTTTTCCATGGCTTTTCGATGGATATCTTCAGCTAAAGGCCGGTAATTCCGAACGCCCTCCGCAGTGTCAGAATAAATAGGTGTTTTATCTGTGTTTACTTAGTTCATAGTAATAACAAGTTTTATTATTTGGTTTGTTGAAGAAAAGATGTCAGAAAAAAAAACCAATAGTAAAAAATGTCCGGAAGAAAATTGCCACGACTGACACGGAATAACAAGTCAATTCGAATTTCTATTTCAACAAATAAAATCACTTTTATCGAAAAGCGAAGCAGTCCTATGGAAAAACAATGTTATGAACAAAGCCATAAAAAATGAATTACTATGGTACTTACAATGAAATCGCGCAACCAAGAATTCATTTGCCACTTCGGTGGCAAATATTGCTCCCTTTCGCTTCGAAACAGCCTGTTCGTTTTATAAATTATTCGGTTCTCAGAAAATGAGCTCGGCGCGAGGAATTATGGTGAAAAATTGATATTCAAGCTTCCGATCGTTTACTCCTAGTAATGATTGTATATATCAGAGGCAATGCTACTTGTTTTGCAATTCAAATCAGATTATATCTTTGATCCGTCTTTGGAGAGTCATATGATCTTTTCAGTTTCAATTAAATTTAAAAAATTTATTTCCGTTCAGTATCCTAAACTGATTGTTCTCAATAACATCATCCCTTTCAATTTTTTTCCTTCCTCCCTTCATTCTCAAATCCACTTGAAGTTCATGGCTACAATGAGATTGTAGATAGCTTTATTACTGATAGTCATCTATTGCTTTTGATACATGAGAAATTCGCCTCATTCGATAAAGTGGTTTTGACGCAAGATTGGAAGTAACTTTATCTCAAACAATGATATCCTAAAGGTGTGGGGGCATGTTTGCTGTGGTTAATAATATTGTTATTATTGTGATATATTTTAGATTTTATATATTTCTGGAAAAAAGTAATCACACTTGAAATTCAAACATACATGTATGTATATAGCCAAACCTCTATAGCCAAAAAAAAAAAAAAAAAAAAAAAAAAAAAAAAAAAAAAAAAAAAATGTATGTATATAGCCAAACCTCTATAGACGGACAGTCACACCACTCTAATATGGATATGGGATCTATAGGGACAGTCAGCCACTGGATATGTGTATGTATATAGCCAAACCTCTATAGACGGACAGTCACACCACTCTAATATGGATATGGGAGCATGTATGTATATAGCCAAACCTCTATAGACGGACAGTCACACCACTGTAATATGGATATGGGAGCATGTATATCATATAGCCAAACCTCTATAGACGGACAGTCACACCACTCTAATATGGATATGGGAGCACATAAATGTTTACAGTAAAAATATAAAATATAACAGACACCTGCCATAAGTGAACACATCCTAAAGGTTCTGAATGTTTCTTTCTCCACTAAATATTGATGTTATAACATCCCATAAGTGGACACCTCTGTTAGTGGACACCTAGGTTAGGTCCCAAGGGCGACGATTATGGTAGGTTCCACTGTACTAGATTATTTCACCCTTAGTATTTATTTATTTAATGTAATATATTTATTTGACGACACTGTATTTCCTCTCATAAAATAGAAAATTAAGTTGATAAAATGAAATAAAATACAAACTACTATTTTCTCTCTATGGCAGACACCTCACTAAGAACAGACACTAATGATCCGAAGAGCAAACTATATCCTCTATGGGGAGCAAGGGTGACCGAGTGGTTAGAGCACTCGCCTCTCACTGCTGTGGTGCCCATAGTTCAATTCCCGGACCAGGCACTATATGTGAGTTGAGTTTGTTGGTTCTCTTCCTTGCTTCAAGGGTTTTTCTCTGGGCATTTCCGTCAGAGTTTTCCTCCATCCACACAAAAAAAAAAAAAACCATAAATTCTATTTTGACCTGGAACAGGACTCCATTTAAACCAGCTTCTGCTGAACTGGACTATCCTGTATAAATATCGGAAATTTAATTATTTATTTTAGTGTATATCATAAATACAAACCTTAGTTATCCATAATGGCCCTGAACGCTTATGCAACATACGATAGAGCAGAACCACCACTATGGTAACCATGACAACTGTACACAAAACACCAGCTGCTACGATGTAACCCAATCCTGGACTGCTGTCAGACTCATCATCACTATTGGTGATAATGGTGACAGTTGAGTTTGTCGTCATGGTGGCAAACCAATTCTTGGGTAAATATAAACCCTGGGAAAAAAATAAAAAAATAATGTTTTGTCAGTAACTAGTAATAAGTTGTATCACTGGTTGTATGTTGTGATTATAAATTTCTTATTTTTGACAATTTTTGCAAAGGAATTTTTTAGGGGGTTCAATTTTTATTGTTTTTAATTTGAGGGGGGTACACTTTTTTATAAGCTTTTTCAAAAACTGAACTCCAGCTAGCCTGAGCATATGACACATGAGCCGTCTGAAAATCAGGCTAAACTCCAGCCCCCCTCCCCTTAGCTATAATTAACGAACAGTACCTAAGGTTATGTTTAGGGTTTTATGGTTGGTAAGTTATGTGTTTAGGTCAGATGTAAAGGATTTAAAAACTGAAAGGAAGTGAATTAAGAAACCAAAACAATGGACTAAAAAAATTAAACCAGTTGAAAATTTCAAACCACAACATTCAGCTTCTTGGATCTATAACTATATATATTAAGCTTGGATTGCTAAAAACTTGAAGAATGTGGAAATATTTGAGGATTCTGTCATTCAGCTCTCCCCAGGGAAGTCATATTGCATTGTCAGCAGTAATTATTTATAAAGACATCGCTACCTGATACCAAAGAATATTCTAAGAATCTTCGCTGAAAATGCCTTGATGATGAAACCTGACTAGAGATCGATCGTGTTTGTATACTATAAAGACATCAGTGTCCTCACTGAGCTTCTACAATCCCTACAAATGTTGTAATAAAACTACATGCGATCGTTCAATACACAATCACAATGGCTGGCTTAGTCGTCAGGGGTCGTTTATACATGTACAGTAACAAGAAATACGATATGTACAAAGCGGATGAGCTAGACATGTGGATTTTAAAACTAAGTATACGAACATTCTCCAATCTTACAGAAAACTCCAATGAATAATAAACTCACAGATGATGAAATGAAAGACCAGTTTTGAATTGAAAACTTACTTCCAAGGTTGAAGACATTTGACAAGACTCGTAGTAAGACATGACCCTGTAATCCCCGTATTTAAAATGTCTCATTAGCGGTCAGTTTGTCCAAAGAGACTTTGATTTCTCCCCGTGTGCTTACCGTCGAAATGAACATGAACGATTTCTGATCGCAAACTACGGTAATCAACATACATATCACAGAAGTCACGGATGTTTACGACTCTGGCTGGATAACCAGTTTCAAACTTGTTATTGTTAGTTGTTTAGTCACGTCTTCCAGATAGCGTGTGATCATGCAAGCATAGCGACTAGATGGTGCCTTTCGATTCACTCTATGCAGAAAAGGCTCACTAAAATCGCTAATTATTTGACTTCTATGTAGCGTTTAGTACGGTCAAGTTTTGCGAGGTCAAATCTTTGACACAAAGAAAGTCGTTCCAAGTGATTTTCTTCGGTTCTGAATGGTCAATCGTCGAAAATCAAAATATGAAATTGCAAGACTCTCACCTTGTTTCGTCTTGTTCTTTTGCTCCTTTACTTCGCTGTTAATGTTTGTACCTGAAAATCCTCCGTGGAGACGAATTCATTGATTTAAACATCGAGTTTCTTTGTTTGAAAATCTTGCACGTGATGAAATTCACTTCAGAAAACTTGTTTTTCCAGTAATGCAAAGTGTCAACAGATAAGAAAACAATAGATTGGCCATATTGCGTGACAGTTCACAGGCAGCCCAAGCAAATACATTTAAATTTGTGGTGTATACGAACGGATTATTTATTAAAACACAAAATACATTCATGTATTACAGTGTGGACACTCGAACCGTGAACACTTCAAGTTTTTTTCGAACTTTTTTTTTCGAACTTTCTATTGCCTCGTAGCCTCTCAAATGCTAGTCTCCCTCGCAGCCGTGCTAAGTGTCGTCACGCAACGCTCTCTCTCCCTGAGGGGAGAGAGCGTTGCGTGACGACACTTAGCACGGCTGCGAGGGAGACTACTCAAATGCAGCATTGAGTTTAAAGGGGCACTGTCACGACGCGCGCATGCGTCAATTTTAATGATATTCAGAGATTTTAATGATATGCAGAAGTCCAACGAACTCGTCTGTTTACGAAGAGAATCGCGCTAGTAAATTTCAAATTGTGTTGTGTGAAGTGTTTTACGATCAAGTTTTCGCAGAGTGCTTCCAAGTTATTCAGAATATACAACCTTTACAGCGTGTGACCTAAATATTTCATGAAATAAGTACTTATTATGGCGACTTCTGATGAAGGAACGTCGATAAATAGCAGACAATCCGAGGTGACAACTCAGGTCTCAGATGAAGTTATTCACATTTCACATCGCTAAAAACCAAGTCCGTATTACTTCTTTGCTTCAAAAAAGACTAACGAAGATGTACATGTCACTACTGTATAAGGTACTCGTGTTTTCTTAAATTGTAAGAGTACAAAAGAGTGCAAAAAGAACTGCACAATATAATTCCCGTGTGTGAAAGTATGAAGGTCAATCTCAACTGAGTTCTCTTTGTCGTTGTGTCACTACTTCTAAACCTCACGCAGAAATAAAAACTCATACAATATGACAGTTGTTTGCAATAGCTTCAGTTCATATGAACTCGAAGGAATACATTGATATGATGTATGCAACTGAGTTCTTTTTGAGAACATAATAATTCGAGTGAATAAGTCAATGAACGCGTTGTCAAAAATTGTTGTTGTCATTCGGAATATTTTCCTACCTCCTTTGGTACTCCAGAGCTGTTAAAGAGAAGTATAGCGAACTCAGAATCTGTAGTATAACCGTATTCTATCTTTCCAGTAAACCAAATCTTATAAATCTGTCGCCTGAATACATTCGTTGTCAACCACTACTTCCCGGCGGCCGCCATGAGAAGCCATCGCCATCGCTCTCGCCGATTAAATAAAAAGCGTATAAAATTGGACTTCAAACCAAAAATAACTACCTCCAAATACGAAACAACAATCAGTCTAAGTACTGAATAAGTATAATCTTCTAGAGTGCAAGGATTACAATGATATCATTCGATATATTAACACACTGAATTTGAATTTTCCTCGGGTCTCTTGAAAGCGTTGGTTAACGATTTCAAGATTGAAGCCAAGATTCGCGCATGCGCGTGTCGTGACAGTGCCCCTTTAAATACACTTAGTGATCAAAATAAATCATTTTTCTAATCAATTTGCTCAATCGATAATTTATATATTTGTGTTAGAAAAAACCTAAGTGTTCACGGTTCGAGTGTCCATACTGTAATAATATAATAATGTATAAGGAAACATTACCACACAGAATAACAAAATATACCAATATACAACAATAACTGCTCAAAAATGAGGTTCGAGATTTTAAACTTGCCACCGAAGAGTCAGGTGTCTGCGGGCCAGTGCGGGGTGTCTGATACTGACGAAATCACATTATATTTTATATTTCCGCTTCTTGCTCTCGAACCCCATTGACATCAGGAACTTGTCGCAGAGGAATGTGAATAAACCTGTATAGTACGTGAAACCCGATAATCACGGCACGCGAAACAAGAACACACGATTTGCTTTAGGGACGCACCATTAGAAATGTGAAGGGAGGGGGGGGGGGGGGGGGGGGGGGGGGGGGGGGGGGGGGGGGGGGGGGGAGTAGTCCAAAACCCCCAAAAAAATTCCTGCAAAGAAATATTTCTAAAAAAAATATCATGCATGTCAATGTTACCAGAAAAAAAATCATGCATTGTGGCAAGAGAAAATGAGGGACAGAGTCCCTCATTTTCTCTTGATTGTGGATGGAGTAAGGCAATACATTATAAAAAGAATGCCATTATAAAATGCTATTTTGGAGACCTTATACCTCAAAATTTTTCGGGGAGCATGCTCCCGCATCCCCCCGCATCCCCTACGAGCTCGCGCCTTCGCCGCTCGTCAGATCATTTTTGTGTGCCCAATAAATTTTCCCTTGCAGTCAGTCATTGTAGGCATGTATAATAATAATTGTAGTTAGTACAGTTTCAACTGACAAAATAAATACCAAAAAACTGGCTTCGCCTCGGGTTGTTTTATCGCTATTAGCGATATATATAACCGTAGTATATAACCCACGACCCGTTTACATAAATCCTTTACACATCCTTTACATGAATCCCTTACATAACCAGGGCCGTACATAACCCAAAATTTACGGGGGGCAGTACATATTTAACAGCAAAAAATAAATGAAAATCAAGTACAGTTCTCAGTACTTTTTGCTGGTATCTTTTTCGCCTTGCTAGGGGGGCCAACTCCCCCACCCCCCTTCCCCTGTGCTGTGTACGGCCCTGATAACCTATACATAAGTCATTTACACAACCTTTACATAAATCCTTTATATAACCGTTTACATAAATCCCCCCAAAAAAACGAGTGATAAATGCATTTTACTATGTATTTATGTAGCGAGAAATTCCGCTGGAAAACGAAGAAAATGGTATAGTTCCAAGGCTCTAGATTTCTAAATTTTCAGGGGGGCATGCCCCCTCACCCCCCTAGAAGCTCACGCCTTCGGCGTTCGTTGCTATGTGCGTACATTGGAAAAAAAGCACGCTATGCCCCTGCTTTCCATCACCTGATATATCCCCAAGAGAGGAGATATGAAAACTATATGAAGTTTTATTTTACGTGCGTGGTGCGTCAGCAGGAGAATTTATTTATAGGTAAAACTATCTATTAACCATGTCCATATCAAACTCCGCTATTGCGAATATTGAGATTTTATGTGATTCATAAGACCTATTATAATAATCGCGTAAAACATAAATCTTGCAAAGCTTTAGTTAAAATGGGTTTAAACGATCCTGCCCCTAAATGCTACCAAAACATCCAAAACGACAGAGATGAGAAATGGAAAACGCATACTTTTTAATGCGTTTTTATACCGAGCATCCACACAGGCAGCCCAACCATTGCTTTTGAGGCTACTAAATAATTCAATAAAATGATATTTGCCGCCTTTTTTGATGGGTTTCCTGTGGTAGAGGCTCGCGCACGCGCATAATATGGCATAATATATACATACGTATTATGTTGGGTGTCCTGTGTTAAGTAGCGTATAATTTTGGGCTCCCTGTGTGCGTCCCGCGCGTCCCGCGCGTCCCGCAGTACATGTATATAGAGTCGTTTTCGTATGAGTGGGAAGTAGTTACGGTACGGTTCGTGTCGTGCAGTGACCGTATCGCGCCATCATCGTGCGGTATCCAAGCATTCTGATTGGTTGAGAAATGATTTCGAGCGATTTGATTGGTTGAATACAATGTGTTCGATTCCGTACCGTGACCGTATAACTCCGTACCGTAGGTTTCCCACTCATACGAAACCGACTCTATTGAAACAAGGTATGAAACTCCAGTCACGTGATGTCCTGATGTGCGGCGCACTTTAGTGGTGCACTTTTCCGTGAGCCGAAGAGCCGAAGTCGTCGTGCGCTAGACCCGTGAGGGTACCCAGGGTGAAGACGTTATTTTGTCGCTAATGGCGGGGCGTGGAAGAGAAGTTCATAGAGTCGTTTTCGTATGAGTGGGAAACCTACGGTACGGAGTTACGGTCACAGTACGGAATCGAAGACATTCTATTCAACCAATCACAGCGTGCAAAATCATTGCTCAACCAATCAGAATGCTTGGATACGGCATGATGATGGCGCGATACGGTCACCGCATGGCACGAACCGTACCGTAGCTACTTCCCACTCATACGAAAACGACTCTATCAAGAAATACTGATTTTTTCGGTGTAAACGTTGGGATTCTATTCCCTATTCATGGTATGTTAAAAGTTCACAATTCATGTCAACTTTAAGTATACGTTACTTAACACAGGGAACCCAACATAATACGTATATATTATGCGCGCACTCGCGCTCTACCACAGGAAACCCATCAAAAAAGGCGGCAAATATCATTTTATTGAATTATTTAGTAGTCTCAAAAGCAATGGTTGGGCTGCCTGTGCATCCACACTAAAACGATATCGATCGAAAACGGATGTTTATCTATGAAAACGGAGGTTTTCGAAAACGCTTTCCAAAGCGCAGACGTACTTTTGAAAACGCAGGTCTATATATCGTTTTAGTGTGGATGGCAAAAACAGCTTTTCATAAACGCTTACGTCACAACCCTGACTGTACTCTACGTCATAACTCAGCCCCAGTTTCCCGCGGGAATAGCCGATAGTATCGCAGGCGCTACTGGAGCATGCGTATTGAACAGTAAAATCGTCCGAGCAGAGCCTTGTGACGAAAACGCATCTTTGGATCATCGTTTTCATCTCCTAGTGTGCACAGTTGAAAACGATGTGAAAGCGCTAGCTGTACTATTGTGTGGACGCAGAGCTTTTTATCCGTTTTCGGTCAAAGGAAAACGTGGTTTTCAAAAACGGATTAGAGTGGACGGAGGGGGCTTTAAACTGAATTCCATTTCTCATTCACACCCTCAACAGAGTTCTTTCTTTATATAAGCTTACTATAGTTCGGTGATGTAACCTTATTGTTTTAACAATAATTATTATACAATGTCCCTCTTGGGATTACTAATAAGTTAAATGCTGTTCACGGGTTTTAAAGTCTCAGGGGGACGTTAATTATTTCGTCATTTAAGGAAAAGGTCACCAAGTTATGGATCGGAATTGAAAGACAGGGAATCAAAAGGAAAGGGAAGCAAAGGGAATGAAAGAGAAGAAAAGGAAAGACATGTACAAAGAAAAAAAGACAAGGAAATGAAAGAGAAGGAAAGGAAAGACATGTGCAAAGCAACGGAAAGACAAGGAAAGGGATCGAACTAGCAAAGGGAAGGGAAATAAAGGCAAAGCTAAACTTGAAGCTATTGAACAATTATTCCCCGAAGTGGAACAGCTAATTCATATACAGTTGAACCTCCGGTTGCGACCACCTCTCTCAAGCGACCACCTCTCCTAAGCGACCACCTCTCTCCTAAGCGACCACCTCTCCTGAGCGACCAGTTTTCCAAAATACCAAAAGTTCAGTTCCAAATCACAATAGTTGGAACCTCTCTTAATCGACCACCTCTCCTAAGCGACCACCTCTCCTAAGCGACCACCTCTCGTAAGCGACCACCTCTCCTGAGCGACCACCTCTCCTGAGCGACCAGTTTTCCAAAATACCAAAAGTTCAGTTCCAAGTCAAATCACAATAGTTGGAACCTCTCGTAAGCGACCACAAAGCTTGACATTTTGGGTGGTCGCTTACGGGAGGTTCGACTGTATTCATCGTTTCTGCATGTTTGCAACGTTTGTTATCCTTACAATTATGATACATAGTGAATCATTGACAGTAAGCTAATAGCCTACTAAGATTACTGGATTACCCTGCATGGACCAGCCTAATAGCAATCGGTTCTGCGCTACTGGACCACAATAAAGACTTTTCAATCATAATTCCACCAACCCACATCCTATTTTAAAGTACTTTTATTAACCATTACGTATTGTCAGCTTGTCCAATCAGAGCTTTGAGCCTTACATAAACAATAGAAACTGTCAACCACAATCTGCATATTTAGAAATCATTACACGCACTGTTTGAGCATGGGTATGTAAAAACATCATCAGTGTTTTCTGTTAACACTGTTAAGTGGCACGAAATCTCGTCCCTCCTCGTGGTCACTCTATTTTAAAGTACTCTTTAGACCTGTTGATACTCTGTTGACGGTACGTCTTCATCACCATGCTCAAGATTGTATTTCTCGCTGCTATTTTGGCAGTTGTACTGTTGGCAGTCAACGCGGAAAAGCCTAAACAGCCTAAAGAGCTCGACGACAAAGTTGTCGTTGTTAAAGTGAAGGATGCCTTGAAGAAAAAGGAAGTACAGCTTCCAAAAGGTATCATGAAGGATCTGAAAGAGCTTCGTAATGGTTTCGTAAAGGAAAAGCTGCGTAAGAAATCCGAGCGCAAGGATTGGAAACTGACGAAAAAGGATTTCAGGCGAAAACGCCTCGATCTACTCAGGAAGCTGAAGCGAGACAAGCAAGCTTTGCATAAACTCATGAAGAAAAACAGAAAGATGAATAAACAGAGAATCATAAAGTTCTTGAATGATCGCGAACACCACAAACGACACCACAAGAAAGATATGAAGATGAAGAAACGCGGACATGGCCATCACAAGCGCCACGAAAAAGCACAAGAGAACGAACACTGAATCAAAGGGAAAGTCGCTGTAGGTATACATTGAGATTGTATAGTTTCAATAATACTTCTTCGCATAGTTTTCCGACGAAAGCTAAGTATGTTGATGATATAGAAGTGCGAATTATTAGCCAAACAAAACTTTATTGACAACTAAGTAATGGGGTAGTCAATCACCTTTGTACAACTTAAAGATGCTAACAGTCCGTCGATCTCGTGCTTTGGAAGCAGAAGCAGTTTCATGGTCGAAAAGAAACAACAACCCATCGCAGCTAAACTGATAATAGTTTGATTAAACGGCTGATTTGTGTAGCAGAGAAATTAATAAAAGTGATAAGATCATTCTGGATAGTTGATCGAGCCTTGGCGAAAAGCTAGTAGGGATTACGGACTGAATTTACGTACAGCCAATTAACTTTAAGGCTCAGTTTTTTGGTCTTCGGCATCGGCTTTTGTAACACATACGACCACTGCGAGGGTGTTTCGGTTTCGAAGTGTTTCGAGAAAGTCAAGTCCTGAAGAGTGATAGTAAAATAACAATACCTACATCACTGCGTCAACTGAAGGCCGGAAACCTTCACTGTACATTGTTTTGACGGTCTTCTTCTACACTGTCTAAATATTAGAAATTATCCGCTAAAGAAATGTAAAATTAAGCATATTTTGCCATCTCGAATTTGGTTCAAAAGAAATCGAAAAAGACATCGGTTGACTCAGAAGGTACTTTACCTAATCTACCTTTATAAGCATCAATATAATATGGCGTAATGAGAATGAGTCAACACCCATCACGCTCCGTTGAATTAGCTTGGTAATGCAAAATGGTTGGTTTGCTTTTGATAGAAAGCATATTACAGTATCCCGCGTTAAGATGTAGAAAATGTCACGATGTGTTTGAGACTATCTACATCGAAATACTAAATCATATCGGGTTGTATTCTCAAAAAAACAACTTACTATTCGCCCATCGCCGCAGGCTATATTAAATAGGCCTGAAAGGTCTGATACAGACATGCGATAGTACTGCATGCCAAAAAAGGTTTCCAAATTCAACAAAATGACTCCAACATCCTTAATATTTCTCGATTTGATTTAATTACGAGTTTCAATCAAGCGACCAGAGAGTGAGAATCAGAAAGGTGCGCCATTCAGCGAGAGACAAAATAGCAGTTGGGGGTCAATATATATGCACCGTTAAAACACCCACTGCGAAGAAATATATTACACAGTACACGTTTTGCATCATGATCAGTTAGTAAACTGGCATGCAGCTTTTTTTCAGTAAACCATGTCATTTCCAATGTTGTTGAACCTCCATTGCGCGTTGAAGACGCGAGACTACTAGGGCCTGTTTATTTAGTATATTGCCTTCAGGCAAAGGACGCCAGTGTGTTCAGAAGGAAGGCACATTAGTAGCAACTATAGAGGGAAATTAAAAATCCTACCCTGCTGAGTTATCGGTAAAGGCAAAGAAATTCTAAATGTGTTATTGAAAAAAGAATCATTAATTTTGATTTTGGAAATAAATTATCGATAACCACTTTTACTCTTACGACGACGAAGGGTCAAGGCTCGAAACGTCAGTAAAGTCAAGTATTCTTTATCACGGTGTTAGTAAGTAAGTAAGTAAGTAAGTAAGATTAGTTTAAATTTGACACGGTTTTCTTTGTTATTCATAGGGCTTTATTTCCGGTATTGACCGGCTAAACAATAGAATTGAATTGAATTGCTCATTATGAATTCACCGGGATGTATCCATATACAGCCCTGGGTTGTATATGAATACATCCCGGCATCCCGGTGAATTCATAATGAGCACTGAAATGCTATTCTTCATGCTATTCATATAGTATTCATGCTAAATAACACTCCAAAAAATACCAGAAAATGCCTCAGATTGCTTCGTGCGAAAACCTTGTCAAATTTAAACTAAGTCAGATAAATACCTCGAACGTCGGCAATAAGCCTATAAATCCCTTGGGCCTACGGCCCTCGGGATTTATATGGCTTATTGCCTCCGTTCTCGGTATTTATCTCTTACGTAAACTCTTTATTTAAAGAGGGTAACACTAAGAGTTTATCAATTATACACCGACGCAGCCCATACTGTACTCGCTAGTTACCATTTACATTTGTATTATTAAACCATGTTTTATATTGTTTATAGTTTATTAGTTTTGTGTAATGATTTAACGTTTTCTATGTTCTTGTTTCAGATACATGGCAACACCCAACTTTGTAACATCAGATAATCATATTATTCAAGCATTTTAGATGTGACATTTACTCAATTTGTATTGCTTTTGCCAACTAGAAAGCACTTTATTATTAACCTCAGCACATGGGATTCCTGTGTTTTTGACACCACAGGGAGCCCAATAATTCTCAGTGTAGTCAATTATTGATAGTTTCACGAAGCATTTATTGTAAATGGAAAATATCTTTTTTAACAATAAACTGACTTTTTTGTAAAACGTCTGCATTGTTGTTGTACTTCGCAAGGTGTGGAATTCACTACACTGGAATCCTTCCCCATTCTAGCCTGCGTAGCTGGCTTTCCGAAGATTTGGATGGGAGAAGAAAGGGGACTAAGGCTATCCCCATTCTGCCTCTTGCTTCACTGACTTATGTTAGCCTGAGTGGCCAGCTCTGGGGGAGGGGAGAGGAGGGGGATTGAGGAAAGAAAGGAGGGGGGAAGAAAGGAGAGGGAGAGGCCCTCCTTCCTTTCCTCCTCCCCAATCTCCCTCCGCCTCGATCCTCCTCTCCGCCTCGATCCTCCTCTCCACCTCGATCCTCCTCTCCCCCAATCCCCTCCCCCAGGGCCGGCAATGCAGGCTACGTTGGGGTCATACAAGGTATATGGGATCAGGGATTATAGAATATCGCAGGGCATGGGTCCAATAATTTTTCACTGGAATCAGGCAGTTTTCTTTTCAGACCTCATTATTGTTTTGGTGTATAATCCTGAATCAGATTTAGTTTCCTTCCCAGGCCAGCCACTGGGGATTTCATCATGCAACGCTCCTCTCCCCAGCATTGCATGACATGCACAAAATCCCCGACAGCTGCAAAGGAGATCAGGATTGGACCGGTCATTAATAAGTGGGGGGAGGGCTGCTATGTTGGAGAAAAGTTCAGCCAAAAATTTATGGCCCTCCCCTGTTTGGAGTCTTAAATTGTTTAGCACTCCCCATATTTGAGTTCAAAAAAATGTGGCTCTCCCCCATTACAAGTGAACATAAAAATCATGAAACAATACATGCTGAACATCTCAACAATAAATACCATACGTAAATATGCATATTTATGGAGCTTTTTAGTTGATAACAAGGAACCAAGGGGGTGCACGTGTAGTGAGCACTGTAAGCATGAGACGCTACTAGGGGGGGTTTGGGGGCATGCTCCCCCAGAAAATGTTGAAATCTAGAGGGTCAGAAATGCTATTTTCAGCGTTCTCCAAGAGCTATTTGTGATTTACACGTATCGCTAATTTGTATGTGTAACGTGCACCGTAGGCGAGCCGGTAGAGGGGTGGTTTGGGGGCATGCTCCCCCAGAAAATGTTGAAATCTAGAGGGTCAGAAATGCTATTTTCAGCGTTCTCCAAGAGCTATTTGTGATTTACACGTATCGCTAATTTGCACGTGTAGCATGCACCATAGGCGAGCCGGTAGGGGGGGTTGGGGGCATGCTCCCCCAGAAAATGTTGAAATCTAGAGGGTCAGAAATGCTATTTTCAGCATTCTCCAAGAGCTACAGTAAACACCCACATGTAAGAACCTAGAGCTATTTTTGGGGTAGTTACTAGGCAAAATAGGTATCAAAATTTCTAAAATTACTTCCTACACTACACTGTCTCAGCAAAACAATGCATTGAAAAAAGTAAAACAATTGTGAATTTTGATTTTTACAATAACCTAGCGTAATCTCGCAATCTGATTGGCTCTCAGCCATTGTCAATAAGAGTACAGACACATGCAATGACGAATCGCTCGCGCACGAAGCCAGCGCGCGCTTGAAACGGTTTTTCTTTCAAACTTTATCCTTGTTTTTGGATGTTTTTTTGACTTTGTTATTGTAAAAAAGAAATCGCAAGCGGTTTTCCATTGTCTGTACTCTTATTGACAATGGATTTGACGTCACAAAATGTTCAAAACTTTGCAGTGAAACCACTCGCTACGCTCGTGGTTCCACTTGAGTTTTGAACATTTTGTGACGTCAAATCCATTGTCAATAAGAGTACAGACAATGGAAAACCGCTTGCGATTTGTTAATTGTGAATCGATAATCCTTTACTTCGCGAAAGTCCGTAAGAACGCGCTACGAATCGTGCTCTCTGAAGGCTGGCTTCGATATGATTGCTACGATCATCCAAAATGTGTTCAGCGATCGCAGTGATCGTAGTCGTAGAGATGTGGTTTCCGTATTGCTGCGATCGCTAGGGTGTGGTTTCCATATGATCGCTGTGATCGTTGAAAACCATTGATTGAGTTTTATAGATTATTATTATGTAGATAAATATTTTTGGAATAAAAATGTATTTTTCTATAATTCAACAATAATGAGCACATCGATGGTCTTTCGAAGTTGCCAAATAGAACAAGGAGGAGCGAGAGCTTGATAAGAGGTACTGATTAGCGATGAAGACTTGGTTTATAAAAATGAGGTTAAAAATGATGACCCTTCCCAAAACTCAAATTTTAAAATGTGACCCTCCCCAAAGTGGCGCTTAAAAAATCGTGACCCTCCCCACAAACATAGCAGCCCTCCCCCACCACTTATTAATGACCGATCCCGATCATATGGGAATTTCAGAATCAGTATCAATAATAATAAATTAACAATTTATTATTCACCTGGGACTTAGTGATTATTGGTGAATATTTACTGAGATGAAGGTGATTGTTTTAGTATAATTTTAGACTTGAATATAAAAGAAAAGACGAAATTCAGGATAACTTGAAACATTTTAGTTTTTATTTCCACTTACCACCAATTTCATTACTACGTGCCCGGCAAAGAAAAGTTCCTGGTGCAAACTTGGCGATTCTCTTCCGTCAATCAAACACACTTGGCGAGACTACCAATTACAACCAAGGAGTTTGGCTCAATAACATTCGTACGATTGAGAGATAAAAGTGCCTTTGCAATTATTATAACTCCAAAAGACAAAGAGAAATAATTTTGTAAGTATTTCCATTTCATTTTGAGGAACATTTGCACTGCTAAATTTGATTGAAATTGACAACCGTTAGTCCTAATTAGTCTCGCAGAACTTCAAAGCTGCGTTCAACACCAAATGAGCAAGTATTTTATTCTAACTAATATATTCTCTAGTTATCAGATCGACAAAAGTAAATAGGAATGAAACATTTCTATTCCTACCAGTTTAATCTCTCAAACAACCGAATGTTTATCGAGTCAAGCTCCTTGGTTGTAATCGGTAGTCTCGCCAAATGTGTTTGATTGCCGGAAGAGAATCGCCAAACTCGCACCAGGAACTTTTCTCCGTCGGGCGTGTAGTAATGAAATCGGTGGTAATCTGGTTTGTTCAAAAGCAAACCTCATAATCACCACTCAAGCAGTGATTATCATCTCAAAATCATTTGACGGTCGACCAATCAGAGCACGCAAAACTCTGTATTTATTATACTAATAGTTATTAGTATCGGTAATCATATGAGAACGAGTGCAATTAATGATTAACACTATGAGTGATGTTTGTCATTACTTGTTAATCACAGGACTATAAAAATGTTGTTGAGATGGCAAATATAGTTGAGGATTCTGTTGTGTTTTTGAATAACATTTTAGTTGAAGTGCGTGCGCTACTGATGTCATCATCATCATGTCATCAAACCTATGTTGGGTTTGTTTCCTTCAGAATGCTGGTCTTTTTCAGTGAAATACTCCATAATTTTTTAGCTTCTTTTTTTTCATTATATTTTTGAAAGGAAATCATGTTTTTGAATGTTTTGGAGAGGAAATTTGGTTACTATGGAAACATTAATTTGCACTCTTCTATAGTGAAAATGAACAATTAAATTTGAACTCTCCGAGAAGCTCTTAGCCAATCAGAATCATATTTTTTAATATAAAACTACTGGATGGATCAACGATGAAATTAATATACATGTACCTTTATCGTACGATTAATAAATAACTCATGACTCAATTGTACACATGTACACAATTGTCTTCATTGACATAAATAAATAAAATAAAACAGAATTGCATGAGTACTTTACTATAGCTGTTTGCATAGTAAAAATTAAGAGGAAATCATTCCTAAAAAACTGGTACAACATTTGATAATGATATTCTCCATTCATTATCGATTGTGAAAAAACATAAAGGATATTACATGGGCGCGAGGAGATACAAATTTTATCTTTGAGTGTTGATAATATCTCTCATGAGTGAGCTCAGCCAACAATATTCAACACTCGAAGATAAAATTCGTATCGCCAAGCGACCATGTAATATTCTGTTTAATATATAATTATCGATGAAACATTTATTTATTTTTGAAATAATTTTTACTTTACGATATGATATCTTCACGTGTGAAGATAACAATTTTTCGAAGAAGAGAAAGATAGATATTTCACCAATAATTATAATATAAAACAATCTATCCCATCTACTTCAATATTGTAAATCATTAAATAAATAAACTAACTTACAAAATATATTATAAATTAGAGAAAAACACAATCAAGTACTGTATAATGATAGAGTTTTATTCAAGAAAGAAGTTACAGTTACTATAACTAGTACCACGATATATCAAAGAACTACCGATATTATAGTACATGCATGTGATATTTCAATAGGGAAAAGTTACTCACAGAATGTATACATAATCAACGCTCTCACTTGAACTCTACCAAAACCTTAATACTAAGCCTGCCGTCCAATCTACCATCCCATTATCCCAAATACAATGTAGAAATTTGACTATTGTGTAAACTTTACATACATTCCGAGAGTTGGCTATCAAGGTAATGATCTTCAATACTACAGTATATACATGTAATTTACTACAAAACATGCAATTTAGCATAGTTGTGATTGGATACTTAGCTATTTTATCATGGAAAAGGTCTTTGTATCACTAAATGTAGTGTGGTTATCCAACTATAACCTTAACTAGGTCGACTAAATAATGATATTTTTAGAAGATTATTTTACACGAGAACTTTAAATTAGCAGTAAGAAAGCTCTGAAATACTGACATCACACTAATCCATTGACTAACCTAAACATGGACTGTAGAATACCACTGCAAACTGAATGTAAACAAACACCAAAAGTAGGAGTTTAGTTTGGCGACTCTGAACGACGAGGAGAGCCAGATCTTCTCTTCTCACCATCTTTCTCTTTGTTGGATCTTTCTCGGGACCTGAAACATATGCACACATTTTAAATCATGCTGGAAGGCCTAAGAGAAAAAAGGCTACTCTCTGATAGCAACATAGCCAAACTGAACAATACACTCCCAATACAACGCCTGTTACTACAAATTACAGTAGTCTCGTTGCAAAATTGAAACTTTCTAATCAAAAAAAAAAAACAACAACAACAAGAGCCAATTATGTCAACAACAAAAAACACTCAAAAATCGTTTTTAGTTAGATTGTCTCTTGTGAAAGTTATTGAGCAAGTGTGTTAAAAAGAAGTAACTACTGTAAGAAAAATAATTCTACACAACGACACAGAAATGAAGAGTTCTCGCACATTTGAAAACAATAACTTTGAGCAGGTAGACATTTTTGTGGAAGTTGACACTCAAAGGCAAATTGAATAGCCAGAACAGGCAGGAAGAAGTATGTTGGTAGCTGGCTGTTTCTGAGAACCCTTAGCGATGCCTTCTTATTATACAAAGCTCATGTAATTTTTTTAACTGGCTTAAGATAACTTGAGACAATATTTTACTTTTTTCTTCATTTTTCAACCAACCATTCATTATTTGTCTTCAGAGATGAGACTACTGCAATATCTACTAAACATTCAGCAGACTGCCATGGAGATATCATGTACACATTATAGTATTACCATGTACGATTACCATAAATGTAAGGTTCTAGAACATGTCTTAATGACTATGACCCAATTCAACATGTGGGGACATGTTGACATTCAATGGGATACCTGACTGAATGAAGCACGCCTCTAATAAGCCCGTCTTTGTAACTAGTCGGCAGAGGATGAAGACGGACTCACAACCAGGTGATTACAGGCTTTTGTCAAACTGGAACATGAGTTTAGTTAACACACGCCGCAAAGAAAAAACGAAATTCACCATAATAGAAAAGCATTGGTGTACCTTGCCTCCAGTTTGCTTGGATTCCGTCAAATGCCATAGTCTTGCAATGTTACGTTACACGTGTAAAATCATTAAATTAAACCTTTAAATCTCACTACAAAAACCCTGTCTGTGGGAAACAAAGACTGCATATCCTTTCTTATAGAAAATATTTTGCTGTTGTTGTTTTGTTTTCTAAACAAAATGACAAACTATAGTGTTATGTTGGTAGTACCTCTGGAAGATCCTGTGTACTCCAGATGAGGATTTTCTTGGTGTTCAACCCTTGTAGTAGTTACGGACTAACTCAAACTACTCCCATTGGTGGTAGAATGTAATTATAGTGCATTCATTTACCACGAAAGCATGTTTTATTTTATGAAGACTCTTAGTAAATGTCTTAGAAACGACCTTGATATAGGGATTGTGTTTTTGACTTTCAAAACTAGACTTCTGCGTTGACACTAGAAAAGATCAGTTGTTAGTAGAGTGTTTGCAAAATCTGGTTAACTCACCTGCTGCGGGATCGTCTGGACTTATCTTTATCATTTCGTTTGGAGTCTTCTTTGTTGCTGTCCCTATCTCTGTCTCCTCTATCCCGGCGACGATCTCTATTGTAGTCCCTATCTCTATCACGCCTCCTGTCACGATCACGGTCGCCGCGGCCCCTGTCTCTGTTGTCTCGTCTTCTATCTCTGTCGCGGTCATTGTCGCGGTCATTGTCTCTATCACGTTCTCTCCTACTGCTGCTGCGGTCACGTTCTACTTTGTTCTCTTGTACTACTTCTTCTTCCTTTTCTTTGTCAACCTTCAAGTTTTTCCATGGACGAGTCTAGTAAATGGAAGAAATAATAATCATTTGTGAAAATATCAATCCCTATAATTTATAATGTTCATTTGAGTACAGTTACAAAGTTTTTAGGCTTAAATGTAATTTAGCTTGAAAATATCAACTAAATTCAAAGCAGTGTGAACAGAAAACAAAAGATTGAATGATGTTCTGGTTGAATGATACTGTTTTCAGTAGCTGCTATACACATGTATGTTATCTAAATAGAAGCAACTGCTTGATTTCAGTACAGTCACGTCATTTCCAGTCTCGCACGGAATTTTTATGTTGAGCACATGGTGGTCAAAATTATGGCCAGAGAATGAGATTTAACTTTTATCAGCTGATAAAACCCAGCAATTCACCAATTCGACACTGGTGCTCATGTAGGATATAGTGTACATGTACTTCATGTTATGGTCACAGAAATGTTTTGCTGTACGAACTTTCTAATTTTTGACTAAATCATCCAACTCGATTTTTTTATTTGGTGCCCAAATAATGCCATAACCACATTCTCTATACTTTTTGCTCACATTTTAATAGGGAACCAAATGAAATAACAAGTTTGATAATTTAGATGAAAATTAGTTGGTACAGCAAAACCACAATGTCCGAACATTTTCATGACAGTAAAGGCGAGATCAAACGGTGCATGATAGTCGATGATAGTCGATGATAGTTGAACTATCACCAACTATCATCGACTATCATCAACTATCACGCACCCGATCAAACGAAGAAAACTATCATCAACTATCATCGACTATCATGAACTATTTGAACATGTTCAAAGTGCATGATAGTCGATGATAGTCGATGATAGTTGATGATAGTCGATGATAGTTTGCGATCAAACGTGATCGCGCGTTTCAACTATCATCGCAAACTATCATGCACAATGTATCCCATGTGAACATGTCGAATCAGTGAATACAAACATTTTGGTACATGTAGTGTTTGCATTTCTAAATCCTATTGTTTCCAGTATTGTCCCAACTTACCCTCATCTCCTCAAGGGTAGACTTGATCTTTGCATAGCCCATGTGCTGCTTGCCTTGTAGATGATCATCTACTCTAGTTTGAGCATCACCAACAATCAGGAATGCACCACACACCTCGCATACCTCCATCTGCTTCTCCTGGGATGTCATATGGTTGTCTCTTCCTCTCTGATGGATACAAACATGTCATTGAAGTTATACAACTCTGTCAGTCTTGACCTTGATAAGGACATAAAACCGTAGGTCCATCCGTCTCCATTCGCTGCTGACTTATACATGTACATGTACAAAATGTACATTGTATATAAAGGGGGACATTAAATGAGGCTAAATGTCATTTAGGCAAGGTTAACATCGCGACAATACTGGCCAGCGGTCTTGCTTTGGGTATCCACAGCATGGAGGACCCCTGGACATTTGCAGGGACTTACAGTACATGTACATGTGTCTTCCATCTGCTTGCCCCTTATGCTGTTTGTGGTGGATCAACAAATGCTTGAGCAAGCGAATCGAGCATCTCATACATGTAGCTAACCTGATCATTGTGGATCAAACCCACCCTACCCTCCCATTTCATGGTAAGCCTTATGTAAGTAAGTAACTACCGTATTCACTGGCGTATAAGCCGCACTCGCAGATAAGCCGCACCCCCAGTTTGGCAACGCAAATTTTGGAAAAAACGTGTTTTTGAATAAAATTAATAGAAATCACACATTGAGTGGAATCTTGAGAGAACTACATGTACATTATATGCTTTGCGTTATCGGACGTAAACTCCCAGAGAATACTTCAAAGGCTTACCAATAATTTTAGCTTTGTAATAGACTAATCATAAAGACACTGTTTCAATGAAATTCTTTATGACAAATCACGATCCAATACAATCCTATGACTGATTAAAAACGTCTTTCCCACCAGCTTTCGGCATTATCAGTTCTAAAATCTAAGGTTTGTTAGCATGCATGTGAGAATGTTATGTTTGAGACACTTGATTGACACATGTTGTGTTAGCACGTGAACCAACCCGCTCATCTGAATGAAAAACACTTTAGCAAACTGTTAGGTCTTGTAGTAAAACTATTAGCACGATTGTTAAACTGTCTGAAAAGGCGAAAACCATTCATTTTAAACCTGGATTTAAGACTAATCGACCTTTCAGGAACTGGGCCCAGTTACTCTTCATATGGGAGTAGGGGATTGTCACTCTAGACACAATCATGTATTTGTTAGGATTGAAATGTAAGACTCAATACACCTACATGTACATGTAGCATAAACACTCACGCATAAACCCCACCCTGAGAATTTGGCATTTTGGGAAGAAAATTTGGGAAGAAATCAGGTACATGTATCAAGAAAGCAGCATAGATTCTTTGCTTCAAGTAGGACATTCTGTATCCTTACCCCACTCAACTGCTCTTTCTCATCTTTCAACTGGTCAATCAATCTCATTACTCCTTGCGCTTCCTCTATTTTCCCTTCAGATCCAAGCTGTTCTACCTAGGAAAACAAGATCAGCAACACATCAACAACACAGTACCATCAAGAAAGGCAATAATAATGATCTTAAGACATTCCCCTGAGCAATAATTTATTGGAATGACAATTTTTGGAACTTTGAAATAAAAATCAGAGTCGGTAAAGATGTATTGAATTTCCTTGAATGACCTTTAGAATCTGGCATTTACCTGATCTACCAGTGAATTGATTTTGGTAGATAGCATGTCTTCCTTCTCATTATCAACTTTACCAGTGGGAGCATCCTGAAATGCAATAGAAGACAATTAACACATATTGCAATATTATGCACTTCTCACTTCTCTTTAGCTGGGATACCCCTGCCCTCTAGCATACACTGTATCTTGAAAATGTTTAGCACAACACATTTGTTTGGGACAACTTTTCTTTAAGGCAACCTGACAGAGACACATAGTTGTCTCAAGGATAACCAAGCAGAAAACTGATTCAGATCGCTGTAGGCTAACTCAGCATTCTTTAGCCCAGAATAGTAACAACACACTGGCTGATCAAAATTACTTGCAAAGAAACCATCTCTGAAGTGTATGTATTATTTGCGACCAGTGAGCGAGCCCCAGCGAGCGAACTGGGAGCAAAACTAATCTTTGGTTGGGGGCTTCCTGTGTATTCAGATGCCAGCTCGATTCTCGATTTGTGTTTTTCAGTGGGTGGAGAAAGATTTTTTTTACGTCACTTTTGCCCTGACGTCATATATCGTACGTTCCCGTCGTTCATTTGGGCATTTGTGACTCGCGATCTCGTGTTCAGAGTGGATTCGAAGCCTTATTGCTTGTACTTTATATCCGATTCTTCGATGGAATTATGTAAAGATCTTCATTTATTGTTGACGATCGCTTTAGTTAGCAACATATCGAGGGGAAGGCAATGTTATTATATTAGTCTTTCAGCTCTGTTGTGTGCTAAGTCGCTGCACTGATTGTCACTGTGGACCGCAACATATAAAGTAGTCGATCGTATCCTAGTACCGTATAAATGCTAGCTCTTGGAAACCAAGTCATCCCAGATACAGAGACATTGTCACTGAATTATCTGCCTAACAGCTCGTTCGTTTATCGTGCCGCCAACCGTACCAAACTTTATTCTAAATTCAAGATATAGGTGTTCATAAGAGACCGTTCATATAAAGTGTAGCAAATCGATAAAGTACGTACATTGATAAAGAAAAAAAGTGTATGTTGATTTTTATTGATTGATACTAATGTCTTTCTTCAGTGATAATAATTGCCGTCGGAGCGAAGCGTAGATGGCTTATAAATGTTGACATAGAATTAATTCTATGTCAATAGATTTCTAAAACTGTTCAGTAGTACACGGGCTTGCAATAACTAGCCTCCTATGTAACATGACAGCGGCAATCACATCTCTGTAAAAATCAACCAATCAGAATGGACCGTTCCCACGGCTGAAATGGACAAGAAACGATCGCGAAATCAAAACATTTTTACGTACATGGAGGATTGTCAATTTGTCTTGGTTTTCGAATTCGGAGGTCGCAATTTTTGACCTATGGTTAGCCTAGTATTAAAATATTCTATTCTATTATTATTCCTTCTTCTGCAAGCACTACAGACTTTGCCTTGTTTGGTGTTCTTCAAGCACAAACCTTTTCCCTGGGAATAAGTCTGGCATGACCTCGTCGTATTCTCCTCTCAACATCTGTCATTATTGTCTGCAGATATCGTAGAAATTCTTCTTCGTATCCCATTTGCCCATGTCTTCCACTCTTTTCATACCTGGTGGTACAATTATATTATTATTTATTATTAATACAAACCTTTTACTTAGTAAAGGATGACAACACGACAGTTACTTGGAAACACAGACTTACAGTGTAACATACATGAATGAAGTGGCTACCTGCAAGAACAGTGCAAGTGACTCATAATCCAAATCCAAATTCTCCTTTGAAAATCAAAGAATCTCATGCAGAATTTAGATGTTGATCAGAGCTTAGCCTGAATATCAGCCACCTCCTCTGGGTCAAAAAGTTCCCCGAGACGTCTGAAATCCGAAGTCGATAATCGTGTCCAGTGACGTCATCTAATTTATGTAAATGTTAGAATGTCAACACTTGAGGCTTGACTTTGACAGACAGACTGGTATTAGGACAAAGCTATGTTTGTAAATCTTGTCGATAGCTACATGTAGTAGTGAAAACCTTAGAATACAGCTATTTCAAAAAAGGTTGGTGAAGGTTTTGTTGCATGTTGCATACCAAGCCCGAAATGCACTATGGGCGATGTGAATGGAGTCAGCGAAAGGCCACAACAATATGGACTCTGGGAATTTTCCCAAACTTTGTCTTCGCAATATGCAGCCAACATATTTTCTTCTGTATATGCATGCTGACATTATTTATATATCATCCACAATACAATTCGGGCTTGGTATGCAACATGCAACAAAACCTTCACCAACCTTTTTTGAAATAGCTGTATACGAAAATTATTGAAATAGTCAAGACAAAATCGTATCAGTCGTACATTTGTACATGCACATATCGCCAAAATCCATGTTCAAATATCAACGCCAAGCTGAAAGACAATACACAAAATGTATATGCGAAGGACTAGTAGACTCTGTAGAAGAAGCGGGAAAGAAAGACAACTTTATAGCAGCCCTTCGTCTTCACTGGCTGGTAGTACAAGTTCGCTCAGTTCACTGCAGGCGTGGAGCCATTTCAAAGATAAGCGACTTTCCGTAGCCAGTTGAAAGGTTAACATAGACATTCTTCCTGTTAATAAATTCATAGATAGCTTTTTCTTGCTGTGAATACATAGAGGTTATTACACGGGTAGTTGGGTATTACGGCTGGATATTTTTATGAGTCATGCCGTATTTTTCTCTGTACTGATATAAAAAGCGAGCGCGCGCGCAAAACCGTTTTTTTCTAAAACGTGTAATACGCTGTCATATTTGTACTCGTATTTGTACTGTAATATAATATTACAAGTTGTGCAATAAAGCCCTGTTATTCCAACCAAGGGACTTACGTTTCAAACAGCGGTTTGGAAATAACACACCCGCCATCTTGAAAAACCCAACAAATTTGTATAAATTATCGTGTGAGCCAATCAGAACAAACTACCCGGAACCAACGTAGTGTGATGTCACTGAACACGATTATCGACTTCGGAGTTCAGATGTCTCACTCGGATAAAATGTAGACCCAGAGGAGGCGGCTGATATTCAGGCTAATCAGAGATCACTTATTGTTGTTGCAGGGAGCCCTTCATTTACTGAAACAAAACAGTTAACTTACACAGCTTTAAGTTTATCATCATGAAGCTTCTCACAAGGACCTACGGACAATGACAGGTGGGTATGACTGTAGAATACCATGCCACTGTTTATGCATAACACTAGAACCTATTATATTTGACATCATTTTCAAAAGGGTGACCCTATAAGAGTTTGACGTACATGTAGGAAATCACATGTAGATGTAAAGACAGGATATCCTAAAGCTACCCCAGTGTAAGCTTTAAAATGGGTGATCTTGATTCAGAGATTGCAATCTTATTAACCAAAATAATTACCGCGCAAAATCTTAACCAATTTGACACAATTACAACAACTAACACTTTGCATACTGTCGATAGCGATAGGTGGGTTTTCGTGGCATCTGTATCTTGTATGGGATACAATGGTTTCAATACACACAACCATCGTCGGTTACTGGCTTACTGCAAACACAACCACATCGTCCGTACAACCACATCAAGCCTTGCGCTTACAAATGGTGTTAATAGAAAAGGTTTTACACTGTGCTGTATTGTAACCACATCTGTTAAAGCTCAAGGCTAAAACTAAGGCTTGGCAAACTGTGTGAAGTGAAACAGCGTGAAAGGTTGTTGTCGCTGTGGAGTGTACTGTAAGCTTACATGTACTGATGTAGTTGACAAAAGCCAATCAATGGCAATGGCAAAATTTCAACTCACTCGGCATTCCAACTTACCTAAATCTGATCTCGTGTTGATAAAAAGCTCGGACGGACAAAATCCACAAAGATGATATTTACAAACCTGAGAAAAAGTAGTATTGTGTAAGTTGAATAGAACAGTTCCGGCGCTGTTTCTGTCAGCCGCCATTTTGAAAGCACGAGGGTGAAACTTCAAAGACGTATTTTTCGATTTCATACTGTAGAAAAGGCGGATTTTTCTACGTAGAAAGTTAGTCTAGTACCTGTTGGTCGGACCAGTGCGTTGATTTGCCTTTTTGGTCCGGGGCAAGGTCTCTATCTGTGCCCATAAGCTCGTCCAACATCGCTGCAGCAGAAAGCATCGACATTTTGAATTTTTTCACAATGAAGAGCAGCTACCCACAATGCATTGTAGGTCGAAATGTATTGTAAATAAGGGGGCGCGTACTTCACCGTATCCATAGTAACATACCTTTTGAAGACAAAATAGATTCCAATTTCAGCTTTTAAATTCTGGGGGGAATTTCTGATCATTTTCGTCCATCATAGCCAAAAAAAAAATTATAAAATTATTTTTAAGAATTTCCAAAGGTAAGTTTCATACACATTGCTGATTTGCACGTGATGTACATGTACCACCATCACACCACTCTGAACTTAGCACTTTGTAGTTTGAAATTTTATTGCACAACTTGTAATCTTACAGTACAAATACGAGTACAAATATGACAGCGTATTACACGTTTTAGAAAAACGGTTTTGCGCGCACGCTTGATCGCTTTTTATATCAGTATAGAGAAAAATATGGTATTTTCATTAATTTTGTTGTTGTGCAATAAACAACTTATTACACGGGTAGTTGGATAATACGGCTGGACATGTTTACTCATCTATTTGTATTTTGACTCGCCTACGGCTCGTCAAAATACGGCATGACTCGTAAACATATCCAGCCGTATTACCCAACTACCCGTGTAATAACCTCTATATATCTGGGATTTCATGAATGAGCTTGGAGATTTAGGGTGTGCTTGATTGACCCTATTCTGGAATAGGAATAAATGGAATAACTGTTTGATTGAGTCAGGTGGAATATTTACTTCTATTATGGAATAAGTTCAATCAAATGATTGTACAGTGAGCTACCATACACAATGAAGTCATCTCTGCAATTTGACTGGTTTTCTTATTTAAAGAAATATATTGTTTGTGATGGAAGTACAAAGTTACAGGATGTGTATTAATTTATTGTTACTTTATATACTTATTAATTTGTGAGTGATTCCAATAAACCTCGGCATTTATTAACTCCACTAACACTCACTATTAGACACTCACGCTTTTCTTTTCTTTTGTTTATTTGCATCTAATAAACACTTACAACTAATTTATTGGTAGTGCCCAGGTTTATTGGAATCACTCTATAATACAGAACTAAAATATCTACTAGTCCCTATGTATATTTATAACACATAATTTTTAAGTTACTATTTTATGTCGTTTCTGTGCTATTATAGCACTGTCAGAATAAGCTGGTAACTGGTGCATTTGGTAAGCCCTGGTCTATGGCAAATGTTGGAAGACTGGGCTCAAGTGTTTTGATTGGCTGGTTTTGGAAGGTGTTTGCCCTTGATGAAAGACTAGTATAGTAAGACAATTGGTGCTAATTATCTAACAAAAGAAAATGTGCAAAGCATTCTGGTACTTTTAGTCAAATGACGCCATCATGAAAATCACCTACATTGTATGGTCATATAACACTCGCACCCAGTCTTCCAATGTGCAAACCAGTAAGAAAGAATAATTATTAAAAGATCAGTCATTCTAGTTTGTTTTTATATTGTACAGATTTGGCACTATCTTGAATTCATATGAATTCAATTCCTTCAAACTTATTGCTACCAATCAATGTTTCTTTCATTAATTCCTGACCATGGATATCAAAACCAAGAATATACGACCTTATTACACCTTTATCTTCCTCAGTCTTTAAAGCTACAATCCATTCATCATCAGTTCCTGGGATGAACTTGAAAGATGAAAATCCATGAGTTGGATTTAATTCACCAATCGTGCGAACATGTATACTTTTAAAGTGCTCGTCACAGCTGATCAAGACATTAGTGGCTCGGTGCTCGTCATCCTTTTCATTGTAAGTTTCATGGCTGGCTCGTCGAGGGAGAAAAAACCATTTCTGATGCTTATCACTCCAGTTAGCAGACTCGTGAATGATGTATCCTGGTGGCTGTATCCCCAATGCTGCGCGCATAGCATTGTATCTCAGCACCCAATCATGATGGACAACATCACCATTAGCACCAATGCTTTTGACCCACTGTGGGTTGTGATTCTGGAATACCCCCTCCGTGGTAGTCCATTCCTTCCCAAGTCCCCCAGCATACAGAGTTTTGCTCTTGACAGCCAGCCACTCCCCCTTAAATCCCTTTGATTCAGTGCCATCGCCATCTGGTAAGATCACCCAGGCAACGACATGTTTATCCATAATATGGAACAGCACACCTGTGCGATCATCAACTGCATACAACTTCCCATTGAATGCCATCAACTCAGACAACTCCATTCCACGACCCTTCTGAGACAACGTTGATGACAGGACTACAATATCTTCATCCCATTCTACACTTACTTGCCGGTCTGTGCTCACAGTAAGATAGCCACGTTTGAAGTGGCTTGTCCACGTATTTTTCTTGGCGGTAGATTTGGAATTCTCGTCGAGATCGGCTATCACCCCGATCCTGTACCTTATGCCGTTTGCTGTTTTCTCGGGTGAGCTAAGTGGATAGGTATGGTTGTACTTTGTTGAGAGACCCGATCTATGGTAGTAATCGATGCTTTTCGAGTTAGCTTCGTGAGGACAGCTTGACTTCGATGGCCAAATCACATACACCACAGCCACGAATAAACTAAGACACAAGCCAATTACTGCACATTTACGGATCATAACTTGTAAATCACTTTGATTGATGTTGGATCGATGTAAAGCCATGTTGTATGTGTTGATCAGTAGACACACGCAACATTTACAACTAGCTATAGTATAGGGAAGAACAAGTATTAAAATCTCAAGTGTATCAAGTGAAGCCGAGCGACCTCCCAAAACTACCACAGGAAACCCGAGCACAGATTGGGAAAACACAGGATACCCAAGAGGCTGGGTCTGCAATAGTCTCCTACGCAGCCGTCTTTAGTTCCGTCACGCTACGCAACTAAAGACGGCTGCGTAGGAGACTAGGTCTGCAACGGGGTTCCATTCTTCACCATTCGTCACTGTCGCTGAATCATGAAATAAAAAGTAGCTTCAAATTCTGGTAGCTTTCTCACGCCGCTTACAGTGGACCGAAATAGATGGTGTATCAGTTGTCGTTTCACATCGTTCCGATTTTTGAGCGAAACCGGAGGGGGACGTTGGGGGGTAGCTGATACCGCAATACCGCATCAAAAAATTGAAAGTTGAAACAACAGTAGCAATGTTTTGGAAAACACCGGAATACCGAAATACGCTAAAGAAATTTGAATTTCACCGTATACGGTTGGCCAAAATCGCCAACTGACCGCAATACCTATCTCGAAATATAAAATACCGTTATAACGCACAAAAAAATCGACGGATACCGCAATACCGCGAGCCCCCATGTCACCCTCAAACCGGCTTCGTTTGTTTTTGACGATTTTGTTAATTACGATGATCAGTTTGGAGAAGTCCCAAAATGATTCCCGAGTCACAGTTACCTTTTGACTATACCGAAAAATTGACAGCCGGGACAAGTGGGTTACATACAAACTAGTTGTTCTACTACACGTTCGTATTTTGAACGAGCTTTTGCTCCTAGACGTTAACGTGGGTAAATAAACGATTGATTGATTGTCTCCCCGGAATCAACATGGCCGCCATATGACGTCACCGTGTATGCCTGCAACGTCATCGTTCGGAGCGTAAATAAAAAAATAAAAAAATAAAAAAAGAACTCAGCACCTGTATCAGGAGCATATAAACAAGAAAGAAAAAATATAAGGAATTCTGGTTCATCAAGCCGCTTGTTCCCCAAAGGGTGCATTTGGAGGATCGCGGGCTCATCTCCACTATTAATAATAATAGGGTGAGCCTACAATGCCTACGTTTGTCTATCGCCAAGCCGGTTTTCTCCATTTCATTGCGGATAGGGCTGCATGGGTGCCATGTGGACAAAGTTGTGTTAAATTGGTGTGAGAGTTTGCACGAGACGCCTACATATATTCTTCGGGAAGAACTCCCGCCTTCAGTGCTCTCTCCATATAGGAAGTCGGTCAGATGTTTCTGCTCTGAATCTTTGCGCCTGCGCGCAGTTTCCTTGATTCCAACAATGTATGACCATGAAACTGTTCAAGAACTCAACAATTGAAACTGGTTCCCAGCACGTCGCTGGCTGGCGGAGCAAAGAGCTACTAAGGGCCTCAAATTGCAAAGTATACTAGATTTACTAGACTTTTATTATTCTTAACAGAAGCCCATTGCTAATGGGTATCCTGGAATTATTTGTTGTAAATCAATCTTTTATATAACATTTCTGGTCGGAAACTTCTAATTCTACTGTATCTCTCAAATTCAATGTACAAATTCTCTCTTCGCGTGGATCACAACTATCTATAACTCTTAATCTTTTATATTTATACTTGTAAATATGTATACATATTCATCGTGTGAAATAAAGAAAACTTGAAACTGCTGGCTGCTCTTTTTATCACTGGGCTGATCCTGCAATGAAAACACATGCATTTGGTTGTTTGCTGTTCGTTCGCTTGCTTGGTAAGGGTAGCTTCCTTCCTTGTTTGTCTGTCTGTCTGTCTGTCTGTCTGTCTGTCTGTCTGTCTGTCTGTCTGTCTGTCTGTCTGTCTGTCTGTCTGTCTGTCTGTCTGTCTGTCTGTCTGTCTGTCTGTCTGTCTGTCTGTCTGTCTGTCTGTCTGTCTGTCTGTCTGTCTGTCTGTCTGTCTGTCTGTCTGTCTGTCTGTCTGTCTGTCTGTCTGTCTGTCTGTCTGTCTGTCTGTCTGTCTGTCTGTCTGTCTGTCTGTCTGTCTGTCTGTCTGTCTGTCTGTCTGTCTGTCTGTCTGTCTGTCTGTCTGTCTGTCTGTCTGTCTGTCTGTCTGTCTGTCTGTCTGTCTGTCTGTCTGTCTGTCTGTCTGTTCGTTTGTTTGTACGTTTGTTTGTTTGTTTGCTTGTTTGTTTGTTTGTACGTTTGTTTGTTTGTTTGTTTGTTTGTTTGTTTGTTTGTTTGTTTGTTTGTTTGTTTGTTTGTTTTGTTTTGAAGTATTCCAAGTATTGGCACATCATGTACCGTGGTACTACTGTTCCATTTCAAGTCTTGGTACCAAAACAAATGGAGTAGCAAAGCGGACTTTCTTCACCACGGACTTCCCCTCTACATTGAACTCAGTGGCTTGTGGAAGATCCTCAACCCTGTTACCATGGCTACAAGTACACATGTGATTCAGGCACATACGAAACTGTTCGTCTTTAATGATGTAGACACACGGTATCGTGCAACCGCTGGCCAACAGGCACATCTCACTGAACGCCAATAGAATACCGTATTGTTTGAAGCCCGGCCCTACGGCCCATACTACGATATTAGGCAGCCAGAGTACCGAGTATATCACAGCCAATTGGATGACAGTCTTGGTGATTCGCCTTCGCGACCTTAGCAACGCCCTACGGGAAACTGCCGTCTCTCTTTTCCAGCGCACGTGAATGTTACGTAAGACTTTTCCGTAAAGGAATCCCATCAGCCCTATCGGTACGATGCCACAACTGAACAGCCAGATCACAGCACTTGTCTTGCGAGCTTCTGCTGACCAGTTGGCACTGCATCGGTTTCTCTCTCGATCATAGACGTTGTGTATAAAGTATTGTGTGGTCATTAGGAAAGAATAGATCCAGCATACTATGAAGACTTTCGCGAGTCCCGATTTGGTGAATCTGCCCAGCGCGATACGCGGATGCAAGATGACGAAATACCTTTCAAATGCCATGGTTACAAGCGTGAACACAGATGCATGCAGCGCCACCCACGACAGCGTTGATGACGTCAAGAACTTACAACAGAAGTCTGCGGCCGTTTGATCATCCGGGTATTGAATGACGTCATTGAAGACGTAACGAGGGATGAAGAACACAGCGACGATGACGTAGGAGAAACACAGATTAGCCAATAGAAAGTGCATTGGAGTGCGCAGAAGCGAACTGTGTATGATTGTTATGACAACCAGCGTGTTGCCAACCAAGTTAAAGGTTGCGAGGAGTGAAGCTACGACACGGAAGACGATCTTCTGGTCGCCATGGAGCACACCTGTTTCTCCCATGTTTGACATCGACTACGTTGTTGACTGAGATGAAAACAAATAACACAGTGTCAATGTTCTTCTTTGCAGACGGTTGTGTTCTAGGCTGAGCGCTGCCTCTCTTCAGTAAGCCGAAATAAAACATGTATTATACAACCCACGTAAAAGGCTATGGTTAAAGGAAATCTATAGTTCACCGTAAAAAAGAGTACTTCACTTTACTTTGTTACGGTGTTATTGATTTCCTTTAACTATTGAATTTATCATTATACACCGACGCAGCCCATACCAGTGTACTCGCCACTCGTCACATTAACAGTTTAATAAACAGGCCTGGCCCCGGTTGCACGAAAGGTGGTTAGCACTATTGACCGGATACTGAGTCCTATCCAACGGATAAAAATGATGCAGTTATACACTACATTTAATCCGTTGGATAAGACTTATCCAGTGGATAACGCTATTCACCTTTCGTTCAACCGGGGCCTGGGGTGCTTACCATTTACTCGGAAAAACCGGAAATTCCGATTTGAATAAAAAAAGGGAGGTGTCATTTTGTTCGGAAAGTTCCGGAAAACTCGGTCTAATGGTACACGCGTCTACGGAAAAAACGAAAAGAGCGGGAAAAGTGGATTACCTAAATCGCTAGACCGAGTTTTCCGAAACTTTACGATCGGAATGACACATACCATTTGTTTTTCCAACCGGAATTTCCGGTTTTTCCGAGTAAATGGTAAGCCCCCCTGGTCCCCCTGGTCTTCACTATAGCGACGCAAGCATATATAAAGCGCGTAAAATTTTTGACACAATTTTCAAAGAACTTATGCTTGTGTTTGTGTTTATGCTTGCGCGGTCTTGCTGTGAAAACCAGGATTCAACTGAATACAGTTACCGAAGAAGAGGTAACAGTCCCAAAACGTAGAATTGTAATTCTTAATTACACACCGCTATACATTTTCAATTATAAACTCGTTCATTTGTTGGCGCTACACAGATCGAAAAAGATCTAATCCATTCATGTCAAACTGATCAAACACCAAAGTCATGATAGATCTTATCAAAACTGTACACGATTCTTAAGCTTTTGAGAACCGGCTAGTCTAATTTCCACCCCTCAATATCCGTTAGTGCTGATTATAGATAATTCAAAAACTGCAGGGTTTTTCATATTGTTAATATTGGTGTTCGGCACAGACTTTAACTCAAGCCAAACGACTTCTTGGCGCGATAGATATCGAAGTGAATATGACTTCGTTTGCTCCGTCAAACCAGTTTTGCAGTGCTTTAGAACTTAGCTTTTTATCTTAGATTTAATTACATCATCTTTGTTCATATAAAGAAATGATGAATATTCGATGTTTGTCGTCAATTTTTTTCCCGCTGACTGCTTGCAGTTTTATCTGATTGAATAAGTATTTGCAAATGACAGAGCCCCGGTTTCAGTATAATTTGAGATGCCGCCAAAACAATGTTGTCCAGTGAAAAACATCAACTCGGTATTGCTTCCTTTTTCCTTCTTCAAATGTTCTCAAACTCTTTAGAAAAGAATGACCTGAATATGAGCCTTTAGTTGGGTATTAAATATTGCCGTTTTGTGTCAGCCTTTTTCGTTCAATTCGGAGTAGATATATTCGGAGTACTAATAAAATCCTTAGAGCGTAAGTAAACAAGTAAAACATGGCTACTGATAAACATACACAGCTGAAAAAAGAAAACTATATACAACAAAATAACTATTGAGTTGAAAACTTCACTGTGCTTAAAATATGAACCTCAGTTCTTCTTGTTTTGAAGTTGGCTTTACACGATTTACCTTCTTCAAGTTTGATCGTTAATTTATCAGTTTTAAGACTGTACACAGTAAAAGTTTACTACCCATGTCCAAGACACTTTACTTACATTTTGGTCAGTTTCAGCTGATGTACGGAACTGAACGGACCATTGGCTTAAAGGAATCCCAATTTGTCATCATGCTGGCAGTGTCCTTACAGACTGCATGTTCTAGTACAGGAAAACTAAGCGTTAATTAATCCTCTTGCTCGATCGTTCTTGAAGTACGATAGTACAGCGATTTCCCCAGGTTAATTTTTCAAAATCCTTGTCGAGAATTGTTCACGGGTGAAACAATTGAAATATAACGATTATCTGAGCGCTACATACAGTACGTCCAGCCTTCTAACCTTGCATGAGCTGCAGGTGTACTACCAACGTAAGAGTTTGAAGGCGATAATGCAAACAATCTACGACAGGCATTCAAATGGTCTGTGAATCACATCCGTACCTCCGGTGGACACAGCATTACTGTTTGTTTGAACGACGCGAATTGTGGAGAATAAAAAACGTGAAGCAATATTTCGGTCGACTGGAATAAACGCGAACAAAAAACTACTGAGTGATTTGATGGATTTTTGCCGCTGAAAATACAAAAATCTCCGGAAAAAAGAACAATGATGGGAAGGCTGCGATCATAACAGGCTTGGACAAGTGTAGCGACTGCGTCAATAAGCAGGAAGCCAATTCAGTGTATGGCGTCAGACCGGCCATATGGATTATTTTGGTATTGCGTCAGCTCATGATATAAAAAATACATATAGCGTCACAAACTATGCCTCTACTATACAAGTGCCCATTCTGACGAGATTTCTTTACATTAACTGCGAGAATGGCATAATTCCATCAGTCACGTGACATTTGGACCAATGACCAAATTTCCGTGATTGCTACTCAGCTTGCATATGTAATTTTACAGGACCACTACGATGAATGCTGCTGCACCGTGTATTATTATTATTATTATTATTATTATTATTATTATTATTATTATTATTATTATTATTATTATTATTATTATTATTATTATTATTATTATTATTATTTCCAAATGGTCTTCGCTTAATCAATAGTTTGATAAAGATCACGACAACTTTTAGCTTAGACATGTTTAAGATCATACTTGATCAGGCTCAGAACTGGCTTCCAATTGAAAATAAAGGAAGCCATTCATAACCTTTGGGAAAAACCTCCTTAAATCAACAAGTCTTTCACGTAAATTTAAAACTTTCATTATGAATCGTATCACATACTTCAATGTTCTTTTGTTATTCGATAGTGATAGATTATGATTATCAGATATACTGCTTACTGATGATGACAGCAACAATGCCGAAACATGTCTGAAAGTTGTCGTGATCTTTATCAAACTATTATAGGATGTATTTTATCTATATTTTTATATTTTTATATGTAATTGTTTGGAGAAATAAAGTTTATATTTACTTTATTATTATCTATTATTAATATTTTGTCGAAGAAAAAAGGCAAAATAGTGATATATTCTCACTTTGGAAATCCGCACACAAAGCCAAGGGTGTGGTTATTAAGATATGGGAACAATCGGCCCGAGGCTTTGAGAGCGGTAGTCTCAAGATCAATGGTATATGGTATGGATATCATCGCTGCGGGGAGGAGGGTGGGGAGTTTTCGTTCTTTCCTCCCGTCTTTTGGAAAAAGAGCTAAACTAGAATAAATCTATGAAAGTAGGCGTATTTATAGGGAGCGGTGCACACTGGGTGATGTAATATATCCCGTGGACCCCGCTTGGAATGTAGGAATATGTAATAAGCTGGATTTTAGGCTTTGTATTCTGATTTCCCTAGTGATAATAGTGAGATTTTTTTCTGTGCTACAGTGCATAATTCGGCCGACGGTCAACTAAAATAATGCTTACAAAGTACAAACTTACTAGCAAGAAAGATCGGCAAAGTTTACGCCTCGTCCTACTCAGTGCAAGTGCACTGCACAATTAGTAAAAAGGTTTGACAAGGTAACGCGACACGTTTGCCGAAGGTCGGAAATTCGCCATAGAAACAATACAGGATTCATAGCCGAATTCAGAAAAACCAAATTCGTCAAAATTTTGATTCCAACAACAGTACGATATGAACTGCCTTCGAAAGCGTACATGACCAGGATGACGAAACAAGGCAGATAGCAGAGAATGAAGGCAGCATATACAATAAACGAACTTATCAAGGTTTTTCTAAAGCGTCGCAAATTTGCGTTCGCGGCGTTCGTTGCACTTTCAGTTTGTCCATGAGTTTGCGAAGTTTCCTGAGCAAAAATTTGCCGTTGGTGTTTCCTTAGCGTTTTGAATATTATTGCATAGCAGGAAAGGGTTGACAATAGACATAATCCCATTGACACTACCACAATATAGCTATACACGATAAAGCCCAAAAGCAACCAAGATAGAGATGTAATTAAGGCGAATAGCCAAACCCCGACACAACCCATAGCCGCCAATTCGGGAGTAACGACGGAAGAATATCTGAGATATAGACGCAGAGCAAGATATCTGTCGATACTCGAGATGGTTATACTCATTAAGGAAACCCCAGCAAAAAAAGTTGAAGTGATGCCAAATAGTACAGAGGCTCCGCAAAGAAAGCTACTCTGTTCTTTGTACTCCAGTGTCATCCAAGTTACAAAGATCGGCTGCGCTATCAAACCAACAACCAAGTCAGATAAGGCAATGTTAGCGATAAGAATCATACTAGGGACTGCCTTTAAAGCTGGGGTCTTGTAGATTGTTAGAATGATCAACGAGTTGACGACAACCGCTGGTAGAGCACTAACACCATTCGACACCACCAGCACCGCGTACAGAGAAGTAGAAACTGTGTGAAGATCAGCCCAGTCGGTGAAGTGAAAACAACGGCTCGTGTTAACGGCCATACCGCGTTTTGTTTAGCTAAAACAAGCGTTATTTTAGCTGTAAAACCGTGCTAATATATAAGCAACGCTACATTATTTAAACAGGGCCTCAAACAGCTCTTGAGTTACAACCACTGTTGTTCTGAATACGTAGTGTAGTGGTAAATTTGAGAAGTGCCGAATGGGAATCTATCAAATCAAAAGTCGCTTCATGAGTGACGTTTACTGAAATTGAAATGTTCATTCGATATTGTTGAATTGCGATAATTGAAATAACGGCGAAAGCACACACAAAACATCTGCAAACTGTATTTTGAAACAAACAATTAAACAAAAAAGCAAGATTGTCTATCGATCCGATGCCGTGCGCACGAGCAAATGTATACTTCGCTGTTTGAAGCCTCACAAGCAAAAGTATAATAATTCTACTAACTGTCTGCCAAATTATTGTACATTAAAAATAATAATAATAATAATAATAATAATAATAATAATAATAATAATAATAATAATAATAATAATAATAATAATAATAATATAATAATAATAATAATAATAATAATATAATAACAACTTACGTTTGCATATTCATGTGTTTCTGCATCTGCTGATGGTTTACACAACTTGAAAACACTTCATGCTGGGAACTCATGGTCTCCTGCGCCCGTATAGAGTTGTGTGACGATAAAGCAAAGCTGCGAAGGAAACTATGAAACTAGTGAGCGGTACACGAATAAACCTTTGTAAGAGCAATTTATGGAAGTACACTTTGAACTTTCCGAAATAATTCAGTAAATTGTTGTTACTTACATAATCATAATAATTACATTGGACGAGGGTCGTTTAATCCCTTTTTCTTGTCTCGTTTCTCTTCTAACCACAGGCAGCCCAACCATTGCTTTTGAAGCTACTAAATAATCAAATGAAATGATATTTGCGTCTTTTTGATGGGTTTCCTGTGGTAGGGCGCACGCGCGCAATACGTATATATCGGGTTCCCTGTGCACATAAATATATTATGTTGGACTCCCTGTGCGCGTCCCGCAAGAAGCGCCCGCAGCAATGTACATAGTGAAACATACCCACAGTCAGCCCAACCATTGTTTCTGAGACTATTTATAATTATTAAAAAAATGTATTTGCATGCGCGCGTCTTTTTTTGATGGGTTTCCTGTGGTAGAGCGCGCGCACGATACGTATTATATTGGGTATTATATTGAAATATACTGGGTATTATATTGAAATATACAATGTGTATATTGCTGCGGGCGCGTCCCGCAGGACGTACACAGGGATCCCAACATTATACATTTCTATGCACAGGGAACCCAATCAGGGCTCCTGACCCAATATAATACGTATCGCGCGCACGCGCTCTACCACAGGAAACCCATCAAAAAAGACGCGCGCATGCAAATTATTTTTTAAATAATTATAAATAGCCTCAGAAACAATGGTTGGGCTGCCTGTGTTCTAACCAATATATAGGAGACGTAAAAGAACCTGTGGTGTTATTTCACAAAGAATAGAGGATTGTCTCACGGCACGACAGTCTTAAGATTGAATAATGCTACGAATCGACCTGGAATCACATGTGATTTGAGTTTGTCAGTTCATTCTCTCACTTGCTTCGAGGGTTTTTCTCCGGGTACTCCGGTTTTCTTCCCTCGGTAAATTATAAATGGCATCAGGAGCGCCACACTGGGTCTCAGCGCTCTTACAATAATTTAAAAATAAACCTTAAATTCTTATCATTTAGTTAAAATATATTTTTTTTAAAGAAATGTTTTGAGTAACGATTTAAATTTACATAAAGTTTCTGCAGAGCGGACATGTATTGGAATAGAATTCCAAAGTTTTGGAGCTGATACCATGAATGCTCTCGCCGTAGCTCTTTGAGTTTGATGATGGTATTGTGAGCAGACTATACAAACGAACTAGTGAGCTGAATGTAGAATGTAGTGGTATAATAAAAGGCGCGCGCGCTGACTAGTATAGCAAGAAAAAGGCGCTGTTACACGTAACATTTTCTCGTGCAACTCGTTTTCACGAAAAAAATTGTTGCAGGTTGCAGGAGACCCATCCTCGGAAACGCAGTGGTATATTCTGTCGCTCGTTAGTCCCTCCCAGAGAAATACGAAATATTTCTCTGGGAGCGAGTAACGAGCGACAGAATTTACCCCTGGGTTCCGGAGGATGCAGGAGACCATGTCACACGTACAATTTCCGTTGCAACTTGTCTCGCGCACAAACAAATTTCAAGTTGCACGCGTAATCGTGAAGCCGTCATTTTCACTCCTTTCTGGGAAAATATCGTAATATTTCGTCCTTGTCTGCCATGTTTACCGAAAATAATTGTGTTTTGGTCTGTTTTTATTATGTTGTAAGTTCTCGCTTTCTCAGAGATCGACTCGACCGTTCGCTGTAGTTGTGGCGCGAGACAAGTTGCATGGACCCATGTTACACGTAAATGTTTTTTGCAGATAGAAGCTAGTTCTACTTTTCGTGCAACAAAAAAAAGAAAAACATGGCGAACAATTTCATACACCATGGCCGCGAGCATGCGCAATGCTCACTCGTATTCAACTACGGGTCACTTCAAAATTACAGAGAAAACAGTGCATTTTCATTCAATATTTGTCGTACCTCTTATATCATTACGGTTCCTCAATCTCCACAAGTCCCAAATCATTCTTTCATACTTCGTCTCGCCCATGGTTAGTGTTTCTCTCATGTGGAATATGCCTAACATTGTTCCCAAGTCCGTTGAAAAATAGGTATAATTAGCTAAGCATCCGCCATACTGTCTTTGTAACTGACCCGAGAAGCCGTACAGTTATTGTAGTTCAGAACATTTTCAGGAGTTCGAGCTTCTTTCCACAAGTCTGATTCGAAAGTTCAAGTGTCCATTTCAAATAACTCCTTATTAAAACCGTTGAAAATGTCCTCTTTGATAATTGGTTGTTCCCAAATCGTTTACAACTTGGTAGTTTTTCGGTGATTATCCCATTGTTGTCCTTTTGGGTTTTTCCGTAGCGATACCTCTTGCGTTTGAAACACAATTGTGCGTTTGTGAACGATCTATTGGTAAATTGAGTATTACAACCTTGTTACAGAAAGATCAAAGTTTCTGATGAAGTATGTTTTATGGAGATCGGCGTTACTATGGCAACGCTGAGAGAGAATTCCTCTTTTTACATATTCTCGTTTTCTATAGATTCTAGGGGGTTATTTTTGGGAAATGTTCTTGTGATCTTATAGTGGGCATAATTGTCTCTAGTTCTAGTGAATACAAGCAAATTATGTGAGAGCGTTTGTGAGATATCTTCGATGAAATGTTTTGAGTATATAATTCAAGCGTAAATAAAGTAATTAAATCAATCACCTGCAATCCAAGTAAATCGGGCGTATCAAAACTCAATTTTAGACTTGAATTGTTGTAATGATATTGAATTACTTTTCTGGAAAAGTTGAGAGAAATCGCTTGCAATGATATCGGAAAATGTGAGCTCAAGTCATATACGATGAGGTGTTTACTTTGCACTATTGTCCACCATTCGTTCTATTTTTACTAAAAAAGTCATAATTAAAAATACCGTCGGTAAATTTTGTTTAAAATTGACTATGCTCAAATTTAGATTGTAGCTGAGATGTTCTTGTAAAATCAAGCTCATTGAAACATTTTAAGGCCGCCAAATATAAGCTTCAAATCAGAACATTTTTCAACCAGTTTTAGTAGTTGTAAGTTGTTGATTCATCATATGCAGCTCTTTTGTTCTAGTTTGGCACCTTCTCTTGTGCATTCCACCTTGCGAACGCTCTTCCGAAATATGCTAATCTGCAGTATTATAATAACAATAGACAAAAATAAAAGCAATGTAATATCACACAATCGCTCTAATTTTACGATAAAAGGCCAGTGTTTTCTTAGAATAAAAAGGTGTCATTTACGCGCCAGCAATGTCATCCGCTGACTGTATGAAATTGTTCGCCATGAAAACTAGTCGCGCGAGGGGATTTTTTTTCGCGAGACGAGTTGCACGAGAAAATGTTACGTGTAACAGTGCCTGTGAATCTGTGTAAAACTGAAAACGATACAAGCGATATATTGACGACGTAGTTGGAGCTGCATCGTGTAAACTGCGTAACTATCTAGCAGCATATCATGTGTAGTATGATGGTACTAACAAACACTCGTGATTACAAACTGCCTAACTATTTTAAAAGCAGTCTACATCTCTCTATAGAGGGTTTGCACGATCACGAGCCGGCAGCCATATATAACAGGGGGCAGGAGCAATAAAATCATTTTACATGAGAAAGAATTCAAGTCCTTAGAGTAAAAGTATTCCTTTATCCTGCCCCCTGTCATGGCTGCCGGCACGAGATCGTGCAAAACCTCTATACCTCGGCGCATAGAAAAGTGTGCAATATAAGTGATAATCCTAAAATGTACCGGTTGTTTCTAGAAATGTTGCACAAAGCTCTCAACGGTACGCGATAAAACGAAAGGGAGCATATGGGCACTACTAGTTGTTTATTTGTTTTCTACGCTATAATAAGACCTATTTATGCGAATTACAGTCATGACGCCCCCTTGCCACGACGCCCCCTATCATGATGCCCCAAAAGTGCCATGACGCCCCCAATACAGCGAGTCATGACGCCCCATAGATGTCAGTACTTGTTTATTTTCATATCATGATCGAACTCATTGCCCATAAATTTGAACATTTGCTCTAGCTAACGTACTATCTCGCATAGTCGTAGATATAGCCGGCAATCGAATAAAACTTCACTGTGTTGGATCGCTTCGACGAGTAGAGAGCAACGCTACGTGTATTGCTCGAAGAATTTACACTCTCGGCTCCAAATGCCTCCACCGACACACAAAAGACGATCAACAATTCAGAGAAAGACCTATAGTCTTTGGAAGTTTGCCCCATTGAAATTAATCGTAATATACGTGAATCTTATACCAAAATAAAGGAAATTTATCGCTGAATCCGATTTCCACGGTAAAAAGTGTTTGGAGAAAGCGTATATTAGAGTTTAAGGTTTTCTCCAAGGTTTTGAACATTTCCCAAGAATTTGTCCATGCGGTTTTACACATTTCCAATGAATTTCCAAGATGTTGGACATTTCCAATGAATTTCCAAGGTTTTGACATTTCCAATGAATTTCCAAGATTTGGGACATTTCCAATGAATTTCCAAAGTTTTGCACACTTCCAATGAATTTCCAAGATGTTGGACATTTCCAATGAATTTCCAAGGTTTTGACATTTCCAATGAATTTCCAAGATTTGGGACATTTCCAATGAATTTCCAAAGTTTTGCACACTTCCAATGAATTTCCAAGATGTTGGACATTTCCAATGAATTTCCAAGGTTTTGACATTTCCAATGAATTTCCAAGATTTGGGACATTTCCAATGAATTTCCAAAGTTTTGCACACTTCCAATGAATTTCCAAGATATGTTGGAAATTTCCAATGAATTTCCATGGTTTTGAACATTTGATGAGTTTCAACTTAGAAACTATATATTTATAAGAAACACAAACGCAAGGAAATTTCGACGTTTCGACACCGTCCGATGTCATTATCAAGTGAGTTTAATGTTGAATTGCAAATAGAATATAAGGAAGTTCTATGGTTGCCGGATTGTAGCAAAATTCAGTAACCGTAATGTTCATATTCAATAAACTACATTCATATTCAATACACCACATTCATATTCAATCAATCGTCTTTCATATTCAATCAATCGTCTTTCATATTCAATCAATCGTCTTTCATATTCAAACACCACATTCATATTCAATCAATCGTCTTTCATATTCAATCGTCTTTCATATTCAATAAACTGGATTCATATTCAGTAAACAGCGCTCACTCGTGCCCTGGTGCAATTGAGTACTTGGGGTACACCGTATCATGAACGATCAAAAGATCAGTATGTTTTTACTATTTGAGTGGTAATCACAGGTAGCCCAAGCTGACTGTTAGTGTTGAATGTATGTGGTTATCGTGTGAAAGATTTAAGAGAATTTCAAGGGTAAGAAGACGCTGTGAACGTTACCTAGAGTAACCATGTCCGTGAAATAGTACTATAATTACTAAATAGTACTAAATAGTCTAGTGTTATCTCTATTGTTTTCTATTGTTTTATCAGTGCTATTTAGTACTAATTAGTTAGTACTGTTTCACGGACATATGGTTTGTACTCTAGGAGGATTGGGTCAATATTTTACTAGTTTCAGTAATTTGCAACTGGCCCGTTTATCCAGTATAAAAGTATCGGGGATGCTTGTTGTATCTTTTAGGGGTTAAAATATGCGATTAGGTATCTTTTAGGCTGTCGAAAAAGAAAATTCATGTATGTTAAATATAGATAGTCAGGTAACCAACCATGCACTGAGGATACATGTTAACAGTATTTTAATCAAATACTACACTCAGCAAACAGTTCATTAAGGTTAAAAAACTACGCCTCACACCCAAACAGTTCCTCCGGTACATCTTAGGGGTGAGTTTTGAAAATTTCCAAGCATCCCCAATATTTTTACCAAAACTCCCCGTCATCCCCTCCCTCATTCCCCAACCCCCCTCCTGCTCCCCCACCCCCTCCATAACACCCCACCTCCCATCCAACACACACCTCTCCCTCTCCCACTATTCCCGCAATGGCTTTCAGTTTTTCTCTCTCCTTTTCTGTTTACTGGATTTATGCTTTCTTAAAATGTTTTGCCGTTCAGAATTTGTCAGTTGGCATGAGCAAGATAAAAAAAATACCACATATCCCTCTTCATTGCAATTCGATTTTTCCCCAGAAATATTTCAAAACGTTTCAATAAGAGAGTGAGTATCACTTATACAATCAGGCATGTTGAGCCTTTCATTGTTATCAAATATTATTACAAAATACTTCAAGTTCTTCCTTTTTAAATTCTGCTGAATAACACAACTTATATAATACTCAGAGAAGCAAAGCAAAAAGCCAGTGGTTGTGACATTAGTGTTTTCTAAAATTAATTTTTGAAGGAATGTTTTACTTGAACGAGAATTGTGTGACAGTACATTCTACATTAATATCTGCATCAATTATTTCAATTTTCTTTGGTAATATTAATTCACTTGCATCATTATTTATCATACTGTTATAAAATAAATTGGCATGCTCATAAATAGCATCTAATGTAACCGGTTTCCAATAACCACAAGACAGGACGTAGGCGCATAAACCAAGACACTCCTTTAGACTGGCAAGAAATATACAGCAGAATTTATACAACTTCAATTGATACTTATTCCAGATATTTTCAATATAAGATACTTAATAATATTTTATATTTAAATCGCGACCTTCATCGTTTCAAAATACTGGACCATTCTGTTTGCTCTTTTTGTCTTCTTTACCCTGAAACAATAGATCATTTTTTTGTCCATTGCATAGAATCCAAAAACTATTATTTTCAAATAAGAAATTGGTTAAAGAATGTTGATATCACTCTCCCAGAATCTAACATATTAGATATAATATTGGGTGTTGAAAATAACATAATTAATTATATTATCTTAATGTATAAATTATCTATATACAAAGCCAGAGAGAAAGGAAAAATTCCTTTTTTATCCTTTTTTAAAAACTTATTAAGTTACCAAGAAAAAATTGAATATAACGTGGCCAAATCAAAAAAAGTAATTTCTCTTCTACATTTAAATAAATGGAGCAAAATAACTAATGCTTTACGTTCCTGAATAATGTCCATGTTACTGGCAAAGGCATTCATGTACAAAAACTAATTTGTTAGACATTTTTCTTTTTGTAAGTATACATATCAAGTAATTAAGTATTATTTACAATATGAGTGGCAATGTTGTATCTTATTTACAATCTCGAGCCGAAGGCGAGAGATTGTAAATAAGATACAACATTGTCACGAATATTGTAAATTACTTATGATATTGTTTAGTCATTGTTTGAACCAGGTAGGCGTTTCAACCAGAATTGTAGTCAATATCTGATTGAGATGAAAAAAATATAATAATTAAATAACTGTTCTTTTAGCATTCAATTCTCATTCCGATTGCTTGACCGCACTAAACAATGAAAGCAGTTTCGTATTATATTAAGATATCGATTGTTTAATAAATGTTTTATTCCTTTTCATACTTGGTAGTTTTTGAATAGAGTTGATTGCTCATTAAGACATAACAAAGAACAAATACGGCAAATATGTAATATGCCTGCTTTTTCATTTAGAAACATTTACACTTTTGTTTGGTTTTCAAAGGGCGCTTTAATTGTGAATGCGAACGGAGTTTTGATTCTTTTCAATCAAATCAAGAACAGTTCTCACAGGAAGGTCATAGAGCTAAGACGGGCATCAGTTTGAGACGATGGCTGACAAATTTCGTAAACTGTCAAAAGTGCATCACAAGAGAGTCAGTTGTTGAGGGAATGTGCCCAAACTACACCGAAGTCATTGGAGTGTAAAGATTTCTGAAGTCTGGCAGATGTCTCGTAAAAACAAGGTAGCAAGGAAAGAGTCTATTGACTTTCTTTTGACACATGTACATAAATTCCGTATGAAGTTCTAGTTCGACTAACATTACTTTACCATCTTCTAATTCGAGGTTCTTGACTGATAATAATGTAGCAAGTAACGCAATATTTAGCGAGAACTGTGCGAAGTCCTTAATTTGAAGTAATCTCGTGTCTTTCAAAGTTTGTTATAATTTATTTGAGATTGTGAAAGAATTGCCGCACAAAGCTAGAAATCCAATGATTGTATCATTAGTAAGTAATAGAGGAAGAGAGTTACATTAAAGAAACTGCGGAGCAAAATCTAACGTGTACTGATTTTTCTTAATTAGCTTTTAGGATAATGTTGTTCCTCTCATATAATGCATTGATCGATACAGAATACTTATAGAGCTTATTAGTATTCTGTATCTGATACAGAATACTAATAAGGTCTATTAGTATTCTGTATCAGATACAGAATACTAATAAGCTTTATTACTATTCTGTATCATACTTATGAACAATTGCAGTAATTAATCAACCCCACCTATTCCCTGCCAACTATTCAAACCCTCCCCGTGCTTTTAGTTTCTTGGAAATTGTATGGGAGTTACAAGGTAGCCACGTGACCAGAATGCTGAGCACAGATTGGACAGCTGCCTAATGAATTATTAATGAATATTATAAGTATTTAGAAAACATTGTAATTAAATAGAAATGTGTGTAATAAATTTAAATGAAAAAAAAAAAAAAAAAACAACCACAAGACAGGACAAGAGAAAAACATATGCAGTAAACTGAAATGACACAACACTGTTTATTCTGACCAATATGCATGTTACCATGATTGTCGAGAATAGCACATAAATTTTTACCAACATTTTCAGTAACATTTGAAACACAGTTATTTTGTTTATCAATGTGTATTACCTTTACAGTCTGTAAGCTCAAATAAAACATCATTTGTATATAGAGATTGGAAGTATTCCTTTAAATCATTTAATGTATGGGCCTCCAGCAATACACAAGTCCCTTGACTATGGGGCATGCCAAATGAATCTCTAGCATGGGAATCAAATATTTTGAAACTACCTTGTACTGCATGAGTACAATAAATACCAACTGTTACACATCCTATTGTCAATACAAAAGAATTAAAGGTTTCTTCTATTAAAGATTGTAAAGCATGTTCTAGTGGCATGGAGTACATAAAGCCTTCAATTGAAGAATCACCATGCAATCTTCCTGTATAACTTTCACTGTACTGAAGTTGATAATTACAGTCATATACTGTTATCATTGTGGGTAATTCTGTTAACATTAAATAAGACTGATGACATAATCTTGATAAGGTAGAGTACAAGTCATTACCAATATTCATGATTTGAATCAAGTCACTTGATGACGCAATTGATTTTGTATCCTTGTAAATAAGAGCACATAAAGTCATTGCTGCACATTGCTGTCCTGCATTTTGACCAAATAATGGCACATTACCTTGGCAATAAGGTTCATGGATTGTCTTACTAGGACTAATGTGAGTAACACTGAGCGAAATAGAACTCAATGAAACTCCATAAAAGCTAAGGGTTGAAGCTGGGTGTTACAATAAAATAATGTTAGCAAACAAGTTACCTGGCATACCTTTTAACAGTAACCCAAGCCATAACAACTCACAACAAGTGATAACAACTCTCTAAGATTTAAAATTCTTCAGAAACTCAAAAAGACTTTTGAAAAGGCACAAACAGTGTATACATTAAAAAGTGTTAATAAACAAATAGAACAGCTTCATCTGTGCTCCGTTCAGTTATAAAGCACGCAGGAAGTGACGATAGCACGAGAGAAGTGTAGGGAGAAACACAAGCCGTAGGCGAGTGTTTCTCCTCACTTCTCGAGTGCTATCGTTACTTCCTAAGTGCTTTATAACTGAACGGAGCACAGATGAAGCTGTTCTATTTGCTTTATTATATAGAAACTATGAATTTATGGCAAAACATTTGAGGATTCTGTTGTGTTTTTGATTACAATTTTAGCGAGTGAAGTGCGCGCGCTACTGACGCCAGTTACGCCATCGAGCGCGCGCTGGGTTTGTTTTCTTCAGTATTTTGGTCTTTTTGAAAAATAGGGTCATCAAACCGTGCTCCGTTCTCTGATAAAGCACAGTTTTCAGCCAATCAGAGCGCGCGGATTGACTTGACTATATAATAAATAATAATAAGAATATAGGTTATATGGTAATTTGTCGCTTGGTAATTGTTAGTAATGTGGGCTCAGTATTTTTTATGAGTCTTTTTACGCTTGAAGAAACCTTACGTCTTCCTATTTCTTGGGTTTTCTCCCACAATGAGCAATGTAGTTCGTTAAAAAGTCTGCATGCACAATTCTGAGAGCGATGCGACAATACTACCATCTTGGTCGGCCATAACTTCCAAATCTCGCAAAACTCTCAACGCTAGTTCTATTCTGTTCAAGCTCAAACAAGCTTCATGATATGTTGTATTAGTACCATAATAATTTGCTGCAACATCTAACAGAAAACCGTCAAGAAAGCTAAAGAAATCTGTCCACTTTGAATCGTAGGATGCCGCCGCCTCTTCTAAATACGTAACCTGGCCTTCCACAGGTAGCCCAGTTCTATGGATACCAAACGTTGATCGATAACGTACAGATCGATTTACTGAACTGAATATGATGCTGTTTACTGAATATGAATCCAGTTTATTGAATATGAAAGACGATTGAATATGAAAGACGATTGATTGAATATGAATGTGGTGTATTGAATATGAAAATTTATTATATATCTGTGACGTAATTTTACCAAATTTGGTCATTTTTGAGGGCCGATATGAGGCGTTAATGCCCTGTAGAAATCCGTAATGCCCTGTTCACAACTCAAAAATCTCAAAAAACAATATCCTGATAAAATTACGTCACAGTTATATAATAAATCCCTCATTAGATGTTTTCTCGGGTATTACGCGCTGACATTTTACTCGTTGCTCGCATTTTTTCCTCGCCCTGCGGGCTCGGAAAAATACATTCGCAACTCGTAAAATATCAGCCCGTAATACCCGAGAAAACATCTAATAAGCTGTATTGATTGAATATGAAAGACGATTGAATATGAAAGACGATTGATTGAATATGAAAGACGATTGATTGAATATGAATGTGATGTATTGAATATGAAAGACGATTGATTGAATATGAAAGACGATTGATTGAACATGAAAGACGATTGATTGAATATGAAAGACGATTAATTGAATATGAAAGACGATTGATTGAATATGAATGTGGTGTATTGAATATGAATGCAGTTTATTGAATATGAACATTACGGTTACTGAATTTTGCTACAATCCGGCAACCATAAAGTTCATGGTTGATTGAATTGTTAACAGTTGAATGAGTAAAGTAAATAATGAAATAAGTAAATAGTTTAGCCCGAACAGAGTGGGATATTTTGGACATTTCCAACGAATTTCCAAGGTTTTGGACATTAATAATAATAATAATTGCTTGTATGGCGCCTATACAGGACTGTTCTAAGCGCTGTCATACAAAGAAAATATATATATATATAAAGGTAAATAGGACTATTCCAACTTGTAGGTCGATTTAAATAGGAAGGTCTTTAGACATTTCCAACGAATTTCCAAGTTTGGACATTTCCAATGAATTCCATGTTTTTGGACATTTCCAATGAATTTGCAGGGTTTGAAGAAGGTTTGTTTTCATTCCAGTGTCACCACATCAAAATGTTGGGTTTTTAAGGTAGAGTTTGGAAACAACTCGCCGAAAAGCTTCTCGTAGGTCTGTTACTCGGTACAAAAATACGACAGGATTGATAGAGGAGTTGATGAAGATAATGGTCGAAGAAATCTTAAGCCCTAACACAGATGAACGATTGAATCCAATTTTCCCTATAACTAGAGAAATGACCAAATGCGGCATATAACAGCAGATGAATACGCCATAGATAAATACCGCAGTTACGACAGATTTGATAAACTCTTTGAAGTATGATACTGTCTCACTGTCAGTGTTATTATCTGTCGAAACGACTCCTTGTTTGCAAATTTGGCGTTTGTGTTTCCTCACAGTCGTGAAGATGACTCCGTAGCAAATAGACGTCGCAGACAGACAAGTTAAAAGACAGGCAATGACGCCATAGTTGTAGAAGTCGTATCCGAAGGGAATCCAGCTTAGCGAACCAGCAAGAACACCAACCCAACACACCCCACACAGAATGAGTAATCTTCGAGATGTGACAATGGTAGGATATCTAAGATGGAGACGCAGAGCAAGATAACGGTCGATACTCGAGATGGTCATACTGAATAAGGAAACCCCAGCAAACAGCGTTGAAAAGACACCAAAAAGTATACAAACTCCACAAAGAAAGTTCGCATCACCGTGGACGTACTCCAGTGTCATCCAAGTTACAAAGATCGGCTGCGCTATCAAGCCAACAACCAAGTCAGATAAGGCAATGTTAGCGATAAGAATCATACTAGGGACTGACTTTAAAGCTGGGGTCTTGTAGATTGTTAGAATGATCAACGAGTTGACGACAACCGCTGGTAGAGCACTAACACCATTCGACGCCACCAGCACGGCGTATAGAGAAGTAGAAATATCCCCAGGTTGGATCAACTCACCGAAGTGCTGATAGCACGTTATGTTGGTAGCCATACGTTCACCTGAAGTGTTGTTGTGTAGCTTCGTGTCCATGAGTATTCCTTGGAAACTGGATGTGTGCAATGTGTCTAACAGATTCTACACTAGCTCATCAGTGTACTTACGACTTAAAGTTCTTTCAGATAAAACTTACTCGGTAACACGTTTGCACAAGGTTTGCTCAATGTTTGGGCGCAAATGAATTGCATCTTCATTGTTGCATTGTTCGGCAACTTCCCACTGTAAAGACAGCCGGAGTGAGAGTAATTGAATTAGAACTCGCTCTTGATTGGTAAGCCGAAAACTTACTCGTACTTGAGAAGCGGCGCACAAAAAGAAACTTTCCCCCTTCTTTTGTTGACCAGTTTGCTCTGCGTGCTATTTTATCTACATGTGAAGCGAATATTGCCGCATTTCAATGTGAGTAGTAGAACACTATCAATAATATCCACGACAACATTAAAAAAAAAAAATCAAGAAGAAAAAAATAGAAAACTCAGCATGGCTGTATCGAATCGAGTTTAATAGCTTTTAATACAGAGAGTAAACAATAGACTTAACCAATAGCTTGGTACAGCACCTATTAGTTGGATTTTTTATTATACAAACAGCTGAACTGATTTTGGCGTCTGAATGAGCAAGGACTACACAACAATGACTGATGAATGTAATAATCGCTCCCTTTAGAATTCGCCATGAAGTTTCGTCGTGACTTTGGCCTTTCACAATCGACTTACATTCTACCTCCTGTGTAGATTTGGACTTTTAAAAGCGATAGATGTTCTTTTAAAGTACGTTACATTGTCGTCACCCTCTCCGCAATATCTCGGCACAATAATTGTTTATAAAGTATAACTTTATTTAAACACGAAAGACATCGTTGTGCTAGCTGGGGTGCTCGTTCAAAAGACGTACGTGTATCTAAGAGCTATAATTACAATTAAAAATATCTAAGAAATTCTAAGTATAAATATATCTAACGGATACGTTTCCAGGAACGGACGCAAGTAACACTCCATGCAGTTTTCTGCTCTATTGGCCAAGTAGTTAAAGGGAGTTGAGTGCTACCAGGAAATAGGAAGGAGTAAAGAACTTACTCATTCAATTAGAGGTCGTGGAAATGCTCCTTGAATGAATAGTAAACGAGCTACAAAATATTTGAATTTGAATAGTCCCTTTTCGCGTTCACAGATCCCGTTGTAAAACCGCTGTACTTATTGACATCAGACGCATTTGTACAGGCCTCGAGTCAGTGTAAATTATTCACAAATATCAACAAGAACACAAAAAAAAATGTTGACATAAAACAATAGAAACATTTTTGAATTGCACGGACTGTTTTCTGAATCGAGGTTAAGCCTGTACAAATGCGTCTTTTTTCAAAGACAGCGGCCATCTCTAAACAACACGAAACTGCATGTTAATGGAAGTATTCAAAATAGGCACCCGCTTAAAGTGCAGATGACGCGAAATGTTTTCTTTTGAAAATCGATGACATATGAAGTGAAATAGTGGGATGGATCAGTGTTTTGTTATAGGATTGAAATCGTGATACACTAATTCGGTGATGTCAGATTGTCTTTTTTTTGCCGTAACTTATTTATATATTTTTCAGGCAGCACTCTCTTCTGAAATAGAAAAAAACAGTTTGACATCATGCATATAAGTTGTAGAAAACGTTTTGCCATATTAAAATGTTTCAATAATTTGCACAAGGGCGCTTTTATCAGTATAATAATACCATGATCACCTCGATTATCATTGTTCCACGAGGAACATTTAAGGTGGCCCATTAAATCGATGTTTGAGCAGCAAAACGTTAACCGATTTCTGATATTTTTCATCCTGATAATCAACTATTCGTAAATTTCATAAAAAGCACAATTTTATTGTAATAAAGACAACATTTGTTGAGTTACAATCGATATTGAAACACTCTATTTTCAGAGAAAATGCTTATATTTTCCAAACTCCATGTTGGATTTTTTTTTAATTACCTCAAACAAGTGCGAAGGATGACTGGTGCCAAGTTTCAGGAAAATCCGTACCTTGGAAAATGATGCACAAGCGACTGCTAAATTTTAGTACAAAATACTATACTCGCACACATTGTCAGCGCTTCCGTACAAATTTAAAAAAAAAACTGAATTTGAAACTATCACCTGAAAGCTTCATATCACTCGCAACTGTAGGGGAAAATTCATGCAAATCGGAAGCATGCAACAAACTTTATCAATGAGCAAAGTGCAAGAGGTTTATGTTGTGTATATGAAAATCCAAAATATTGTATTCTGCGTATAAAAACATTTCTGTCGATTTTTTTCCCATAATTTTTCAATATGACATAGAGCAACATATTCGAAAACACTTCACCAAGTTTCAGCGTGTTCTTTACATACAGTTTGGAGAACTTTGGCAGCAAACCCAGCCACTTCAAGTCTTCCGTATTCGAAACTGCTTTGAAAACCTCTGGTGTCTAAACACCGCTTGAAATTCTTCACGGGTTTCTGCCGCATCTTGGGAATCACGTACTGCCATAGTGACATTATCATTGAAAATTTGATTGGAGTATCGTGGGGCACCTCATGAATAGTAATGAGGGAAATATATTTAGACTAAATGTCCCTCATTACTATTCATGACGATGCAAGTCAGTCCGGCCCTCGCATACACCAGGTGTACACACAATCATTGGGACCCAAGAGCAAACGGAAGAGTAATTAATCGCTCTCTACTTGAGGTGACTCAAGCATTCAAGACGTGTGGGACATGTTAATCTGGATATCAAACAGAAGGATATCCACAAAAGACCAACGTAAAAGGATATTCTATTTCAGTCACCTTATATTCACCTACACGAGCGAATAGAAGAACACAAGAACACCTCATCGAGTATTGGCCGACACTACAGGAACGTGCACTCTATTGTCCCACAAGATCTGAACAATAACTTTTCAATTCTGAAAAAATGCACCAATAAGTTCGACTGCCTATTGTATGAAATGTTTTTCATAAGAGACAAAAGACCTTCTCTAAATATTCAATCAGACTCCCTGAGGGCCAAACTCTTCATTTAATAACTCATTGTTATTCATCTTGATGCCTTTATAAACTCCCACATTGTTCATTAAACTTACTTGATAATGGCGTCTGTGACGCCGAAACGTCGTATAATTTCGGTTAGTTTTATTTTGTTACCTTATATTCAGTTGTTTAAATACAATGAAGTATTATACTAGTCTACCTAATAGGTACAAAATTCTGCCATTGAGGAAAACCGATTAGAACGACTGTCGATTAGAAACTGTAGAGTAGTTTTGAGTTGATAAAGATATGTCAGACATGTCTGAATCCAATGAAGTGTCATGTACGCGGTGTTGCATGAAATGATAATGTTAATATGTAAAAAACATGAAAATATTTTATTTCGTAGATGTGACACTTTATTGATTATTTCGATCTAGACAGCATTGTTTCATAACACTAAGGAAATGAAGCGAATATAAAACAATATTAGACCTTGTAATATATTGCTTATGAATATTATGAGTGACACTTGGTATGTGATTATTAATAGGAGATTAAAGAAGACGTTGTTGACGACACACGTTTCTTAGTGCTCTCTCCAGTATTCTAGAAGAGAATAACACATGGTGTCAGAACTTTAAGAACCCAAAACACAGCTCAGTGAGCAATTTAATTCTTCAGTGAAGATGAACGAACTCCAAATAAGAGGTCCCGGTGAGATGGACTTCACGAGCCAGCACAACGTCTCAGAAACGTGGAGACGTTGGAAGCGAGGGATGGAGTATTACCTAGCAGCAACATGCAAGGTGAAGAACGAAGCAGAGAAAGTCGCAATCTTCATGTGCATGATCGGCAGGGACGGCCAAGAGATAAAGGATACATTCGAGTTTGAAGTCGACGAAGACGGGTCAGAAGTAGTGTCTACTGCGATTCTCTTCAACAAGTTTGAGGCACATTGTAAGCCAAGAAAGAATCTGGTGGTCGATCGACATCGCTTCTTAACTAGGGATCAAGCATCCGGTGAGTCAATCGATCAGTACGTTACAGAGTTAAGAACTCTCGCTGCTGCATGCGAGTGGGGAGAACTGAAAGATGATTTGATATGTAGCCGCATCGTGAGTGGAATTTCATCGCGAACCGTTCGTGAGAGATTACTACGCGAATCGCAGTTGAGCCTCAAGAGAGCAGTCGAAATTTGTCGAGTGGCTGAGCTATCCAAAGAGCAATTGAAATTGTTTGGCAGTGAAGCAAATGTGAGTCAGGTAAAGCATCGAGCATCGAACCGACCTCAGCACAAAGGGCAGCGCCGATAGGCCACAGGAAACAAAGAAATTTACACAACGCCAACAAGACAACACACGTGCTGTGTGCGGAAATTGTGGCTCAAATCATCCGAAAGGACAGTGTCCAGCATTCGGAAAGAAGTGCAACAAATGTAAGAGACTAAACCACTACGCAAAGATGTGCCGTTCGAGCAAGAATGTAAACTCCATTCAACAAGATGAGGGTAACGAAGATCATTTATTTTTAGAAAGCGTCAGCGTTACCGTGGAATCTATTGATCGCAACCGACAATCGGAAGCCGAACATGTGAAATTGACATTAAACAATCAAGAAATTTGTCTGAAACTAGATACTGGTGCCGAAGTTAACGTGATTCCCTATTCAGCCTACAGGAAGATTGCAGAAACTTCCAAGATAGATCTGAGAAAGCCAAAAGCTCGATTAAGCGCCTACAACGGTGAGGACATCCCAGTCAAAGCTGTTTGCACGCTACAATCCAAACATAAAGGCATCACGCGAAATCTGGAATTTTTCATTACAAGCATAGAGAGCGAACCAGTTCTCAGTATCTCTGCATGCAAAGAACTCGGTCTGATAAAGTTTATTAGTGCCGTTGACCGCGACGAGAACACAGAGACTTTCGCGGCAAGGATCAGAGAAGAGTACAAAGACGTATTTACAGGAATCGGATGTCTGGAGCGTCCATATCATATCGTATTGGATCCAGAGGTTCAACCAGTAATCAACCCCCCGAGACGAGTGCCGTATGGCCTACAGGACCGAGTGAAGGCAGCGCTGGATGAAATGTGCAATCAAGGCATCATTGTTCCAGTGGATCAGCCGACAGATTGGGTCAATTCAATGGTTGCTGTTGAAAAGAAGAACACCGACAAGTTGAGAATTTGCATAGATCCTCGCCCATTGAATAAGGCAATCAAGCGTGAGCACTATCATCTTCCCACGATAGAAGAGATAACAACAAGGCTAAGTGGAGCAAAATTCTTCTCAACCTTAGACGCCAGATCAGGATTTTGGCAGATTCCTTTGGACGACGAGAGCTCTACTTTAACTACGTTTGCGACGCCTTACGGCAGATACCGTTTTACCCGAATGCCTTTCGGTATTCACAGTGCTCAAGAAGTGTTTCATAAGAGATTACATGAGTTGTTTCAAGACTTATCAGGAGTCGAAACCGACATCGATGACATCCTCGTTTGGGGACGCACACGAGAGGAACACGACGAAAGGCTAGAGAAAACGCTACAGAGAGCAAGAGAGAGCAATCTGAAGCTCAACCCCGACAAGTGTAAGATTCGACGTTCTGAAGTTTTGTATATTGGACATGTACTTACGACTGACGGAGTAAAGCCAGATGTTTCCAAACTGGAGGCAATCACCAGTATGCCGACTCCCGAGGACAAACACGGCATCCAGCGACTACTTGGGATGGTGAATTATGTGGCAAAGTTCTTGCCAAATATATCAGAAGTCACATCACCCTTACGCGAGCTTCTAAAGAAAGATGTTGCCTGGCACTGGACCGAGCGCCATGAACAGTCGTTCAACGACATCAAGAAACTTCTGACGGAGACGAGTAAAGGAGTGTTGAAGTATTATGACCCCAAGCAGCCAGTTGGTCTACAAGTAGATGCATGTAAGTCTGGACTAGGAGCTGTACTGATGCAGGGCGGCTCACCGATCGCATACGCTTCTCGTTCGCTTACGGAAACTGAATGCAAGTACGCGCAGATCGAGAAAGAGTTGTTAGCAGTGGTATTTGGATGTGAACGTTTCCATCAATATATTTACGCCAAGGAAGTGACAGTGGAAACAGACCACAGACCGCTGGTCTCCATTATCACCAAATCGCTCGACAAGGCACCAGCAAGGTTACAGCGCATGCTACTTCGACTACAACGTTACAACATCGACCTCCAGTACAAGCCTGGAAAGGAACTCTATACTGCAGATACGCTCTCGAGGGCACACCTTCCAACTACAGGTGACGAGGACGAAGATCTTGTACTGTACGTCCACAACATGACAGCAAATCTACCAGTTAGCGACAAGAAGTTAGTTGAACTACTTCGAGAAACAGCCAACGATAAGATAATGGTCAAGTTGATCGAGACGATTCAAGAAGGATGGCCAAAACACAGGCAAAATACATCAAAACAAGTACGTGAATATTGGCCAATCAAAGACGAGCTCCATGTTAGCGATGGTCTTATTTTCAAAGGCGAAAGTATTGTTGTACCTCAAGCGTTGCGGAAAGATGTTCTAGCACAGATCCACGAAGGACATCTCGGTATCGAGAGAAGCAAGCAACGAGCCCGAGAGTTGGTGTTCTGGCCCGGAATGAGTAAGCAGATCGAGGACACCGTAGCAAACTGTTCAATCTGCCAAGAGCTCAGAAACAGCAACACCAAAGAACCGATGATACCACACGAGATCCCGCAATACCCTTGGCAGATCGCAGCCACGGATCTATTTACATGGAATGGCGGCAATTACATCGTAGTTGTCGATTATTACAGCCGTTACTGGGAAGTTTCATCGCTACACAACACGACGAGTACATCTGTCATCGAGAAGTTAAAGCAGTTCTTCGCGAGACACGGCATACCAGAGACACTCAAGTCGGACAACGGGCCACAGTATAGCTCTGCCGAATTTGCCAAGTTTGCAGCTGTCTGGAAATTCTCACACGTTACGTCAAGTCCCAAGTATCCACAGTCGAATGGTCTTGCGGAGAAAACTGTGCAGACTGTCAAGAGGACGCTAGAGAAGGCCAAACGTGATGGGAAGGATCCATACCTTGCCATGCTTGAACAGCGCAACACACCAGTGGGAAACTACAAGTCACCCGCACAACTGTCTATGGCTAGGCGACTACGCTCTATTCTGCCATGCACCACAAGTCATCTGTTGCCAGAAACAACCAGTCATCAGGAGACGATGGTCAGATTTCAGAAGAAACAGGCTGAACAAAAAGCCAACTACGACAGGTCAGCCACCCCATTGCCATCACTCCATACAGGAGAGACAGTTCGAATCCAACGAGACGGCGATTGGAAACCTGCAAAGGTGATCGAGGTAGCCGACACACCACGAAGCTACAGGGTGGAGACCCCTGATGGAGCCGTCTACCGTCGAAATAGAAAGCACCTACACCAAGACAAGTCAGCCTCTCCAAAAGTCGATACAGGCGAGACTGACACGCAGCAAAGGGACGAACAATCTACAGGAGTCGAACGAGCTACAGGAGTGTCAGAGTTACAGGACGAAGGACATCACACACGGTCAGGAAGATTGATCAAGAAACCGACGAGATTAGGTTTTGACGATTGAACGTTAGTCGAACTGATTTCACATGTTGTTGTTGTTAATTTACGCTTCCCAAATAATAGAAACATTATTTTTCTTTTAGGGAGAGTTGTAATATATTGCTTATGAATATTATGAGTGACACTTGGTATGTGATTATTAATAGGAGATTAAAGAAGACGTTGTTGACGACACACGTTTCTTAGTGCTCTCTCCAGTATTCTAGAAGAGAATAACACAGACCTCTGCCGTAGAAGAACAGTGATCCAAATCTCCCCAAAATCCTACACGAGTTGTAGTTGGTTTCACCACAAGACATTTTAACAGAAAAAATCAAGAAAAACGGGGAAAGAATTAAAAACAAGACGTCGTGCTGGCTATCGAAACGATTTGAAAACAAAACATGTAAATGATGTATTTTACTCAACTTCGATCGCTGGAATGCCGCAAGAGCACGAGGTGACACAGGAAGACCATGAGTATATATACGAAAGAGTGTGCAATGCATTGTGGTTAAAAAATGATGCATTGTGGTTAAAAAGCAAAATCGAGAATTTTATAGTCCCCGTACGGAGTAGGTTTGCTGCCTAATTGCTCGCTCGCTCCAGGCTCGCTCGCTGCGGCAGCAATTATTTGGCAATTTTCTCCGTTTTTCAGTATGCTCCACTTCGAACGGCGTAACCCGACCTTCCTCCATTTCTGATCTGTGTTCCTTCAGGTACTCCTTACTAACTAATTTATACTCTTTTTTCTTTTCATTGTGTAAATGAAACAAAGATGTACAACATGAAGCATTCCCCAGAGTACAGTCTAATCAAGACTCTTTCACAAAACACTATAATATATACAAACCCTCAGGCACTAACCCTCCCTCGACTTCGGGAACATTTAATCACTAATAGCCCTCATGCAGTGCCATGGTATTACTTATAATAAATTAAAAACAATCACTGACGTCTCCCAATTAGAATATCACGATTTCAAACCTTTAGAACTCGCAACTGAATGCGAAGCTCAAATCACAACTAAATACTGAAACATCCCACTATTCACTTCAAATGTAATCGATTTTCAAAAGAAAATAATTCGTGTCACTTTTTACTAAAAGTAACTATAAATCTATCGATCGCGAGGCATGGTGTCTTCCAATGGGCTGCCCACAGGGAGGAAAATTGCTTTTTGTTTTTGAAATATACACTGAGAGTAACAATATTTAGGGTTTTCGGTTCGACAAAGCGGTTTTGTCATCGGTTTACTTCGAGTTCGGAAGGCGGAAACGTACCGTCGTGTAACTTGTCAATCTTAAACAAACATCGTCAACGCCTTTACTGCGATTCTCAGTATTATGTGAACTCAGACATTCAAGCAGTTAGCTTGTAATTTGGTTTTTCGCTGCTGTCAATCAACTAAAAAAAATCAGTAAACTTAAAAATAAAAGTCAGAAAACCCACCAAATGGAAACCAAATATGATTTTGAGCTAAATTATGGATCATTTGGTCGAAGAATGTATTTAGTTTTGAATTTGTTTAAGTTTTGAATTTAATTGATGGCGAAAAACCAAGTACCAGTCGACTGTTTGAAAGTCTGAGTTCGCATAATACTGAGAACCGCATGGTAATGAAGGATACGACACTTTTTATTTGCTTCCAGTTTTCAGTTTTTTGGACACAGTTTTATCAATTATCATGATCAGCAATGGAAAGCGATAGAAATTAAGCGAAAGTTGAAGTGCAATAAATCAAATCCTGATCTCAGCGCTCGCCTTGGCAAGGAAATAGATCCAAACGAAGATCGGGGTCCGATTTATAATGAAACAAGTCAGGAGGACAGTCTGGCTTGTGAAGCTTAAACAAACATCACTTGGAGTATATATTTCTTCAACAAATTAGTATTTTTTACACACTTTTACACCGATTATTACAGATTATTATTATTATTACCGTAGTTTGCAATTAAAAGGATGACTTTAAGACTAAAGCCAATTCTAAAAACTATTTAGATTGAAAACCAATATTGGAAGTTTTGAGCTCTAAAACGCACGCAACACAGGTGAAGATTTGGTCGACCTTGATTGGTCGTCTCTAGGCAACGAACGGTCAACATTCAAACTAGCTTCAGACAATCCTTATTTCTATATCTTGATACTCTTTCGCGAATACAAAACACAAAGATGGTCCTATAAATGACAGATGCACTGGATGGATATTCCTATAAATCTATTGATTGATCTGAGAAGACAAAGAGCAGATATAGCAGAGCCATATTATTAGAACTCTTCGACATTTGAACACCTCCCCGGCGATAAACACAGACAACAATTCTTCACTGAGAGTTCTACAAGGTCCAGTTTTGTAGTACTCCCCGGCGCTCAAAACCTCAGCAGACGTTTTGGAATTCTACGGCTGAGTATATTGAAATTACAGAGTTTCCCGAATGATTTTGCTCTGAAGTTAAAGAAATGTCTAATTACACGTGTCAACAGTTCACAAAGTGGTACTTTCTCGCCGCTGATGTCTACCCCTACACGCTGACAGTAATGGTGATTGCTGGCCTGTTCTTGCTACCTACAGCTCTGCTCAACGTTCTGATTCTCAAGACAATTATGCGCACAGCCGCTCTCCATACTCCTACCAACGTCTTGACCTGCAATCTTGCAATCTCCAACCTTGGGGTTGCAACCATTGCCGTTCCTATGGCGATCACGTGGAAGTATTTAGAACTGTATCACCATGACAACGATGCCATATGCTACACCACTATTGTTAGTTATACACTGTGTTCTATATTCTGTGGGGGTTCATTCATGACCATCCTTTGTGCGACCGTGGATCGATATCTTGCGCTCTTCCTCCACCTTCGTTACATATCCATAGTAACCACTCATAGAACTATTATTGCTTGCGTGGGAATTTGGATGCTTAGTTTACTCCTGTCTCTCTTAATAGCAGCCGGAGAGGACGTGTATAACATAGCGGCGGCTGTGTTGATAGCAATTTCATTGAGTATCATAGCATTTTGCTACTGCAAAATTTTCACCGTTCTTCGACATCATCACAGTCAGATTGGAAACGAAACGGTCGACGCCACTTTCGTCTTTCCCAACATGAGCCGCTACAGAAAGTCTGTGTTGAATCTGTTTTACGTGATGTGTTGTCAGCTGGCTTTCTTCCTTCCTTATCTATGCAGCCTGGCTGTCCTGGCATGGGATGGTGTAGTGGTAGCCAGTCTAAAACTGTGGACCGTCAGCGCAGGACTGCTGTTTCTCAACTCGTTCTTTAATCCTTTGCTTCATTTAATGAAGAATGGAGAGCTGCGACGGGCAATCAAAGAAACTGTGAATCATTATTGGTCACAAGTCAGGCAAATGGTGTAAAGATTCAGTCATCGAAGCAGTAGCAGCCAATCAAAGAAACTGTGAATCATTATTGGTCACAAGTCAGACAAATGGTGTAAAGATTCAGTCATCGAAGCAGTAGCAGCCAATCAAAGAAACTGTGAATCATTATTGGTCACAAGTCAGGCAAATGGTGTAAAGATTCAGTCATCGAAGCAGTAGCAGCCAATCAAAGAAACTGTGAATCATTATTGGTCACAAGTCAGGCAAATGGTCTAAAGATTGAGTCATCGAAACAGTAGCAGCCAATCAAAGAAACTGTGAATCATTATTGGTCACAAGTCAGGCAAATGGTCTAAAGATTCAGTCATCGAAGCAGTAGCAGCCAATCAAAGAAACTGTGAATCATTATTGGTCACAAGTCAGGCAAATGGTCTAAAGATTCAGTCATCGAAGCAGTAGCAGCCAATCAAAGAAACTGTGAATCATTATTGGTCACAAGTCAGGCAAATGGTCTAAAGATTCAGTCATCGATGTAGTAGCAAATCAAAGAAACTATGAATTATTATTGGTCACAAGTCAGGCAAATGGTCTAAAGATTCAGTCATCGAAGCAGTAGCAGCCAATCAAAGAAACTGTGAATCATATTATTGGTCACAAGTCAGGCAAATGGTCTAAAGATTCAGTCATCGAAGCAGTAGCAGCCAATCAAAGAAACTGTGAATCATTATTGGTCACAAGTCAGGCAAATGGTCTAAAGATTCAGTCATCGATGTAGTAGCAAATCAAAGAAACTATGAATCATTATTGGTCACAAGTCAGGCAAATGGTCTAAAGATTCAGTCATCGAAGCAGTAGCAGCCAATCAAAGAAACTGTGAATCATTATTGGTCACAAGTAAGGCAAATGGTGTAAAGATTCAGTCATCGAAACAGTAGCAGCCAATCAAAGAAACTGTGAATCATTATTGGTCACAAGTCAGGCAAATGGTGTAAAGATTCAGTCATGCAAGCAGTAGCAGCCAATCAAAGAAACTGTGAATCATTATTGGTCACAAGTCAGGCAAATGGTGTAAAGATTCAGTCATCGAAGCAGTAGCAGCCAATCAAAGAAACTGTGAATCATTATTGGTCACAAGTCAGGCAAATGGTGTAAAGATTCAGTCATCGAAGCAGTAGCAGCCAATCAAAGAAACTGTGAATCATTATTGGTCACAAGTCAGACACTAGTGTAAAGATTCAGTCATCGAAGCAGTAGCAGCCAATCAAAGAAACTGTGAATCATTATTGGTCACAAGTCAGGCAAATGGTGTCTAAAGATTCAGTCATCGAAGCAGTAGCAGCCAATCAAAGAAACTGTGAATCATTATTGGTCACAAGTCAGGCAAATGGTGTAAAGATTCAGTCATCGAAGCAGTAGCAGCCAATCAAAGAAACTGTGAATCATTATTGGTCACTAGTCAGGCAAATGGTCTAAAGATTCAGTCATCGAAGCAGTAGCAGCCAATCAAAGAAACTGTGAATCATTATTGGTCACAAGTCAGGCAAATGGTCTAAAGATTCAGTCATCGAAGCAGTAGCAGCCAATCAAAGAAACTGTGAATCATTATTGGTCACAAGTCAGGCAAATGGTCTAAAGATTCAGTCATCGATGTAGTAGCAAATCAAAGAAACTATGAATTATTATTGGTCACAAGTCAGGCAAATGGTCTAAAGATTCAGTCATCGAAGCAGTAGCAGCCAATCAAAGAAACTGTGAATCATATTATTGGTCACAAGTCAGGCAAATGGTCTAAAGATTCAGTCATCGAAGCAGTAGCAGCCAATCAAAGAAACTGTGAATCATATTATTGGTCACAAGTCAGGCAAATGGTCTAAAGATTCAGTCATCGAAGCAGTAGCAGCCAATCAAAGAAACTGTGAATCATTATTGGTCACAAGTCAGGCAAATGGTGTAAAGATTCAGTCATCGAAGCAGTAGCAGCCAATCAAAGAAACTGTGAATCATTATTGGTCACAAGTCAGGCAAATGGTGTAAAGATTCAGTCATCGAAGCAGTAGCAGCCAATCAAAGAAACTGTGAATCATTATTGGTCACAAGTCAGGCAAATGGTCTAAAGATTCAGTCATCGAAGCAGTAGCAGCCAATCAAAGAAACTGTGAATCATTATTGGTCACAAGTCAGGCAAATGGTCTAAAGATTCAGTCATCGAAGCAGTAGAGAAAGGTTGTGAGATAAGCGTATCAAATGTTTTTTTTTCTCACGATCACAAGACGACATAACCTTACTCCTTATATAGGCTCTTTTTTTTTTTACATAGTTAGCATTCATTATTGTTTTTTATACAGCAATATGCAGAAATTCTGATCCTTTTGACTACAATACACATATATCAAAGACCTACTTAAAACCATGGGATGGCTACACTGATATTTTTTTCATAAAGCCTCGCTGGCAGACAACTAGAAAAAAATTTCAGTGTAGCCATCCCATAATTTTAAGTACGTTTTTGATATATGTGTATTTTAGTCAAAAGGATCAGAATTTCTGCATATTGCTGTATTTTAACATCTTGATGTATATATATATATTTTTTTTTTCCTTTCTCATACTTAGTTTTAGATTTTGTTGAATTGTGTATATGTAAAGCGCACTTGGGCATTTCTGGAGAGTGCGCTATATAAATAATATATTATTATTATTATTATTATTACTCCAACAAGGTTTGTGAAGAAAGAGTTCGACTGTTGATAAAACCTCATAAATCAGCTTTTCGTGATCTCGTTCCCAGTCCCACTCGATTGTAGATTGTGCTTAGTCATCATAGCTGTATTCACTACTTAAACGTTTCTCAATGTTTAGATCTGAGATAACGATTATAGTGATCAAATCAGTGTTTGGTTACTTGTTGGGTGGCTCGGTAGAAAATGTAGAACTTGGAATCATAATACCGGCCAGCTCAGAATTTGTATAAACGGCTGGTTAAGACGGTTAAGAGTGCTAGCAAAATCGAAAAAAATCAGTAATAAAATTTCTGAGAGACGTTTCAACTTTTTCATAGGTATTCTGCTTGGGGACCTTGAGTCGCACGCTCACGTCTACACTATAGAGCCATGACATTCACATACAACACGAGTATAATTATAATGGACATAGTTTTCATAACGCAGTTATGGTTTATTAGTGCTCCCTACATTCATGCTCGTAGGCTTAGATCCACAGGCAGCCCAACCATTGTTTCTGAGGCTATTTATAATTATTAAAAATATATATTTGCATGCGCGCGTCTTTTTTTGATGGGTTTCCTGTGGTAGAGCGAGCGCGCGCAATACGTATTATATATATTGGGTTCCTTCACAGGCAGCCCAACCATTGCTTTTGAGGCTACTAAATAATTCAATAAAATGATATTTGCGTCTTTTTTTGTTGGGTTTCCTGTGGTAGAGCGCGCGCGCATTTATATATTGGGTTCCCCGTGTATAGAAATGTATAATGTTGGGCTTCCTGTGTGCGTCCTGCGGGACGCGCCCGCAGCAATGTGTATATTGAAACAATGTGCGGTGCATTTCAATCAGTGAGAGGTTGTAGCAATTCTATTTTTTTGAAAAATTTACAATTCAGAACGCTCAGTTTCTCTAAAATTCAGGATTTAGGTTTTCCAAGTGAGTCCACCATCTAAATTGTCCCTTACTTTTAGTTGTTTTTCATGATTCACTAGCATAGGTAAAAAAAGTTAACTTTATTTTGGATAAATTGGCATGGATATTTCAGTCAGTTTCCTTTGACACATTTCCTAAATCTTCTTAACTGTTTTCAGTCTTTCTACTTTTCTAATAAAAGCAAAAAGCTGAAAAATATGTATCGTTTTTTAGAAATTCCAATAAAAGCAGAAAGCTGAAAAAAGTATACCTTTTTTCAGAAATTCAAACAAAAGTAATAGGCTGGAAAAAAGTGGGCCTTTTTCAGAGTGTATTTATTCTACAGACAGTCTAATCAGTCTAATGACATATTTTGTTGATGCAGCGCAGCCAAGCTGTTCATCCGCCATCTTGAAATTACCTCTATTATCATACAAATATCCACTGACAAGCGATAAGCGCAGTCGCAAAACTCGTCATCGTATCCAAGGAAACTGCTACCAGCATCAGGAGAAGACTCACCTTCCACATCTGGCTCGTGATTGGCTGATTCGTAATGGTTTCACTCCCCCTCGTACCTTCGGTACTCGTCCTCTTCGGGAGGGATTCCGGTAATGTTTCGGGACTCGCTCGCGCTCGCTCATATTAGCGCCCGCATTTACACTTGTCAGTGGATAGTTGCATGATAATAGCTTTCAAAATGGCGGCGGAAAAGATCGAATGAACTACGCGCGCTACACAAACAACAGTCTGCCGTGCTCCCTTGCTCTGATTGGCTGAAAACTGTGCTGTATCAGAGAACGGAGCACGGTTTGATGACGCTATTTTTCGGCTGTTTGGTTTGATCCAAAATTCTGAAGAAAACAAACCAAGCGCGCGCTCGATGGCGTAACTGGCGTCAGTAGCGCGCGCACTTCACTCGCTAAAATGTTATTCAAAAACAAAACAGAATCCTCAACTTTCTTGCCATTTTTTCATCATTCTTGTTCTTTTATATTATCAAAAATCCATAATTTCTATATAATAAAGCAAATAGAACAGCTTTTTCCGTGTTCCGTTCAGTAATACAGCACTCAGGAAGTGCCGAGAGCACTCAAGAAGTGTGGAGAGCACTCGCCGTTCTATTTGTTAAATACAGGAATACAGTTATGTGGCCGTGAATTCACTTCTAGAATCCTGTCATTTTGATATCTTGAATTTCTAAAACTGCTTTCAAAATCAAGATGAATATCTACTTGAGTCCTGTATGTGGTTTATTTAGCGATTAGAGAGCATTCACAAAATATTCGTTGTGTTTGGGGGGGGGGGGGGGGGGGGGGGGGGGGGGGGGGGGGGGCTATGAGAAATTTCCCGCTATTAATGTTTTTTCAGGACCCCGCTTGCCACGTCAAAGCCGACTTTTCAAGAATCGCCTACGCCTCGTGAGTCCATAGCATTTTGGCCATGTGGTGACGTAATATCGTGGTAAATAAGAGTACATACCACGGCTAGCCATCGTAAATTTGTTTTTTTACCACAACAACAGAATAAATCGCGCAACTGAATTACCTACGAAAACGGCGGAAAATAATGACCCTCTCTGAACGAACTCTTGCTCAAAAACATCGCAGATCGCGCAATCATGGCATATAATTTTCTCGCTTTTTCATTGGTTGATGGATTTGTAAACAAAAGTCTTGCCATCCTGATTGGTTGGATTTTGACAAGCAAACCACTTGAATGCTACTTGCAAGCTTGTCATCAGTTGTCAAACCAAGCGCGCCCTCGATGGCGTAACTGGCGTCAGTAGCGCGCGCACTTCACTTGCTAAAATGTTATTCAAAAACACAACAGCCTCAACTTTCTTGCCATTTTTTCACCATATATTCTTGTTCTTTTTTTATCAAAAATCCATAGTTTCTATATAATAAAGCAGATAGAACATCTTTTTCTGTGCTCCGTTCAGTAATACAGCACTCAGGAAGTGCCGAGAGCACTCAAGAAGTGTGGAGAGCACTCGCCACGGCTCGTGCTCTCCCTACACTTCTTTCGTGCTCTCGTCACTTCCTTCGTGCTGTATTACTGATCTGAACGGAGCACGGAAAAAGCTGTTCTATTTGTTAAGTAATTTATTATACTCAAAGTTTTCATATATTTAGGCGAAGTCAAATAATTAAATAAACACCACTTCATCAAAGTTGAGTTCAACGATCTTATACAGAACATTGTTAAATTAATGTTAATATTCAATTACTAACGATCAATGCTGTTGATATTGATTGTTATTAAAAACACTGTCACAATTGTTTTCAATTAAACTTTGTATTAAAATACATTTCTGATTTAAATTAGCATTATATAGAACCTGAGAACAAGTTCTGTCAGATAGTTCAAACATACTAGTTCAACAGAGGAATCAATCCAACTACACATTGCTTCTACATTTCAAAACCGCAGTACCTACATGTAGTTATAGACTACCTTTTATCAGTGTTTATTTACAGTAGCCACATGCAGTCCTTGACTGCCTATTTTTGAAATATACATTGAGAGTAACAACAGGGTTTTCGGTTCGACAAAGCGGCTTTGTCATCGGTTTACTTCGAGTTCGGAAGGAAAACGATGTGTAACTGTCAATCCTAAACAAACGTCATCAACGCCTTTAATGAAGGATACGACACATTTTTATTTGCTTCCAGTTTTCAGTTTTTTTGGACACAGTTTTATCAAGTGTATGATCAGTAATCGAAAGCGAAAGTTGAAGTGCAACAAATCAAAACCTTCCCAGCGTTCGCCCTGGCAAGGCCAATAGATCCAAACGAAGAAAGAGAAACAAAATACATAAATAAACTCATGGCCTGTGGGGTTCGATTCCCCTCGCGGGGTCCGATTTATAATGAAACAAGTCTTCGGGAGGACAGTCTGGCTTGTGAAATTTAAACAAACATAACTTGGAGTATATATCAGCTCTTCAACAAATAAGTATTTTTTTTACACACTTTTACACTACTTTGCAATTAGAAGGAAGACTTTAAGATTAAAACCAAATTCTATGAACTAATTAGATTGAAAACCAATATTGGAAATTTTGAGATCTAAAAAGGAATACAGGTGTACACAGGTCGACCTTGATTGGTCGTCGCTAGGCATCAACGAACGGTCAACATTCAAACTTCATGCAATCCTTATTTCTATATATTTCTATTTTTCTCGAATACAAAAGACACAGAACATTTGATTGATTCACAAAGATGGTCCTATAACTAACAGATGGTCATGCACTGGATGGATATTCCCATAGGTCTATTGATTGATCTGAAAAGACAAAGTGCAGCTATAGCAGAGCCATATCATTAGAACTCTTCGACATTTGTCCCGAGAAACACAGCTGAGGTCATCAGTTCCTCACTGAGCTGAGTTCCACAAGGTCCAGTTTTGTAGTTCTCCCTCAAAACCTCAGCAGACGTTTCCTGCGGAATTCTACGGCTGAGTATATTGAAATCACAGATTTCCCCGAATGATTTTCCTCTGAAGTTCAAAAACATGTCTAATTACACGTGTCAACAGTTCACAAAGTGGTACTTTCTCGCCGCTGATGTCTACCCCTATACGCTGGCAGTAATGGTGATTTCCGGCCTGTTCTTGCTACCTACAGCTCTGCTCAACGTTCTGATTCTCAAGACCATTATGCGCAGAGCCGCTCTCAATACTCCTACCAACATTTTGACCTGCAATCTTGCAATCTCCAACCTTGGGGTTGCAACCATTGCCATTCCTATGGCGATCACGTGGAAGTATTTAGAACTGTATCATCATGACAACGATGCCATATGCTACACCACTATTGTTAGTTATATATTGTGTTCTATATTCTGTGGGGGTTCATTCATGACCATCCTTTGCGCGACCGTGGATCGATACCTTGCGCTCTTCCTCCACCTTCGTTACTTATCCATAGTAACCACTCATAGAACTATTATTGCTTGCGTGGGAATTTGGATGCTTAGTTTACTGCTGTCTCTCTTAATAGCAGCCGGAGAGGACGTGTATAACATAGCGGCGGCTGTGTTGATAGCAATTTCATTGAGTATCATAGCATTTTGCTACTGCAAAATTTTCATTGTCCTCCGACATCATCACAGTCAGATTGGAAACGAAATGGTCGACGCCACTTTCGTCTTTCCCAACATGAGCCGCTACAGAAAGTCTGTGTTGAATCTGTTTTACGTGATGTGTTGTCAGCTGGCTTTCTTCCTTCCTTATCTATGCAGCCTGGCTGTCCTGGCATGGGATGGTGTAGTGGTAGCCAGTCTAAAACTGTGGACCGTCAGCGCAGGACTACTGTTTCTCAACTCGTTCTTTAATCCTTTGCTTCATTTAATGAAGAATGGAGAGCTGCGACGGGCAATCAAAGAAACTGTGAATCATTATTGGTCACAAGTCAGACACTAGTGTAAAGATTCAGTCATCGAAGCAGTAGCAGCCAATCAAAGAAACTGTGAATCATTATTGGTCACAAGTCAGACACTAGTGTAAAGATTCAGTCATCGAAGCAGCAGCCAATCAAAGAAACTGTGAATCATTATTGGTCACAAGTCAGACACTAGTGTAAAGATTCAGTCATCGAAGCAGTAGCAGCCAATCAAAGAAACTGTGAATCATTATTGGTCACAAGTCAGGCAAATGGTGTAAAGATCCAGTCATCGAAGCAGTAGCAGCCAATCAAAGAAACTGTGAATCATTATTGGTCACAAGTCAGGCAAATGGTCTAAAGATTCAGTCATCGAAGCAGTAGCAGCCAATCAAAGAAACTGTGAATCATTATTGGTCACAAGTCAGGCAAATGGTCTAAAGATTCAGTCATCGAAGCAGTAGCAGCCAATCAAAGAAACTGTGAATCATTATTGGTCACAAGTCAGGCAAATGGTGTAAAGATTCAGTCATCGAAGCAGTAGCAGCCATGCAATCAAAGAAACTGTGAATCATTATTGGTCACAAGTCAGGCAAATGGTCTAAAGATTCAGTCATCGAAGCAGTAGCAGCCAATCAAAGAAACTGTGAATCATTATTGGTCACAAGTCAGGCAAATGGTCTAAAGATTCAGTCATCGAAGCAGTAGCAGCCAATCAAAGAAACTGTGAATCATTATTGGTCACAAGTCAGGCAAATGGTCTAAAGATTCAGTCATGCAAGCAGTAGCAGCAGCCAATCAAAGAAACTGTGAATCAGTATTGGTCACAAGTCAGGCAAATGGTGTAAAGATTCAGTCATCGAAGCAGTAGCAGCCAATCAAAGAAACTGTGAATCATTATTGGTCACAAGTCAGGCAAATGGTCTAAAGATTCAGTCATCGAAGCAGTAGCAGCCAATCAAAGAAACTGTGAATCATTATTGGTCACAAGTCAGGCAAATGGTCTAAAGATTCAGTCATCGAAGCAGTAGCAGCCAATCAAAGAAACTGTGAATCATTATTGGTCACAAGTCAGGCAAATGGTCTAAAGATTCAGTCATCGAAGCAGTAGCAGCCAATCAAAGAAACTGTGAATCATTATTGGTCACAAGTCAGGCAAATGGTCTAAAGATTCAGTCATCGAAGCAGTAGCAGCCAATCAAAGAAACTGTGAATCATTATTGGTCACAAGTCAGGTAAATGGTCTAAAGATTCAGTCATCGAAGCAGTAGCAGCCAATCAAAGAAACTGTGAATCATTATTGGTCACTAGTCAGGCAAATGCTGTAAAGATTCAGTCATCGAAGCAGTAGCAGCCAATCAAAGAAACTGTGAATCATTATTGGTCACAAGTCAGGCAAATGGTGTAAAGATTCAGTCATCGACGCAGTAGCAGCCAATCAAAGAAACTGTGAATCATTATTGGTCACAAGTCAGGCAAATGGTGTAAAGATTCAGTCATCGAAGCAGTAGCAGCCAATCAAAGAAACTGTGAATCATTATTGGTCACAAGTCAGGCAAATGGTCTAAAGATTCAGTCATCGAAGCAGTAGCAGCCAATCAAGTCTCGTTTTTTTTTGCAAAAAGCCGCCTCTGAGTCTCGAATTTTGAAAACGAAGGAAATCGGCGAAAAAGCGTCTCGAGCTCGTAAAAATATGCCTTGTACCGCTGTCTCGCCTTGACCATTCGATACCCCTAACAGGGTTCCCATTCATCTGGAAAAATATAATTCTCTGACTTTTCCCTGACCAAAAACCATTTTTCACTGACCATACTGTACACTTGTTTTACTATGATATCCTGCAGTGCGACTTACTATAGTATTTTTAATGCAATATACTGTATGTATGTATGAAGAAATACATTTACATGGACCATATATAGGTCAATGACAACTTTTAAAATTTTTTGTGAGTTCAGTTTCATCATGATTGATCACAATCTGTCTAAAAGTTACCCATAATTATGCTACACTGTACATATCGATTTTGTGAAGGCTGACAGAAATTCCCTGACTTTTCACTGACCTTTTTGTCAAATTACAAAATTCCCTGACCAAAATCAAAATTTCCAGACAATTCCCTGACCTTGAAAAAAAAATCAGAATTCACTGACTTTTCAAGGTAGGTTCTACGAGGTATAGTGCTTTATAGTAAGATGTACTGGTCCGCAATCTTTTGTCGTAAAGTATGGCTCAGCAAAGCCATAGTATCGAGCACAGTTACACGGGGATATAGTGAGACGTTTACTGGTTCGATCTAATTTCGGTTTAGAGTCCGACCCTACGCTGTTTCGTAGAGTGAGTGAGTGAGTGAGTGGTGAGTGAGTGAGTGGTGAGTGAGTGGTGAGTGAGTGGTGAGTGAGTGAGTGAGTGAGTGAGTGAGTGAGTGAGTGAGTGAGTGGTGAGTGAGTGGTGAGTGAGTGGTGAGTGAGTGAGTGAGTGAGTGGTGAGTGAGTGAGTGAGTGAGTGAGTGAGTGAGTGAGTGAGTGAGTGAGTGAGTGAGTGAGTGAGTGAGTGAGTGAGTGAGTGAGTGAGTGGTGAGTGAGTGAGTGGTGAGTGAGTGGTGAGTGAGTGGTGAGTGAGTGAGTGAGTGGTGAGTGAGTGAGTGGTGAGTGAGTGAGTGGTGAGTGAGTGGTGAGTGAGTGAGTGAGTGAGTGAGTGGTGAGTGAGTGAGTGAGTGAGTGAGTGAGTGAGTGAGTGAGTGGTGAGTGAGTGGTGGTGAGTGAGTGGTGAGTGAGTGAGTGGTGAGTGAGTGAGTGGTGAGTGAGTGAGTGAGTGAGTGAGTGAGTGAGTGAGTGAGTGAGTGGTGAGTGAGTGAGTGAGTGGTGAGTGAGTGGTGAGTGAGTGAGTGAGTGAGTGAGTGAGTAGTAGTAAGTAAGTAAGTAGAGCGTCTGCCATTATGATAGAAGCAATGCATGACGGGAGCCGATCGAGGAGCTTGGGACGAAGCTGCCTATTTCCCACAAGATTACGCAGGGAGGGGTAGGGGGGGGTAGGGGTAGGCATAAGACTGCTGCATTCTCTAATAATTATTGTATTCCAATGTTATGTAATAAATTTACAGGTAGAATCTATAACAATGTTTGTTTCAGCGAAAATCGTTTTTCAGCGTCCAAACACCTTCTCTTTGATTATCGCGCTTAAAATCGCACACACGACGCAGCATGGCGCGAAAAACCGACGTATTTTCTCGAGGTAACTGTGCGCTGAATCGATCGAGTATTTCCTGCGTGGTAGCCTGGCCTGGGACCACTCCACCTGACGTCACGAACTGGCTCATTTCCGCTAACAAGGAATCGTGCTCAGTCTCGGGGACCTGGGCACTAGTATCAGTCTCCTCCGGCAATACATTATTACGCGCTCGCATTTTTGCGAGTAATTGACTAGAGGAGACTGGGCCCGAGTCTTCTTGACTTGCTTGAGTGCCCATGATGGCACCGCTGAATAACGCGGGCTCTTCTTTGCTCGGCTTTGTAGTCTGGCAAAGAGACAGAGCACACGTTTATCAAGCGTGAATTTAAAAACACCAGAAACTTTAGTCGTCAAACGTTTGGTATTACTATACCTTTGGCGAGTCTTGTTTTGTGCTGGTGTTACTTCGCTTGCCAAATATCGGTCTAAAACAGTTGACAGTAATTCATGTAAAGAAGTATAGTCGTGTAGTAATCATATGAGAAATTGGGGGCACCTGAATTTTTTGCAGAGGAAAAAGGGGGGTCCTGAATTGTTGTTTGGGATCCATCTGTAAAATATTCGTAAAATCGATACTTGAAGTGGGGGGACCCTAAAATTTGAGTATTTTTTACAGGGGGGCCTGGATTTTTTCCCCCAAGCAATTTCTCAGCAAGCCAACGCCCCCCCCCCCCCCCCCCCCCCCCCCCCCCCCCCCCCCCCCCCCCCCTCCTGTAAATAATAACGGTCCCTTATCTTCTCGTTTCATGGCTCGCTGAAGTAAAAAGTCTCAGTATTGAAACGACTGGCTTTCTTACTTTGGTTTAGGAGACGCTGAGTGTCCAGACACACCTGTCCAGGTAGGTACCCCAGACCTCGCACCAAAACACAGCTGGCGGGATTTCTTCAACGCCTGTACTGCCTGCTGGGCTACACGATTAGCCTCGCTTTCAACCAGCGTGTAGTCAGGGTTACCAGAATCCATAATGACGTCATGCTGTAGTGCACTGTGTACGCCTGTTGAATGAATCAAAGATTAACACGCTTAGAGTGGTTTTCGTGCGAGTGGGAACCCTGTGGTACGGTACCGTAACTTTCCCACTCGTACGAAAACGACTCTATGACGCATGACGCATTGAAAGCAATGAAGTCAACAAAGTGAGGTCCTTTTAGGCGCCTAAGACATTTAGAATTAACACTCGCTTTACTTCGTTTCACAAGATGGCCGCCAACTCGGTTGCCATAGGAGACGCCGATGACGTCATACTCACCGCCTGTTTTAAACAATGTCTTGAGAATGACGTCGTCATTTTGACTGGCTGTAGAGTGTTCACGAGCGGCCTCCATGTCGGCGGTACTCGACTCTGTACCCGTGTGATATACCTCGTGATGGTCCAAGTTTGCAATCTCATGGCCATCGAGTTCTGAAGAGTAAGACAAACACTCCTCAATAAAACATGAAGTTCGTGTAGGAGTGGAGTGGGGGAGTCTGGAAACGAATTGTATCCCATAATGCCTTGTGCCCATTTTGTTAGGGAGTCTGGGAACGAATTGTATCCCATGATGCCTTGTATCCATTTTGTTAGGGAGTCTGGGAACGAATTGTATCCCATGATGCCTTGTGCCCGTTTTGTTGGAGAGTCTGGGAACGAATTGTATCCCATGATGCCTTGTGCCCGTTTTGTTGGGAGTCTGGGAACGAATTGTATCGCATGATGCCTTGTGCCCGTTTTGTTGGGGAGTCTGGGAACGAATTGTATCCCATGATGCCTTGTGCTCGTTTTGTTGGGGAATCTGGGAACGAATTGTATCCCCATTCTCGTACCCAGAGCCCGCTCGTCATTTGGTTTGTCGCTGGCTCTGGGAATCCCTGAAATTTTAGCGAATTTCATTGGCTGATGAAATCAACAATGACTGATCGTATTTGATTGGTTCATGAGATCAACAAAGATTCAAACTTGCAAGGCGAACGAAAGGAATGACAGCGACGGTTGTATTTTCATACGCAATGGTATTCCGTTATTGAATTATAAAGCTATGGAAATGAGAGTGACTGTGTAGACATAAATTGATCTGAATTCGTAAAGGGAGATCTAACAATACATAAATTATAAAAGTAAAGTAACGGCTACAGACACAATCGATCGTACTCGCTTTGAGTATTCAAAGGAATATTTTTATAATTCAAGAGAAACAATAACAAAGCGGAAGACAGGAAGGTTCACATGCAAGATTATATTAGAACATGTATTTATCGTCCAGCCTTTACCGCAACAGAGCCAGAGAAGAACCGGTGATGAACGTCGAAGGGATTTTAAACGGCTACACGAAGATAAATGTACAAACTTGTGTACTTGTTAGTTTGAATAACAAACCAACGTAAATACTACGTAGCCAGTAGACTCTTCCACAGTACCCGCTCTCAGCGGTCTTCAGTATGAGCATGCGCTCTGACGACTTGGTCGTCAAAATTTGACGACCGAGCAACAGGGTTTCCCAGAGCCAGCGACAAACCAAATGACGAGCGGGCTCTGGGTACGAGAATGATTGTATCCCATGATGCCTTGTGCCCGTTTTGTTGGGGAGTCTGGGAACGAATTGTATCCAATGATGCCTTGTGCCCGTTTTGTTGGAGAGTCTGGGAACGAATTGTATCCCATGATGCCCTGTGCCCATTTTGTTGGGGAGCATGGGAACGAATTGTATCCCATGATGCCTTGTGCCCGTTTTGTTGGGGAGTCTGGGAACGAATTGTATCCCATGATGCCTTGTGCCCGTTTTGTTGGGGAGTCTGGGAACGAATTGTATCCCATGATGCCTTGTGCCCGTTTTGTTGGGGAGTCTGGGAACGAATTGTATCCCATGATGCCCTGTGCCCATTTTGTTGGGGAGCATGGGAACGAATTGTATCCCATGATGCCTTGTGCCCGTTTTGTTGGGGAGTCTGGGAACGAATTGTATCCCATGATGCCTTGTGCCCGTTTTGTTGGGGAGTCTGGGAACGAATTGTATCCAATGATGCCTTGTGCCCGTTTTGTTGGAGAGTCTGGGAACGAATTGTATCCCATGATGCCCTGTGCCCATTTTGTTGGGGAGCATGGGAACGAATTGTATCCCATGATGTCTTGTGCCCGTTTTGTTGGGGAGTCTGGGAACGAATTGTATCCCATGATGCCTTGTGCCCGTTTTGTTGGGGAGTCTGGGAACGAATTGTATCCCATGATGCCTTGTGCCCTGTTCTAGATCCCGTTATGTCGACCTCGGTTATCTCGAACTCTCTCCCGCTATCTCCCTTGGGTATGGACACAACACCGGTTTGAATGTCAAACTATTTTTCTTGTCCCTTGAGTGTTCGAGATAGCAGGATTCTATTGTATGTAGATCATAAAAGGCATTTATTTTTCTTTCCATCCAAACCCTAAACCCATTCGAACCCCTAATGAGCGGCCTCTTGCCATTTTCCTCGAGGATGGCCGCTTAATAAGGGATAGACTGTATTTTAAAACACTAAGAATTCGTTCAAAATACTATAAAACAACCAACCATATCCCTATCTTTTTACAATGAAAATTAGGGATATGAGAGTAATTAACACATTCTTCATTTGAACCTGAAGATGTTGTCAAGATGACAACGAAACGTCGTTCTCTCATATCCTTAATTTTCATTGTAAAATGTTATTCTCAATATCCATATTTAGTATTTACCAAATCAGTGGATAGCAATTTTGGCGCGTTTTGATTGGCTCCCGTAACTCGGAATATCCTTGGCTATTCACTGTTTTGGGACGAGATTCAAAATGGCGTCTCGCTTCGCTACAGTCTCCGAAGCTGACATTTTAATAAACAGCTTAATAAAGTGCCATTTTTTATCCAACTGATTTGGTAAATACTAAAACAATTATCCCCCTCAGTGTCGAAGAGTAGTGGTGAATAGACTCGCGGCTCGGTAAATATCCACCACTACTCACCTCCACTTCGGGAAATAATTGTTCACTATCCGCCTCTATAAGCTTCTACAACAGCCTTACTTCCTTTCTTCTGTCGTCGCTTCTTCTTCTTCTTCAACCTCAGCAGTCTCCTTAACTCCTTGTCTGACAAAGAAGACGCTTTGAGTTTCTTCTTCTTCTTCTTGTGACCCTCCTTACTAGACGTCTTGGCTTTTGCCGCAGAGCTCTGAGAATCTACAGAAACGCTTTGCTCCGTTGTGGTAGTTTGTGTTTTTGGGTGACTTTCCCCCTGTTCCTGCGCATATTCCATCGAAGACGAAGCTGTTGACTTTCCAGACGAGATATTTTGCACCAAACTTGGAACAACATCGCTAGTTTTGTCATCATTAATAGATTTTTCACTCAGAGTGACTCTTTGTGTAGTGGCTTCGTTACTACCGTGATTATCAGCTTCCTTGAGGGGTTTGTCATCGCTGTGAGACTCGTCATCTTTGCTCGTCGTATCGTGTTGTTGAGGCGTTGGTTTTTCTTGAGCACTTTTCGTTGCACGACTGACTTCCATGATGTCCCTGGCATCGACGCTGAACGCGCCTAGCAAGAAATGCAGTCAAATAAATCACAAGACTGATTTATCTTAGTCTCCTTCGCAGCCGCTCGAGGTCGAGTCACACAACGCTTCCCGCCCCCAGGAAGCGTTGTATGACTCGACCAGCGGCTGCAAGGTCTTCATGTAGCTGCACAAATTGTCCTGGCTATTGTTCTTTATGTAAAAACAATACAAAGAACGACAATAGAACAATAGCCATGACTTTTGTGCAGCTACACGAAGACCTGTCCCTGCGAAGGAGACTAGATTTAACCAGTTGTACTTCTTGTTAGGTCGAACCTCTCTTCATGCAGTGACCACCATTGGTGCAAGGAGGTAAGAGGTAATAATGACAGTTACAGGACAAGCTACAGTAGATGTTGTGCATGTGATGTCCCTCTTTGCAACTCGCAACGCAACGGAAATTCATTGCGTCGCAAGTTGCAAGAAAAGTAGAGCGACGTTAGATACTTTTCGCAACATTGCGCTGCAACGTGTAACACCCGGTCCTTTGCATCTCGTCTCGCAACGGCGTTGTGTTTCGAGTTGCAAGAACATTGTCTCGTGCATGTACTATTCTTCCCAGTAAACTGCGACACTATCGATTTTGAAACGCCGCTCGTGCCAATTGGAATGTAGTCACGCGATGCACTTTTTTGTACCTCGTGATCACTTGTGGACGTACTTCGATCCGTCATATCTCTCCTCCCGCCCTGGTCATGATTGTATCTAGAAAAGGACGATGTTGAAAACAAGAAAAGCTAAATTCCCCACATATATCAAGCAAGCTCTTTAGCCTTAGAAAAACATCTACGGCGACATGCAAGGCACACTGAAAATTGCTTTCTCCCGGGCCCCGGTCCTCATCAAAGATCAAATGATCAGTCATCGTGCCAATATTAAGATCGCAAAATATCTTGTCAATTTCAGGCGTGGGAGCCATCCGTTTTGATTGGTTGATGAAGAAAGCAAGCCTAATTAATTAGTAGTGTTACTAACGCGACCTTTCTATAAACTTGAGCTTTTCCCGTATAGAAAATACACGTGCAACAAACTGGTGTAGTAATTTTACTGTGGTTATTTAATGAATTCCGACCAAATCAAACTCTAGCTTGCTTATAAACCTCGTTGCAAACGCATCACGTGGTGCCAAAAACTTGTTCACGTGGTACAAAATTCACATCACGTGGTTACAAACACAGACGCTACGAACGCGGTAAAAAAATCGACTGTGTCGCAGTTTACTGGGAAGAATAGTAACAGGGTCTTTAGTAGAGCTGGTCGCTCAGACACGCTAGACTGCATGGAGAATAACAGTGTAATTACCTCCATCGTCGTGCGTTTTTGACTCTTTCTTCGGTGGTCTCGGTTTTACAGCGTGTTTTGCAACTGTGCTGCTTTTCTTGACCGGCTGCGCAGATTCCCTGGGATCTACCTTCCGTCTCTTCAACCCCTTGACTTTCACTTCACAGTTCATCCCAGCAAATATGGCACTGGTTTCCGTCCCCTGTTTCTTGTAGCTTTCGTCCAGAGTGAAGAGCTCGTAGAGATCATTGGTCTTGAAAAATCGTCTTTGCTTGGGATCCTTGAGGACACGATTAGTTAGGAATTGCTTGAAGATTTGTCTGGGACCAAGAAGAAGAACAAGTTCATAATAAGTAAATGTTCGTCTCATCAACCTGGGGTTTATTTATGAAAGGAATCGAGCTTTCGAGCTACGCGCTCGCCTTCGGAAATTCGTTGGAAATTCGTTGGAAATTCGTTGGAAATTCGCTGGAAATTCGTTGGAAATTCGTTGGAAATTCGTTGGAAATTCGTTGGAAATTCGTTGGACATTCGTTGGAAATTCGTTGGAAATTCGCTGGAAATTCACTGGAAATTCGTTGGAAATTCGTTGGAAATTCGTTGGAAATTCGTTGGACATTCGTTGGAAATTCGTTGGAAATTCGTTGGAAATGCGTTGGAAATTCGCTGGAAATTCGCTGGAAATTCACTGGAAATTCGTTGGAAATTCACTGGAAATTCGTTGGAAATTCACTGGAAATTCGTTGGAAATTCGTTGGACATTCGTTGGAAATTCGTTGGAAATTCGTTGGAAATGTCCAAATCCTTGGAAAGGAAACAGAACATTTCCAACGAATTTCCAAGGTTTGAAGAGTGTCGTACATGGGGGTAAAATAGCACATTCAATACAATACCTGTGGTAAATCTTCTCTTCTATTGTCCCAGATGTCAGTAAGCGATAGATAGTAACTGGATTAGTCTGCCCAATCCTCCACGCGCGCTCGCGGGCCTGAATATCCGTGCTTGGGTTCCAGTCTGGGTCATAGATGATGACCCTGTCAGCACCTGTTAGGTTCACCCCCAGGCCTCCAACCCGAGTGGTCAGTAGAAACACAAAGATTGAAGGGTCCTGGAACAAGTAGCAAAATGTGGTGTTGGTTTCGTGCGCTTCTTGATTCTTTCTTGTTGGCCCAATATTAGCAACGATACCACCACTACCATTACCAGTAACAACGACAACAACAACAACAACAACAACAACAACGACAACAACAACAACAACAACAACAACAACAATGACAACAACAACATAAGCTCATTTGCGCTTCTTGATTCTTTCTTGTTGGCCAATCTTAGCAACGATACCACCACTACCATTACCAGTAACAACGACAACGTGAACAACAGCAACAACAACAACAACGACAACAACAGCAACGTAAGCAACAACATTACTAACAAAAAAAAACACTAAAACCCACTGGAAAAACGCATGCTCTGACGGTGTAAATTCGTGTACATTGTGTGCAAATGTCCAAAACCCGAAATTTACGCAGAATTTCCACCATCCGCTCGCTTGCTTGGCCGATGTAAATCTGTGTGAAGATCGTGCGTTTTTCCTGCGACCACTGGTCCTCGAGAACCAGTTCCAACGACAACACACCTACAACTATTACAAGAACACTGGACAACAAGATTATATCTTGGAAAACATCGATGACAACCGAAGTGAAAGCCATCCTTAGTTATTTTTTTTATTTTTTATTTTTTGTACTCATCTCTCGTCCCTACCGTATTGAACTTGTTCACTAGAGGCTGTCTAGTCGATATTGATGTCGCACCGTCCATGCGTCGGTACGTGTAGCTGCGTGAAGACACAAATGTCTCGAGTATGTTAAGCATCTACAATGTACAACATAAAGGTACTTGTAATATTCAAATCAAACCATAGCGACGGCGTACAGACCAACATTGCTTCAACCTCGTCCCCAGGGCCCTCTCTTCTCACTATTTTCAAAATGGCGGACGCTCGAGAAGAGAGCGCCCTGGGGACGAGGTTGACATTGCTTTAATCAGGGTGCAGCCGTCCAATCCCCTCCCCTCCCTCTGCCGATTTCTCTCCAATGGAGGGGTGGGGCCAGGAGGACTGCACACAAGCTAATATTGCTTGGGCTACCTGTGGCATACCTGACGGCTTTGCGAGAACAAGAGCACGCGGTGTCTCTGTGCTTTCCACATTTTTAAAAGTGCTTCCACGACAATCATTTTACCAGCTCGGCGCCAGTCCCCGTAACCGTCGTCTTCGTCGAGGGGGCCCTCGGGAAGACCTTTCTCAGCCCTAAGTTTGTCTTGCTTGGCTTTCACAAGAGACCCTGCCTGTGACGTCAGGTCGGGGTGGTTGCATATCTTACGTAACATTATTAGTCCAGGAAATACCTGCGAGTACAATAAACACATTAATAAAGAAACTCGCTTCGATTTAACTACTGTCATTGGTGATGGTGGGGGTGACGGAAGGTGACGATCATAAAATGATGGTGATGATGGTGATGATGATGGCAGTGAATATGATTAAATGATGATGATGATGACAATCATGGATGGCAATGATTACTTTGATGATGACGAAAATGGATGGTGAAGGTGTCGATGATGATGACGTATAAAGATAAAATGATGATGATGATGATGACGATGGATGATGATGCTTACGCTGATGATGCATGGTAGTGGAAGATGATAAAATGATGATGATGACGATGATGGATGATAACGATGATAATGCATGGTAGTGGAAGATGATAAAATGATGATGACAATGATGAATGATAATGTTGGCAAAAAAATGTTGAAAATGGCAATAATAATAATAATAATAAGTTTTATTTTTATAGCGCTAATTCCGTAAAGTCCATTAGCGCTTTACAAGTAATTATAATTACTGGGATCAATTAAAAATTAATTTTTGGTAATGGTAATGGTAATGGCAATGGTAATGGTCAGGAGCCCATTACTCCTGTAATGGCAGGAGGCTCCTGTAATGGTGGTAAAGGATGATAAAATGATGCTGATGATTGACAAATGTTGAACATGAAGATGACAGGTTGTGGTGGTAATGAATATAATGATGATGCCGTTGTTCGTAATGATGACGATGATGACATCACTGACTGTACTGTACCTTGTAGTTTCCAGCGAGAATGGACTGCACTTCCCTCGAATCTAAATACTCCTGGTACAACTCACGCTGTTCTTCAGTCAGTCGGCAAAACAAAACCTACAAAACATTACAACAAACATTTTCTTAAAGCACTACTCGTCACCCAACGTAGAAATATCCGAGTTTAATTTCACGACAACGCGCAGTAATTTTATTTTTTATATTTTTAATTTAAATAGTTTAATTTAATTTTAATTTTTTTTTAATTTTAAATTTTATTGTTTTAAATTTTTATTGTTTTTAATTTAAATAGTTTAATTTAAAAAAAAAATTAAATTTTAAATTTTATTGTTTTTAATTTAAATAGTTAATTTAATTTTTAATTTTTTTTAATTTTTAATTTTATTGTTTTTAATTTAAATAGTTTAAATTTAATTTATTTATTTATCTTGCTTCTTTTTTTTTTTTCCTTGGAAATATGGTAGTTACGTAATTCAGGATCAACTGCAAGATAACTTTATTTTTAATAAACGATCTATATATATCTATCTCAAGGCATAGAGTTGCTAACCTGTTCGTTTTTGTCTGGCAAATCTAGACTCATTTTCACGTCTTTTTTTAGTCTTCTCAGTAAGTATGGATTGATAGTGTCTCTCAGTACGCATGCGCACTTGTAGGCTGTCTGTACCTAAGACAATAAACATACGCGTTAACAAGGCTAGTGTTGCGTTACTTGTCACGCAAGAGGATTGATAGTGTCTCTCAGTACGCATGCGCACTTGCAGGCTATCTGTACCTAAGACTGACAATAAACATACGCGTTAACAAGGCTAGTGTTGCGTTACTTGTCACGCAAGAGGATTGATAGTGTCTCTCAGTACGCATGCGCACTTGCAGGCTATCTGTACCTAAGACTGACAATAAACATACGCGTCAGCAAGGCTAGTGTTGCGTTACTTGTCACGCAAGAGGAAATGCAGTCTGCATTGTAGTCGTTCTCAGAACATTCACAAAACAGCTGCAATGCAGACGAGAGGAAATGCTACCCGAGGTGTCAACACCTTACTTATGTGGATGTCTCAAGGAGAGAGTACGGTAAAGCCAGTGTTTTACTTCAATAACGCGGGGAGTCGTTGCCCAATCTTCCGAGCCATGGACTCTCCACTTTGTAAGGCGTTTTCGCAAAGATACGCTTTCGATGGCGTGGCGTGGCGTGGCGTGGCGTGGCGTGGCGTGGCGTGGCGTGGCGTGGCGTGGCGTGGCGTGGCGTGGCGTGGCGTGGCGTGGCGTGGCGTGGCGTGGCGTGGCGTGGCGTGGCGTGGCATAGCATAGTATAGTATAGTCAAAGTACTACCTGGACATTGGACGCATTAGCATAGCCACCAGAAGTGATAGGTACTGAGAACTCTGTCATAAACACTGGTAAGGTACCAAGCTTGCCAGGAAATACGAAGTCAAACAGTGACCACAGTTCTCGTAGGTTATTCTGCATGGGTGAGCCAGATAGGATGATGCGATGAGGCGTGCGAAACTACAGAAAGTGAAAAAAATATCACTTACATAAACCAAAGAATACAAAGGAAAAGTAGACGCTCTATAAAGGTGTGGTAATACAAAATCGTGCAACTTGTCGCGCAACACATTTACGTGTTGCAGGTTGCAAAACTTTGTTGCATGAAGTAGAAAGAGCTTCTACTTTGCGTAACAAAGTTTTGCAACCTGCAACACGAAAATGTGTTGCGCGACAAGTTGCGCGAACGGTGGTAATACGAGAAACATTGCTCTGCAACTTGCAACGCAACAATGTTGCGCGACAAATTGCACGATTTTGTTGCCCGTATTACTGCACCTTAAGCATTCACTCGACAGCAATGAGCAATGAGCCTTCGGTTTCCTCAGCGGCACAGAGCGCATGCGCCTTGGTACCCAGTTGGCGATTTGTGGCCATAAGAAAAGGAAAGCCCATTTTTCAAATCGGCGCGCCACAGGCAGCCCGCCGAGTAACAACATATTCCTTATTCGTACTTAATTTCGCGCGTACTTAATTTCGCGATTTTGTTAAGACAGCATTTCGCGAGGCTTTATTTTCGCGATTTCGATAAGAGAAAATGAAAAAAGAGCATTAAATTTCGCGAATAACATTTATTTTTTCTAAAAAATGTATTTCTATGCAACTAGACTAACTAGACGTTATAAACTTGTAGCTAAAACATACAAAAAAGTTTACTCTATACGGTTGCTCAGTTGCAAATGGTAGTATTATGTTGTTGAATTAGTCGTATTACTGAAACCAATTTCGTATTTAATCATAACTATTACAATTTCCTCGAATCTGATTGGTTGAGAGACTGTCCTATTTTAAGAAATTTTTCACTAACTTTTCTCGCTTTTTCACCAAAATATGTCATTGTTTTGGGGCATTTTAGCATTGTTTATCATGAAGATCTTTTTTCTCGAAAATTGTAATAGTTATGATTAATTGGTAACAGGACTTCGTGTCGTCCAATTCTGTCTGTAATCATACTCGTGATAAACAAATTGGACTCCCGCTACGCGGTCGTCCAATTTTGTTTATCACTCGTATGATTACAGACCGAATTGCATGACTCCACTCAGTCCTATTACCATTATAAATAACGTTTATTGTTCATGTATTTTTTTCTCTGGGTATTATATTTCGCGTGTTTAAAGTCCGCGAGGCTTTTTCTTCGCGAGGCTTCAATTTCGCGGTTTTTTTTAAATTACGAAAATCGCGAACTTAAAGCCTCGCGAAATTAAGTACGAATAAGGTACATACTGTGTATTGTGAATTCTCTAAACTAACCTGCTTACAAGCCAGTGTAACTTCAGCATCAGGATTTCGTATTATATGTCCCTCGTCTAGGATGACGTAATCCCAGTGTTTAGCCAATAGGCTGTCAGTATTCATACGAATACCTGAATAGGATGTCACTAGTACGCCGTTGTCATGGCAAATCTTCCTAATTAGTGTTTGCTGAAAATAGATGAGTTGAAATCTTTAGAAAGATAAATAAATACAGTGTATAATACCATCAAATAAGAATACACCCCACTCTAAGATAGACACCATTCTAAGACAGACACCTTTCTAAGACAGACACATCTCTAAGACAGACACCTCACTAAGACAGACACCTTTATAAGCTAGACACCTCTCTAAGACAGCCACCTCACTAAGACAGACACTCCACTCTAAGTCAGACACCCCTCTAAGGCAGACACCCCTCTAAGAAAGGCACCTCTCTCTAAGACAGACACCGCTCTAAGACAGACACCTCTCTACGGCAGACACCTCACTAAGATGGACACCTCCTTGAGATGGACACCTCAATAAGATAGACAACCTTCTAAGGTAGACACCTCACTAAGATGGACACCCCTCTAAGGCAGACACCCCTCTAAGAAAGGGTAAGCACCTCTCTAAGACAGACACCACTCTAAGACAGACACATCTCTACGGCAGACACCTCACAAAGATGGACACCTCACTAAGACAGACACATGTCTAAGACAGATGCCTCTCTAAGCCAGAGATTTTTCTCAGCCAGACCCCTTTCTCAGTCAGAGATCTCTCTTAACACAGACACCTCTCTAAGCTAAAGATCTCTCTAAGACAGACACCCCTTTAAGGCAGACACCTCACTAAGATGGACACCTCTCTAAGACAGGCACTCCTCTCAAAGCTGAGAGTTGGTTCCAAGGGTGCCAGCTTAGAGTTCACTAAACAATATGGTATTTCTGTACCTTAGTGGTAACATGGTCCACAGTCTTCATCAATAAATAGGAACTCCAATCACACGTATCTGTCTACAAACCTTGTGGCCTTGAAAGGAGCCTGTATCATGGAGGACAGCGACGCGGAATTCAGGTGCCCATTTGTGAAACTCTGACACCCATTGATGAAGGACTGTTACTGGGCACACTATTAACACTGGTCCTAGACCATGCCTGCAGGTATTGAGAAACCATTAGATTTCCTGGAAAATACATAGTTAACACTGGTCTTAGACCATGCCTGCAGGTATCAGTATTGACAACCCATTAGATTTCCTGGAAAATACATAGTTAACACTGGTCCAAGACCATGCCTGCAGGTATCAATATTGAGAAACCTTTAGATTTCCTGGAAAATACAGTCTCTTCCTGGACAACTATTCGCTGTACATGTGCTTTTTTGAATTGGATTACCTGGACCTATTGGTTCCTATATTACTGTATTTGAGTCCTGCCAGGAAGGCAATAGTTTGTATAGTTTTTCCAAGCCCCATCTCATCGCCAATAATGCCACCAGCTTGTTGACAGTGAAGCTCCCACATCCACTTGACTCCAGTTTGCTGGTATCTAGACAAAACATGTATATCATCATTACCATTACAGGGCCACAGTGTGCTCTCCTTTACAGTGATGATGATGATGGTGGTGTTGGTGGTGGTGATGATGACGATGATGGTGGTGGTGGTGATGATGATGGTGGTGGTGGTGATGATGATGGTGGTGTTGTTGTTGATGATGATGATGATGACTTTATTTCAAGAGGGTAGCACATAAAAGTGAATACACACTTATACACTTGTGGCCCTCACATATAATAAAATCACAATATAAAATAGTATGGCATGCAAACTTGTGGCCATTGTAACCAATAAGCTTTTGACATGGCTAAACATTTAGCTGTTGCATCATCTGACCAGATCAAAACAGAAGTACAAACTGTAGATGAGTACTACTGACAGTGTCTGCATGGCACTGTAATGTACTCACTTCACTTATTATTCAATCAGACTTCAACAAGGTTAGCTACATGTATTTGATCATTTGGTTGTTATACAGTACGTAACATGTGAATTCTTTAAAAGTCAGTTGCCATATTGGTTCCCAATAACAAAGCATTCCTCATTAGTTTCTCTTGTTGGTTCATCCAACATGGCGGCTGCATCTTCGTTATTTATTTCTCAAGGGAATTTTCATTTTATGGTACATGTACATCACAGTACAAGGGACTGACCTCTATAGACCGAATGCAAAAATGGCTGCCAATATTTGTACTGACTAGCCTCATGTCCATGATGCTGCACAAAAGAGATTTCACATGGACACGAGGTTAGTCAGTCCAAAACAATGACTAATTTAATCTTCGCATTTGGTCTATAACATGGCTACGTTTCAAGAATACAGAACAATTAAGTAAGTTGCATCACATACTTATACAGTTTGTGCCAAATTGTGCCAGGAATCTTCATTCTGTTGTCAAACTCCATGTCAGGCGTCTCTTCTTCGCTGTCGTCCCCAGCATTGTTTAGCAATGCTTGTTCTTTCAGCAATTTTTGTATTCTTTCTTGTCTTGGGAATGTGACAGAAACAAAAGTCATGAAAGCTACATGTACATGTATGCATACGTCATGTAGGAGGCTATATAAACATTGCTCATTTTACGTTGGGGAAATCCTTATCCCAGGATGACTTTAATAGATAACAACAACAACTTATCCACTGGATAAGGATTTATCCAACGTATAGCGCTATCCAGATTTTGAACATTACATCTGATAATAGCATCTGGTAATAACAGATGCATAAAATTATTGTTATTGTTGTTGTTGATGATGTATTTACAGTGTAAATGTAGTATTATATACAATGTACATGTCTTAGGGTGCGTTCGATTGACCTTATTCTGGAATAGGAATAATTCCAGATTCTGGGGCAGACGGATGACGTCATTATTCCGGAATATTCCAAGCATTCTGCTATGATGAGCAGAATGTTTGGAATATATCCCGCTTATTCCGGAATCGGAACAGACTCAATTGAAAGGACATTCCATATTATTCCAAGTATTCCTATTCCGGAATAAGATCAATCGAATCTTAGGGTGCGTTCGATTGACCGTATTCCAGAATAGGAATACACAGAATAACATCCCTAAATCGCTGTCACGCAGCTACTGTCCACTGTAAAATAAAACGATTCCTTGTTGTATTATAACAAAGTTACAAGGAACAGTTTGGAATTTTAAATGTGCTGAAATAAAAGCATCCAAGTGTTTATTCTGTGTATTCCTATTCTGGAATAGGGTCAATCGAACGCACCCTTAATTAAAATCTGTTTACTTCTGATCAGCTAATTATTTCACAGTTTATTGTTATTTATTTTCTTTGCCTTGAATCAATAAACTGGAAAAAATCAGGGAAAACTACAATATGCACATATAACTTTCAATCCTATACTCACCTTATTCTTTTTCTATACCCATGTTCATCCCCGTCGTCCTTGTGACTCTTTGTAAAATGATCTTTGACCTTCTTTGGCTTTTTCCTCCTTACTTCAACAGCATCATCTTCTTTGTAGACAGCATTTGGCCTGTTTCCCTGGCTTGCTTTAAAAGAAGAGACGTGCGGCCTCTTCAACTTCCCGCCTTTTGGTTTGCTCGTCTCCCTGTCATGCCAACTGTCTTTGAGTTCATCTTCGTCAGGGATATACTCATCGCTTTCTATTTCCTTCTCAGATGATTGATTGACAGTTATTGTATCAACGTAATCATCTTCCTCAACAAAGTGTTTATCAGTTGTTAGATTTTCTTGGTCATAGACGTGTGAAGTGCTGGCTTCGCTGGCAAAGCCACCAAACAGTGTCATTTCTCCAGTTTGAATTAGCTGCTCTTTCTGCTTTTCTAGTTTTTTCATTATTTCTAGTCTGTCTTGTAAGATGTTTGGTTGATGATCTACAATGTTATAAGCAATACGAATCAATAGTTAGAACAGGTTTTTATTGAAGATATATCCATATAATGCATATCTCTAGATGATGTAATTGTTTGATCAATGTAAAGAGCTTAGATCTATATGTTAAAACAGTCAAACAGTGCAAACTCTAACTAGCACTAAATAGTGCAATGTCTTTTGTTTTCCATTGTTTCATTGACGGTGCTATTTAGCACTATCTAGTTTGTACATTTTCATGGTTTTAGTGTTTGCACTCTCTACATATAAGCGCTATAAAAGCTTTGGTCATTATTCTTATTCTTACGATTATTTATTATTATTATTATTACTTATCAAATTGATGAATAATTAATGAGCAAAATACAACAGCAACCATACATGTAAGTATAGCAAGTATCTTTAAACCGGCAAGAGATTCGTCCTAATCTGCATAAACTTTAACTTTGATTCTCTCAGTCAAATTAATTTGTTTCTTCAAAATTATAGCAAAACATGGAGTGATACATTGTTGGATTTGATAAGTCAGTTAAAATATTTGTGTCTGACCTTTACGGGCATCAAAAATGTCCATAAAGGTCTCCCACTCATATTTTAACTACAGTATCACATAGAACATCAATCTTACAGGCACATAAAGATATTCATATGTGTATATTTATAAGCAGCAAATACCTTGTGAATCTTCCATAACCTCTTCCACTGCTTTCCCTTCTTCGTCAAGCCCTAGCTTGTGGAACAAGGACTTTTTGCTTACCTCAAGTTTCTTTAACTGTTTCAACTAAAATCATACGGCAATAACATTAGTTACAGTATAGTGTATCTTATGGTACGGACCTCACCATCAGTTAATAAAAGGTATATATTGACTGCATGTACATGTGTTTTCATGCAAGATGTCCAAACCTTATTCTCACGCTGTCTTCTCACTGACTCTGCTCGTCTCCTTGATTCATAGCTGCTTGTGAGTGATGTTTCTATTTGTTTCAGAATTCTTTCTGTTTGTTCAATCTCTGTCAGGGTCATTCTGAAGTACAAGAAACACAGGTATTAGGAACTGGTCATTAGTTATGTAGGGGGTGGGATAAGGGGGGGGAGTGGAAGTGGGATAGAGGGGTGGAAGTGGAAGAGAGGGGTGAGGGGTGAAAGTGGGATAGAGGGGTGGAAGTGGGAGAGAGGGGTGGCATGGTCCTTTAAAATCCTAAAACATCATCAGGTCATGGCATGGAGCAATCACTGTATGGACTCAAAACCTGACGGCATCATGCTTTCACGGTTACAACACAGAACTGTTATGACATATCAATCACAGTCATTAAATCTGCTCTGGTAGCACGTACATAAAAGCAGTGAATATATACTTTGGTACGGTGGTGGCGATGATGATGAGAACAATATTAGTGATAGTGATTATGATGTTCTATCCTTCTGATAACATCAAACTCTATTAAAGACTAGATAAAACCTCTTCCAAATCCTACCTTATTTCTTCATCCACGGATTTCAAATCTTTCTCCCAGCTCTTCAGGACTGCTTCCAATTCCTTCGCTGCTATTGCTTCGTCGACCTGTCTAAGGACGCCTTGTTCAAATTCTTCGTGGTCAAACACATCAATCCCTAGGTTTCTCAGAACAGAAGACTGTTCCTCTACTGGCACGGCTCGAATCCTTGATGAATCAATGGCAATACCGTAGCTGGTAGTCTTGTGTGATGGTGTCTCTTCTTCTTGTTGATCTCCGCAATCTCCTTCCTTGTCTTCTTGTCCTTGTATGTCTTCCATTGTAGATTGATAAGATTTGTCGTGTATATAAAGCTTTTGAGATTGTATTTATGAAGGCATGAGGTTATTCTGTGCCATTTTATGAAACTTGAGAGTTGAGGTTAAAAAATGACCGGTGACAAGTCACATTTTTATACGCCCGTTTGAGATCGTTTTTGCAAGTTAAGAATAATTTCTCACGTCCGTAGACTCACATACTATGTCTTCGTGTAGAAAGAACTCTTTCGTGGCAGTCAAACTGCAGAAAACACTTTGCAAACCTAAGCTATTTCTGGAGAAAGTGTTTTTGTCATTGCGTCGGCCATCTTGAATGCCTCGCTTTGATGCTGCGTTCACTCGGGCTACTTTATTTTCGAGCACTAATAATGAACCGCACAGGGATTAAAATGTATTAATAAAAACGACGCCGTTTTCTTTGATAGTTATGGCAAATTGAAGTGCTGATTTTACATTTTTTTAGATACTACTTCATTGGTATAAATGGCAAGCAAGATTAGAGTGCTACTAAAATCGATGATTGATCAACGATCGAGTAGCAAAAAGTATACATCCTTAGCAGCCTAGTCCCAGGCGTTATCTCTCCTAACCGAGCGCGAAGCGCGAGACTGAGTACGAGCGCGTCAGCGCGAGAGAACGCCTAGTGAATAATGCCAAATACTACCCTGATTTGGCTAAAAACTACCCTGATTTAAATAAATCATTATAAATTCCATATTCACCCGATTTTACTATTTCAACAATATTCTGAAACTATGAATGTAGCAGCCTAGTCCCAGGCGTTATCTCTCCTAACCGAGCGCGAAGCGCGAGACTGAGAACCTCCATCGTCGGAGAAAGCCTGGAACTAGGCTGCATCCTTAGATATTTGCCAAACAACTGCATGTAGGACTGAACTATTTCTGAGAATATTGCTGAAACCTTGGACAGATTTAATCGAACTAAATGTGGACATCGCAGCTCGACTAATCGTCACTCGTTGCGTACGTGGCTCGGTTAAAACATGCATGAATAATTATTCAATATTAACAATTAGACTACAAGTTCGAGTTTTCTATGAGTCAGTAGTCAACGTACGAGGCGCGTAGCGTCGAGTTCACTATTTGAACTCATAGAAAACGAGAACGAGTAGTCTAATTGTTTTAGTAGAAACCAACTAGCATACTATCTTCGATGTTATACCAACATTTATTGATTTTCGCTTTGCTTTTGTTCAAAACGCCTGCTTTTTCGCTAATCACTGCTATCTATCTATCACTCAATAGATAGTGAGTACGTTAGCCAATCAGATTGCAGGATTCGTGATAGTATGCTAGTTGGTTTCTACTAACAGCTATTAGTCTTCGACCCCCTGCCCTGTGATCACTGCACAGCCATGCACGATCTTATCAATATTATTATCATCATCATCATCATCTTTATCATCATCATCATTATCATCATCATCATTATCATCATCATCATTATCATCATCATCATTATCATCGTTATCATCATCATTATTATTACTGATTATTATTATTATTATTATTATTATTATTATTATTATTATTATTATTATTATTATTATTATGAATCCAGCTGTATATCGTTGTTGTGGCAAGCGCAACACAATAAAGCTATCACGCAAAGCCGGATCAAAATATTTCCAATTCTTAATTGTGCTGCATGCGCTTATGCTTGCGTCGGGTCCGTTTTCTCATGACACAGATTTCTCATGCTTGGGTGAGAATGAAACACTTCTCGTCTGAAACCCTGTAAATTAAACGAACAAAAACTCATCACGAATTACAACGCAAGCATAAGCGCAAGCTACGCTCTTCGGCGTATCTGGGCTCGGAAATCGCGGGATGGGGCGATTTCCGAGCCCACGCCGAAGAGCACCGCTGGATTCTCGAGCATGAAGCGCAAGCAAAAGAAAATGAGAAAAAAAGAACGATCCAAGCTCATACATGCATTGCGCTTGTGTCATGGTAAAATAAATTTGTGCTTGCGTCACTAGTTCGATCAATCCAGTGTAAAGCCGATTTGCATTTTTCACTCGTAGGTACCATATACGTCATTTCTTCAGACTTTGAAGGACGTTTAAGCCTGGTTTTCACCAGCGACCGGCAAACATAAGGACTTGTGTAAAGTGCAAACGGGCCGACGTATTCATAAACGCAAGAACGACGAATGGAAATATTTGATCCCTGTCAGTTATGCCGCTTGCCGCTCATCCTTGCATCAGACCCATTTTAAAACTGGAACTAGACGCTCTATAACCGTTCACTCGGCGGGCATCAACAATAAGCCTTCGGTTTCCTCAGCGGCACAGAGCGCATGCGCCTTGGTACCCAGTGGCGATTTGTGGCAACAAGAAAAAGAAAGCCCATTTTTCAACTCGGCGTGCCACAGGCAGCCCGCCGAGTAATAACGCCTCTTGTGCTTACGCGGCCAGGCTAGCTATGCTTAGCTCATGCTCGAGAATCCAGCGGTGCTCTTCGGCGCGGGCTCGGAAGAAACTTTATCCGAGCCCGCGCCGAAGAGCACCGCTGGATTCTCGAGCATGTGTTTAGCTTGCCTCACAGGTAGATTGGCTATAACTGAATGGATGGAGTGAGCCAACAAAAGTCTATTGCAGTAACAGTTTTCCCTTCGGGAATTGACACTTCAAAGGTGTCAAGTGAAGTATTGAAAAGTGCTATTTTTACTGTTTTCTTTGTTTCATTAGCACCATTAAGTAGTACATGTACTTATATATAGCTAATTGCATAATCGTTGTCGGGTTGAAAATCATAAATCATAGAAGCTGGGACCGCAATGATGGATGGGAAATCAGTTCATCACCCGCATTACATGCAGATATATTCACTGTTCTCGTAGTTTTGAAGATATACGAGCTATTTAACTAAGATCCTACAAGTCTGGATAAATAGGTCGATCATTTGACGGTGTTATTTGAGAGTTTTAATTTCCCAGAATTCCTTTTGGTCATAGCTTTCATGACTTCAACCCGACAACGATTATGCAATTAGCTATATACACCTATTTCAAATAACGTTGTCGCGTTCAAAGCAACAAGCGTCAAGCCAAGACCGAAGTGAATGCTCGACTAATAAGGACTAATTACAAAATGTGAACATTTTCACATGCTTGTTTGCAACACTTCGTTCCATAGAAAATAGGTCTGATTTGAATAATTTGACAACACAAAACCAGCATTCACTTCAGTCTTGGCTTGACGCTTGTTGCTTTGAACGCGACAACGTTATTTGAAATAGGTGTATAGCTTTAAAGCTCAGTGTGACAGAGAGTTTGCAATTTGCATCTTCTACTATAGAAACCTGTAATTCAGGTTTCAAATTCAGGTGGCGAATATTAAACGCAATGTATCCAAGGGCAAATCCTGATCAGAATAAAATACCACAGAAGTAAAGAAAGCAAACGAGGGAGATATGCAACGAAACACGGCGCCATTATAGAATACAGAACATTCAGTTTCACTCAAACACGAATACCATCTGGATCAACGAAACTTCATCGTCTCCGCTTACCAATATAAAGAGCTCATTAGCGCTAAATTTCGCCGCGAGCGAATGTTTTAGATATGAATTCGCAACGTATGGCTAACAATGAACTACGAGTTGAGCTATGCTTGACAAACTATATACAAGTGTACGTACTCTCTGCCTTGTACGAGGTTGCATTAATAGTCGATGGTCTATGGAACTGACGATTCTTCTCTCCCACCCGCTTTGCTTTAGCCTGTTTCAGTTGTTTCATGATTAGCGACGGAAACATAAGAGCTTGTCATGCATGTGTAAACAGGTCTCCCGCGAGACTTTTTTGTCCACAGGTAGTAAAATCTTAAAGAAAATTTTTTAAATGGTATCGCCGGTCATTGCGGCCTTGTGTGGAAGAAAATTTTTAGCTTAGCCTCGCCACTTTTAAGCTTGCTCCGCGGGCCCTGCATGCATAAACACACAAGCACAAGAAATGGCCGAAATAGTTTATCCTTGTGCTTATTATGCTTGCGGTCTGGTTTATGCTTGCGCGCGTCAGGTCCATTTTCACCGTGAAAGAACCTCTCTTATGCTTACACATGTCATCGCTAGTGAAAACCACGCCTAGCACTCCGTTATGGAGTTAAAATAGCACGGGTGAAACCGAAATCATTGGACGAATCCTCTACGAAAGTCTATTCGATCGCAGCGGCTTGCAATATGAAAACAGACCCGGCGATGCCTGCAGAAGCAGTTAGGACTTCAGATGAAGAGCCAGTGGAAAAGCTGAATATTAAAAATTATTATTATTATTATTATTATTATTATTATTATTATTATTATTATTATTATTATTATTATTATTATTATTATTATTATTATTATTATTATTATTATTATTATTATTATTATTATTATTATTATTATTATTATTATTATTATTATTATTATTATTATTATTATTATATTATCCAAGCGATCATTTTAAATTTTGTAAATAAGGATTTTTATCTATTTTTCTATCTCTTATTTGTAATTTGTTTTGAGGAATAAAGTTATTATTATTATTATTATTATTATTATTATTATTATTATTATTATTATTATTATTATATAATAACTTTATTATAACTTTATTAATAACTTTATTATTATAACTTTATTATAACTTTATTAATAACTTTATAAGGATTTTTATCTATTTTTCTATCTCTTATTTGTAATTTGTTTTGAGGAATAAAGTTATTATTATTATTATTATTATTATTATTATTATTATTATTATTATTATTATTATTATTATTATTATTATTATTATTGCGACCAGTGAGCGAGCCCCAGCGAGCGAACTGGGAGCAAAACTAATCTTTGGTTGGGCTTCCTGTGTATTCAGATGCCAGCTCGATTCTCGATTTGTGTTTTTCAGAGGGTGGAGAAAGATTTCTTTCACGTGACTTTTGCCCTGACGTCATATATCGTACGTTCCCGTCGTTCATTTGGGCATTGGTGACTCGTGATCTCGTGTTCAGAGTGGATTCGAAGCCTTTTTGCTCGTACTTTATATCCGATTCTTCGATGGAATTATGTAAAGATCTTCATTTATTGTTGACGATCGCTTTAGTTAGCAACATATCGAGGGGAAGGCAATGTTATTATATTAGTCTTTCAGCTCTGTTGTGCTAAGTCGCTGCACTGATTGTCACTGTGGACCGCAACATATAAAGTAGTCGATCGAATCCTAGTACCGTATAAATGCTAGCTCTTGGAAACCAAGTCATCCCAGATGCAGAGACATTGTCACTGAATTATCTGCCTAACAGCTCGTTCGTTTTATATCGTGCCGCCAACCGTACTAAACTTTATTCTAAATTCAAGATATAGGTGTTTATAAGAGACCGTTCATAAGTGTAGCAAAATGAATACTGAAAATCGATAAAGTACGTACATTGATAAAGAAAAAAAGTGTATGTTGATTTTTATTGATTGATACTAATATCTTTCTTCAGTGATAATAATTGCCGTCCGAGCGAAGCGTAGATGGCTTATAAATTCTATGTCAATAGATTTCTAAAACTGTTCAGTAGTACACTAGCCTCCTAAAGCAGACCCGTGTCTATAGTACACGGGCTTGCAATAACTAGCCTCCTATGTAACATGACAGCGGCAATCACATCTCTGTAAAAATCAACCAATCAGAATGGACCGTTCCCACGGCTGAAATGGACAAGAAACGATCGCGAAATCAAAACATTTTTACGTACATGGAGGATTGTCAATTTGTCTTGGTTTTCGAATTCGGAGGTCGCAATTTTTGACCTATGGTTAGCCTAGTTTATTATATAATTATCGATGAAATATCTAGATATCATATCGTAAAGTAAAAATTATTTCAAAACAAAAAAAATGTTTCATCGATAATTATATAATAAACAGAATATTACATGGTCGCTTGGAGATACGAATTTTATCTTCGAGTGTTGAATATCTCTCACTCGTTCGCTGCGCTCACTCGTGAGAGATATCATCAACACTCGAAGATAAAATTCGTATCTCCGCGCGCCCATGTAATATCCTCTATTTATTTATTTATTTATTTATTTATATTATTATATTTTTTTTAATAATAAGCATAAGCTAGAGTACAAGGTTCAAAATGTCCCTATTTCTTGTGGTTGCGCTTATGCTTGCGGTAGGCCCGTTTTCACATGACACAAATTATGCTTCCCGGGATGCTTGCGTCGCTGCTTCAGGCATATATTTTGAGTGTCCGGCGGGAATATTAGTAAAAGGTTGACATGTAATTTCTCATGAACCTCCTCAAGCACAATTAGCAGAATTCACCATGCAGAATCTATTTACTACTCTACAATATTTAATCAATGAAATATATAAAAACATTCGTCCATGAACTCGATCAGTGATCATTCCGTTTCATTAGATTTAAGTGCTGTCTGCAAGAAATGCTAATATATGAAACTAGCCACACAAAAAAAGAAAGCTGAAGGACATGAATTATTCAAGTTGAATGCTTAACGATAGCGTGTTAACAGCATCACCATACACCCGAACAATGATACAGTACCAATTAATTGGCAAGAGATACCAGGCCCGTAGCCAGGGGGGGTGCACGGGGTGCGTTCGCACCCCCCCCCCCCCCCCCCCCCCACAGACCCCAAAGGTCCACATTTTTGGGGGAAAGGTCCACTATTCACTGGCAAACTAAAACCGACTGCACTCTCTTTCCACCGTGAACGAACCGCGCGCCAAACTTGTCCATGCACATGCATTATAACTTTGAATTTGACTTAGAAGAGGTGGTAAATCTGTTTGCCACCAAACACCCACGGAGGCTGGATCACAGGCAACCCAATACGTTTGTAAGGGAATGTATGGGGATTTAAAATATGCCGTATTTTATTTGGAAATAATTAATAAAAGTTTGTCAACTTTACCTGTTGTGTCATTCTGTTAAATAAATCCCTATTAAAATTCCCCCTAAACTGCACACAAGAGTCAAAAATCAACAGAATGATACAACACAGGTAAAGTTGACAAACTTTAATTAAATATTTCCAAATAAAATACGGCATATTTTAAATCCCCATACATTCCCTTACAAACGTATTGAGCTTGCCGGTTGTCTGTGATTAAATGGGACTGACTGGGAATGGCCATTTTTTTACACTGGGAAAATGGATTGTACCACTGGGACTGGGATTTTGCTAATGGGACTGGGAATTTCAAAACCACTTTGGGAATGGGAAAGCGTATTGCAAAACAGCATATTATTATAAGCCTTATACATTTTTCAATATGCATTGGTTTGCCGAGACAGTGTAGGAAGTAATTAGCAATACGCGTAAATAGCTCTTGGAGAACTTCCGAAGCGGCTCTAGATTTCAAAAATTTAGCGGCTCGCGCCTACGGCGCTCGCTAAACGTCTCCCACCACTTATTTTCCATTTCCTACGGCCCTGCAACGATATTATCCTTGCTGTGATAGGAGACGAGGATGAAGCTGCACATACAACCACAACACGCTCGGGAAGAATCATATAAAAGAGCGGAAATTGATTATTTTTTTTGCAACCATTTATTATTCCACAAAATTCAGGTCCTGAAATAGAGCAACCAAGAGAACGGTTTTTAATACGTTTCAAAGCAAGGAAGTCTTCAAAAAGCACACTTAGAAATGCAAACATAGTGAAATAATCATTTACAATTGCCATAAAGTATGAGATCAGGAAATTGTTAGATGAATTATCTAATAGGGTGGTCGCTAGAAGCGAGTCCACGATACTGGGATTTTCTTGACGGAATTCATGTCAATGGGACTGGGATTTTTTTTTTAAATCGACTGGGAAATGGGATTTGTAGGCTCCCTTCAGGACCCTCTATGAATTGCTGCTATCATAAGTGCATTTTGATAGTTTGGTCCACTTTGGCCTGGGGAGCACCTCCCCACAAAAAATCCTGGCTACGGGCCTGGATACTGCCTGTGTGATACATACATATATACTACGGCTGGTATTCCATCTGTATAGATCCTTCGCGACGATACGGCGTAGCTAGGAAGATGTAGAGAGTGACTGTGAGATTCACACGAAGAGTGGGCTTACAGGGCCGACTGTCGGTAGGGTCAGTCTCGTCCGTCCCCGGCGGAGAATCTCTGGAATTCAATACAGTGTTGCCTTGACGCTTGCCAAAAATTAACGACGGCACATTTGAGAAGGGGAGGAATTAAAGATAACAAGGATCATCTTTTTGAGATGAATTGATAATGACGGGCGAATAGGAACGCACGGTGAAGATAATTCGCTCCAGCTATCTAAACTTCCCGCTCCTGTTGCTACGTGATTGACTTTATATCAAAGTCCAAAATATAAATTGACATTATAAGTTTACCATTCTATAAGTTCTTATTTTATACACGTTTAAATTGTCTGTTGATTTATTCGAGAGAAGGGCTATAGAAGACCTTCTGGTTGACAAGTAAAAGGTATGAGAGTCTTGGCTTCACGCGGCATTACGATTACAGGTTGACTCTCCGTCTCTCATCTCCTGCACCTGCGGCTCCACACCGGTGTAGTATGCATGGTGTAGCGAGACATTATCGACCCGCGGCGCCAACTTCGGGCCGGCCCACGTCCATTGCAGACGATTTGTTTCGTTTTCTTTCAACGAATTACGAGTTGTTTTCGAATGCTTGATGATCAAAAAAGAATCGAAAGTAAAACTTCGAATCGAAACATATCGCTAGAAGCAAAGCCGGTTCGTCTAGTTTGCTCGAGCGCTAAGACTAGACTAGTTCCTCATGGATGTTCTGTTACAACTTGCAAGCAAATATACTGAACATATCGCTAGAAGCACAGCCGGTTCGTCTACGGTTTGCTCGAACGCTAAGACTAGACCTAATTCCTCATGGATGTTCGATCTGTTGTAACAACTTGCAAGCAAATATACTGAACATATCGATAGAAGCAGAGCCGGGCTCGTCTTTGCTCGAACGACGCTAAGACTAGACTAGTTCCCCATAGATGTTCTGTTACAACTTGCAAGCAATATATCATATCGCTAGAAGCGCCGGAGCCGGCCCGTCTTTGCTCGAACGACGCTAAGACTAGACTAGTTCCCCATAGATGTTCTGTTACAACTTGCAAGATATCGCTAGAAGCAGAGCCGGTTTGTCTTTGCTCGAACGACGCTAAAGACTAGTAGACTAGTTCCCCATAGATGCCGGTTTTGTTACAACTTGCAAGCAATATACGCTTTGGTGTTTCTCTTGTAAACTTTATTAATAAAAACGTCTTGTACAACGTCTCAGTGGCCCAAAAGGCCTACACATTTCACAGAGTAAAACTGTCTATATTCAAACTCAATGGTCGACGTTTCAAGTCTTAACCGATATTACTTTTAGTTACTTTACATTACAACAAGGATAAACCTTTTTAGCCATTCGAAAACTCTATATAACAAATAGAACTGCTATTTGTGGAGCAGTTGTAATTCAACTTTCATATAATAATTTTTTCTTTTGTCTGTCGATGTTGAAAACGCTTTGCAAAACAACATGGTTTCCTCTGCACTTTGGTCAGAGAAGAAACAATTTCGTGTACACTCAGTATAAACACAAACGATTCTGTAAATTGTCAGTTCCGTAGTTTTTAGAAGTTAATTCATCTTTTGTGTGGGGCTTTTGTTAAACAAAGCTCTTAATGGCTCTGCCGTCACTTTCTAATACCCACAGCACAGTTAGCTAGCTAACTCGTATCAAAATAACACAAATTAATAATATCGGCTCGTGAAAACGATAACGTATAGCAAATTTTCCTTCACACGTACGCAGCTCTCATAGATCGATATATATTACGAACACTACTCTTTCTGCTTCTCTAATTCGACTTCAGAGTTTCGTATATAATGAATCAAACCAATATTACTGAATTAACTCAGTTTTGAATTCGCTTAGAATCATAAAGTAGCTACAAAAACGCTAATTTGAACATAATTAAGGCTTTTCAAACCCTCTACAATGTAAAATCTACCAAAATTCCGGTTACACATCTACCGCCGTGTTTAAAAAGCGGAATGTTATTCAAATGATAAACAGCTGTATCAAGTAAGACCGATAAAATTAGTTCTCTAAAATATACTTGTTTTTCTATATAGCAATCTGTTTGTTTTTTTGTATTGTAAGACTTATGATATTCACCGATACACTCAACAACGGAGATGAACGGCACAAAAACGTTTCCCGTTAATTTAATCGCCGATTCTCGTAAAAACCTTAATCAATTCGTGAGTTCAAGGGTAAAATAGGATTGCATCTACAACTTTAAGACCAATTAGGATTTCTCGACACTTATCCACAACGGCTACACTAGTTACTAGTTATCTTTTTGCAGTTTTCACTGTATGCCTTGCGACGGAAGTTTACTACAACTCAGTTGAAGACTACAAGATTAGCCCCGTTACAGGACGAATTACTTTAGTTTTTGAAGACCTGACGACCTTTACTGTATATTCTTCGATAATGGATGGATCGGTTGGGCCGGATTTCCTTAAATGTGCCATCTTTCTCAATGAGAATGGGTGTTTAGACAATCCCACTAGGCCTGGCCTTGAAGAAGCCTTTATCTGTCAAGCACTCTTTGACAGTGACAGTGACGAAATTCGCCGTTACATCAGTAATGACAATTTGATCAATCAAAGGTTTGCGCCAGTAGGTTAGACTCTCCGTGGTCGATCGCCCGGCTTCTACCACGTTAGAATCGCACGCAGTAGTGGACTTAGAAAGGCTGTGGCTCACGCCGTTGCCCGTACTCCTCGCCGCAATACCAGCAAATGTTGGGAAGCTTGCACTTGTTACAACCTTCTCTCTTCTGTCATCGTTTTGCTTAAAGCTCGCTAAAGCCTTCGGAAGATCGTCATCGCGGACTTTCACCTTTTCTGGGATCATAATTCCCATGTTTAGCGCTGGCGGTGTGTCTGCGATCTGTTGATGTGTTGAATGTCCATTTGTACGACCAGATACTAAATTGCGGGGATATACTTCCTTAGTATGTCGAAACTGGATATTTGGTGTGTCGTACAGCATTGCCCCATCGCCCGGTAACGCAGCGCGATTTTCATGACCAACTTCGTCAGCAACGCGACGTACATGAAAGTCTCTGCTTTGAGTTGACGAGGAATTTACAGTAGGTCCAGTAAACTGGAAACCTTCGTTGATGGTTTTCGTAGAGCTTACCGTATTGAATGGTCGAGAGACCGATAAATTAAAAAGTTGCTTTGGGGGATCGGGAGACTCGTTTTGTAGCAAATCCCGTATATCACACGGTGACGTTTTGTCGGGTTTAGAAGCTGGCTTTGTGCTCCGTGAGGGTAAGTTACACTCTTGTCGGCCATTGGTTGGGGAAGTCCTGTCATACGTCTGAGCCAGCTCGCTAGTTGCTGCTGTTTCCTGTTCAATTGAAGGACCAGGAGATACAGACGAATACGAGCTAGCACTTGAAGTGTTGTTTTCGTCTGTTACAAGATCTGAAGTTGCGTCGAAACTGTATGTTGTTGAGTCACTACTTTCGCTATCACGAGCGCTTCGAAGACTTGATCTGGTTTGAGAGGAAAAGTCCCAATCATAACCATTGTCGTTGCCTTTGGTCGTGTAGGCAGAAACGGGTCCCTGTATGTATAAAATATCAAGATCGAGTTAAAAATATATTGCGAAAAAATAGTCACTACGTCAGAGTGTGAAATATAAAACAAAACATATGAAAACGTCGTTCGGAATATATTTCATTCGCCATTTTATACAATCAGTTTATATTGACAACAATTTCAAAATGAACCCACACACTAATAGTCTGTGATCTCGAACCATGACTCGAAATAATACAAGGAAAACCATACCGTATCGGATTTTGCCCGCTTAACCGTTGCAATCCCTCGTTGCCAGCGAGGTCTCTTTCCACGCCGCCTTCTGCTACAAACAATAAGTACATTTTAGAGTTCTTGGGTCGAAGACGATCACTAAAATAATAAAAGATCAAGGGATGACGACATACGCTTCTAATTTCGACGTGATCTTTACCTATTTTCAAACGCCAATATGAGTCGTCCATCGAGGATATTCTCGGCTGGTTCCCATGTGTTATTCCTTTAAGGATCCAGAAATCAAACAGTCAGTCTTCGAGCGAATGACAAACACTGTCTCTGCTTTGAAATGTGTGTACTTACTTGGCAGACCAGCCTTTCCATTTCACCAAATACTCTACTTGGCCCTGAACGAGGAAAAAATTACGTCAAGAAACCGATCTGGTATCAAATCGACAACACGAACACACATGACATTCACGAGAATTCTAACCTTTCGGGTTCTCTTCTTTAGGATACACTGAGCGGCGAAGATCCCTTCAGCACGAGGATTTGTTGCTGTTTCGGCTACATCAGCCTCCATGACTTGGTTCACCTCCATGGCTCTCTGGAGCTCGGCTCGAAATTCAATATTTACTTCGCCTGAGGGATTTTTTATTCATTCATTGAAAGTATCCCGTAATATTAACCCAAACAACATTACGTCATACTGTGGGCGAGCGATTGACTGACTCCTGAATGGCTGGTGGACTTTTCACTTCGATTTTTCAATAAATTCTAATTGGTTCGCGAATCTATTCTGGAAAGGTTTTAATCAACAGAAATTAGTCAGTTTGTGACAGAATTCTAAATCGAATGACACAATGTACCGATGAGGGAAAACTCTATAGCTTACAGGGGAAAAATTCGTGTTTTCGATCACGGATGGCTAGTAAACTGGACGTACGCTACCGATGGACTGGAAAGCTCCGGTAGTATCTCTCTTCATTCTGGACATTATCGAAACCGAGGACTGATAAAATAAATAGTAGTGACGTATAAATTCTATGTGCTTTTAGTGAAATTCGCTGCCCGATGTTTCGAAAAGTTGCACGTCATAGGCTCATACGTCACACTAATACAAGCAAGCCATCACAACGTGGGATGGAACAGAGTGGTCAGTTTAAGCTTCTTTATGTTGATAGATTGAAGATTGAAAATCCGATTGGAAGATTACCAGTTGAAATTAAGAAATGTTTTGAAAACCTGAGATTTTTTTACGGTAAACGAAACTTGTCAGGAATTGAACCAAAAAAAAATGCCGGAACCACATTATTTTTGTTCCAAAACACATTTTTCATCGAAAATACATTGAAAGTTTTCCAACCGCTCGAGCACCTCGAATTGTTTTTCCCCGTACATGGTCGAATTAAAGCGTTTTCGTCGACAAACTCCGTTTTCTCATCGTTAACCGACGTGTGGAGGGAACGTTTCGTGTAGAAACGTGCTGATTACACGTGATTACGCGTGATTTAATTCAACGTGATTACAACGTGTTACGTGCGACGAGCTCGTTAGAACTAGTCGCGCGTCTCGTGAACCAAAATGTCCACACGCAGTCGGCGTAAATCAAATGAACCATTTCATAGCTAAACTGACGCACTCGACATGATTTGGAGAAGAGTCGGCTGCCTTGGAAGACATGGGGATCTCGAGTTGCTCTTTCTGCGCGTGCGTAGTATCCGGAGTTTTTAGCATGTACGTCAGTCAAGGAAGCTTCAGAAAGGATTATATTGAGTACGTGAGCTTTAGGCTCATCAGTTAATAGTTCATTCCAGTTTTTTGAGATATAGTAAGAGATTTAAAAGACAAATTAATGTCAGTAAAAAAAATCCCCGCTTTCTTTCTCGGTCCGGTCGAGAGACTCATACCGTCTTGTTGTATACTGAAATGCACTGCAACTTTACAGTCTGTAACATTTCAGTCATATACTCTATGATACAGTCATTTGCAAAAATTCTGGCCGCCACGAAATATCAATATATCAATATATCGGGTGCATTATGGGTAATTAAATAATACTATTTTGAGTTTCCCAACTTATTAAATGAAGCAAAATGTATACACAACAAACGTAGGACTAAAATAAACATTATACTAAATATTTCTACCAACTTTGCTGGCGTTAACCCACTTTAAGGGGAAATTTCAATTATTTAATTACCCATAATGCACCCGATATATTGATATATTGATATTTCGTAGCGGCCAGAATTTTTGCAAATGACTGTATATACATTTCATTCATGATAATCTCGCTCTACATTGAACTCGATTGGCGGGACAAACTGTCCGGTATGGACCGCGAGAGGATCCTCAAACTCGCTTCGATCACTTGCACTCATAAGTCGGTGAGCGGAGCTTGAAAAATCCCGTTATGGAACGCGGTGGATGTCAGAAACTAACACTTAAAGATATGAAACATGTCGCTGTCTCTCCGGAGGCCGCTATTGGATAATAATAGTAATAATAGTAATAATAATAATAATAATAATAATAATAATAATAATAATAATAATAATAATAATAATAATAATAATAATAATAATAATAATAATAATAATAATAATAAAATAATAATAATAATAATAATAATAATAATAATAATAATAATAATAATAATAATAATAATAATAATAATAATAATAAATAATAATAATAATAATAATAATAATAATAATAATAATAATAATAATAATTAATAACAACAACTTTATTTCTTAAAAACCGTATTTAACTAGCCTCAATGCTTTTTATAAATATATTAAAAATTCTAAACTCTAAAACTAACCGAACATATTGGCTGAGGTCTCAGAGGAAATACTGACTACCAAACCGACCCGGAGGGTTATTTTGTCTAAGTTTGTTAACCAATCACACGGTTCAAAACGTTTCCGGTAACTACAAGAGGGATGTGTCATCACGCCAGGATTATATAGTTATTACATATGTAAGATATACATTTTTTCCTTTAGTTTTAAACATTTTCGATCATCATCAGGTTCAATGCTGGTGGGATGTGTATGTGCTTATGATATACTGAATTCCGCGCTAAATTGGTGTAACGAAACTATTTACATCCATATGTATACATCTACATTTATTTGTAAGACCTTTCATTTCATTACGTTTTTGGGCCGCAAAGTGTGCAGGTTTGACACAGTGAAAATGTGGCAATTAACGAATTCATTTTCACTCCCTCAACAACAAAAAAACTCCAAGTCATTATGTGTATGTATTTATGTCTTTGCATGATGCGGTGTTCTATGAAGTATCTGAAAGCAAATAATTTCCTGTTTCCGAGCGTCATTAACGGGACCAACTGAATACCTTTCTCCTCTCGTTGCCATGGCATTGTCTTCATTGCAAGTCGTTGTGAATCTGAATTCATCTCCGGCGCTAGCTATACGTTAATGGTTAAATTTAGCGAAGAATTAAAAATGTTTCACTTTCAGATATTATAGATATTGAAGAACGCTTATGAACGGAGGGGTTTGTTCGTCGAGTTGGGTTGTTTTGGCCGAGTCATTTGGACTGTCCTTCAACGATTCGTTTTGATAATTGAGAGCCAAGTCTGTCAATCCAAACTATTAAACTAGCTCCACAACTAACTGCAAGAACATCGTAAACGTTTCGAAAATGCGAGAACGTACCGAGTGGGCTGTGTGGTAACTCGACACTTGAGCTAAAGGATACGAGCAACACCTACGTACAACTCCGTAGATAGCTAAAATTAATATAAGATTTATTCAAATTGAGACTACAGCTGGTCGACGTTTGGTTTAGAAACGTGAGAAGAAAAACAAGTCCTAAATAAAGACTATTAAAAAAAGGACAATTAGACGGTTTTTTTTAATTAGATTGTATTAATAGTATTAGGATTGTAAATTTATAGTTTATATTGGTTAGTTATAGAGATAGAAATTGAGGGAAAGGGAAAGTTATTCTATAGTTATATTATAATAATTTGTTTCCATGGAAATCACCTAAGATGACGTGGGTTTCTTCACCAAAAAGAAAAGGGGGAAAAAGAGCCGATGAGAAGAAGCAGTTGGAGAGGAAGTTGTATAAAGCCAGATATTAAACCCTAAAATACATCCGATCAATTGGTTATTTTGATCGATTAAAATCCGATACATTTATTAGTTCAAATAAGCACAATAAACAATAATTCATTTCGTAAGTTTGAGTTCAGATTTATTTTCTTTTTCATTGTTATTATTATTATTATTTTCATTCTATTCGGCCTACCGCTGACCAGTACATTGTAGACAGACGTCATATACGTTTATACATTTCGATATTCTTTCCTTTCAAAATATCACCTTCATGTAGAATACTAATGTGTTTTGAAAACGCATACATTTCGATGCGTTTCAGCCTTGCGTCAGAATACAGGCGAGCAAAGCACGATGGGAAGATAAAGTACCATACCAAATTAGGCAATGTCCTTGGCATTAGAGGCAGAATGTTCGTACAAAATTATTCCCAATTTGAACAATACATGGACAACGAAGCCAAGCCTTTACAATGGAAACTAGCGAGTACACTAGTATGTACGGTGGTTCTTAAGTGACATGTGAAAATGTTAAAATTTCAGCGATGTTTTATCGACATTTGTAAATTTTAGCGACTTTTTTAGCGACATTTGTAAATTTTAGCGACTTTTTTAGCGACTTTTTTTTATCGCGGGCTGGACTGGGAAAATGGAATTGTACCACTGGGACTGGGATTTTGCTAATGGGACTGGGAATTTCAAAACCACTTTGGTAATGGGAAATAAAGCGTATTCATTGCAAAACTGCATATTATTATAAGCCTTATACATTTTTCATATGCATTGGTTTGCCGAGACAGTGTAGGAAGTAATTAGCAATACGCGTAAATCACAAATAGCTCTGGGAGAACGCTGGAAATAGCATTTCCGAGCCTCTAGATTTAACGTTCCCCACCACTTACTTTCCATTTGCTACGGCCCTGCAACGGTATAGTATCCTTGCTGCGATCGGAGACGAGGATGAACGGCTGCACATACAACCACAACACCGTCGCTCGGGAAGAATTTTCCCAGTCCAAAAAAATGTCCAATCCCAGTTCTCATTTTACCCCTTCAGGGGCCCCTTCCAAGTCCAAGGGGACCAAGATATCCGAACCTTCCGCCATTTTGAATGCACGTGTACCAAGAATTTGAGCCCGCGATAAAAAAAGTCGCTAAAAAAGTCGCTAAAATTTACAAATGTCGCTAAAAAAGTCGCTAAAATTTACAAATGTTGCTAAAAAAGTCGCTAAAATTTACAAATGTCGATAAAACATCGCTGAAATTTAAACATTTTCACATGTCACTTAAGAACCACCGTAAGTATGAGCTGCGTCGGTGTATAATGATACATTCAAACACCGTGAAAAAGAGTACTTAACTTTACTGACGTTTCGTGCCTTAGCCTTACTCCGACGAATTAGGGCTAAGGCTCGAAACGTCAGTAAAGTTAAGTACTCTCTTCTACGGTGTTATAGATTTCCTTTAACCATTGAACAAGCCTCATCAATGTCAGTTATACATCTATTTCAAAAAACGTTGTCGCATTCAAAGTAACAAGCATCAAGCCAAGACCGAAGTGAATGTTCAAATTGTGAACATTTTCACGTGCTTGTTTGCATATCACACTTCGTTCCATAGAAAATAGGTCTGATTTGAATAATTTGCCAACACAAAACCAGCATTCATTTCGGTCTTGGCTTGACGCTTGCTGCTTTGAACGCGACAACTTTTTTTGAAATAGATGTATCCTAACACGCGCATGTCAAGAGCCACTGAGTGAGGAACCTGTCCATCAGACTTCATTTTCAGCGGCCATGTTTTGTCCCCGATACCTCAGGCTCTCACAAGACACGTACGTAGAGCTTTGTGATTCGCTATCGTAATCTCGTGTAATGCTGACTCCACCCTCTGACAGACACTTCTTGGAGATGTATTTTTCTCGCTTAATGCTGACGTCCAAGTGGTAGGGTACGTCAGGAATCAAGCAGTCCAAGCATTTGGCTGTGAAAAACACCAAGTACTGGAAGACCAACACGAAAGTCAAGCGAACAGCGAGGACGTAGAAAAATTGACGGTCGTAACGATATGGAAACTTGGACTCGAAGTATTCTTTATATCTAGAGGTAAAAGTATCTTTATGAGTAATATAATAATAACAATATGTAATAATAATAATAATATAACATAATAATATGCAATAATAATATGTAAGAGTATGGTGCGTCGATCATATTTAGGTATGAAGACATTCAGTCCGGTCTGTGGCCGAAGGAAGACTGGGCACGAGTGTCATTACCATTGAGATAGCAATTCTTAAATGTAGGGGTATCATCCATACGAACCCCTCCCTCCCTCGCTCTGGGAAGGATCCTTACCTACAGTAAGTGAAGTTGTAAGACAAGTGTTGTTTGGGATTCCTTGGTATGGACAGTCTGATATGTAGGGGTACCATCCATACGAACCCCTCCCTCCCTCGCTCTGCGAAGGGGTATCCCATACGAACCCCTACAGGATCCTTACCTACAGTAAGTGAAGTTGTAAGACAAGTGTTGTTTGGGATTCCTTGGTATGGACTGAGGCTCGAAGTCTGATATGTTAAAGTACGAGAGACTGTCGTTAACGTATCCTTTAAGGGTTCCATCAGGACTATAAACGTACTGATAAACCAGTCTAAAACCACAAGGAAAAAACACGAGTTAAATAAATGAACTCAACTCAAATGAAATCAAGTAGCGTGGCTGAAGTACGTCACGCTGGTTTGCACGTGACGTCATGGCGGCCATGTTGGTTCCCGCGAGAACAAGGCATTCCTCATTAACTTCTCTTGTTGGTACACCAACCACACCACCAAATAACATGGCCGCGTCTTTGTATCCAGACATTGATTACAAACCAGAAATAGCTTACTTCCATTTACTGGTTTGCACTCAATCAATCCCTATGTTGGTGGTACAAGAAGCTAATGAGGGCTTTGTTATCGGGATCCAAAATGGCCGCAATAACGTCTGTTTTTCACTAGCGACACAAGCATAAACGTAAGCATAAACGTAAGCACAAACGTAAGCACAAACGTAAGCATAAACGTAAGCACAAACGTAAGGAAAAACGTAAGCATAAACGCAATCATAAACGCAATCATAAACGCAATCATAAACGCAAGCATAAACGCAAGCATAAACGCAAGCATAAACGTTAGCATGAACGTGAGCACAAACGTGAGCATAAACGTAAGCACAAACGTAAGCATAAACGTAAGCACAGACGTAAGCATAAACGTAAGCACAAACGTTAGCATAAACGCAAGCATAAACGCAAGCATAAACGTAAGCAAAAACGCAAGCACAAACGCAAGCAACTTGTGTCATGTGAAAATAGGCCCGAAAAAAGAACAAAATCCATTCTAGGCTTGTGCTTGCGGCTATGTTTGGTCGCTATGGTGATCTAGCTATGCTTGGTCGCTATGGTGATCTAGCTATGCTTGGTCGCTATGGTGATCTAGCTATGCTTGGCCACTATGGTGATCTAGTATCACGTGGTATACCTGGGAATGAATTCCGAGGTGAAGGCGATAACGAACGAATTGACGAGGATTGCTACTTTACTCATGATCTGTAAAATTCCCAGCCACGAGCCGATGTCTTGAGCCCTCTGTGCAACTGGTCTGCGGAAGTTCACAACGAAGTTAATGGCATCGATACGAAGTTCCAGGATGTTGTTGAGAAGAGCGAAGAATGGGGCGAGAGGGAAGGCAGCAACGAACATCGTCACGAAACCATACTGAATAACTGGAAAAAAAATTATAGTGAGGAGTGATGTTGGTCTTTAGGTAGACTTGCCACAAGTCGACCTCTAGTCTTTAGGGAGTGGATTAAGGGAGGGGAGGGTGATCGACGTGATCTTGGGGAGGGTGAGGAGTGATTTTGGTCTTAAGGAAGGGGATTAAGGGAGGGTGAGGAGTGAGGAGTGATCTTGGTCTTTAGGAAGAGGATTAAGGGAGGGGAGGGTGAGGAGTGATCTTGGTCAGAGGAGTGATCTTGGTTTTTAGGAAGAGGATTAAGGGAGGGGAGGGTGAGGAGTAGTCTTGGTCTTTAGGAAGGGGATAAGGGAGGGGAGGGTGAGGAGTGAACTTCGTCTTAAGGGAAGGAGGGGTACCTTATACACTGCACTAAGCAAAGTATATCCAGCGAAACTCGGCCTTGTAGAGAGATCCCTAAAGCGCAAGCGCATAAATAGGAACTCGTGTCATGTGATTGGTGAAAACTGTATCCCAGTTGGAAAACCTTTATTGATCCTCGTGCTCATGCTTATACTTATGCTTGCGTCAGGCGGCCCGTTTTCACAGTGAAATAAAACCTCTTGCGCAAATGCTTATACTTGCGTCGCTATAGAGAAAACCGCAGCATCAATCGATACTTTTGGTGTTGACATGTCGAGGACTTACCAACGTCATGGTACTCGTAAAACATCCTGAATTCAGGTTCAGAGTTGAGTAAGTAGTCTTTCTCCCACTGATCAAGTTTACCATTTTCTAGCAAGTTTCTCTGCTGTTTCCTATTCCACCATCTCTTTACACAACTGGAAAGTAAAAGAATCAATGAGAGAAGAAAGGATGGGAAGATCTAGAAAAGAAAGGATGGGAAGAAAAGAAAGGATGGGAAGAAAAGAAAGGATGGGAAGAAAAGAAAGGATGGGAAGAAAAGAAAGGATGGGAAGAAAAGAAAGTATGGGAAGAAAAGAAAGGATGGGAAGAAAAGAAAGGATGGGAAGAAAAGAAAGGATGGGAAGAAAAGAAAGGATGGGAAGAAAAGAAAGGATGGGAAGAAAAGAAAGGATGGGAAGAAAAGAAAGGATGGGAAGACAAGAAAGGATGGGAAGAAAAGAAAGGATGGAAGGGAATGGGAAAGAGGGAAAGTAATAAGAAACGAAAGTACAAAACTTACGGCACGACAAATTTCATGACCAGTGAAATGAGCTGTTTGCCGATGAGTATGATAGCAAGTTGAATACACAGTTCAATCAAGCAGCCAGATGGATCACACCCTTCCAGTCTCCCCCCAGCGATCCTATTGTAATCCCCTGGTTTACCGACGATCATGGTGTTCTTAAAGAAAGCAATGTAGAAAAGTGACGAGTACATGTTCACCGACTGGAACAGAAACATTTTCAGCGTCAGAGTGTCCGTGTACGCCGTTCTAGTTCGTGGATTTTCCCAGTTGGTGAGGGACAAGGCAACCTTGTCGTACAGGCAGCTAAGGATGGTGATGGCCAACAGGTTAATGCACGACGCAGTGATGGACGTGATGATGCGCGCTCCTCGGCGAACGCCTTCGTTTGGGTAGGCATACAAAGCGGCCGAGACAGCAGCTCGGTAGATGATTACCCCAGCAACTGCAGCAATGACTAACACCACCATGAACATAACCAAAGCCATCGAGCATGTCTGACGGATCAGCTGAGTGTAATACGGAATGAATGGCTCCAATACGCCTGTGATTGGATTAGGACGCCTTTCTTTGACAGCAGCCACAAATCTCGGCCTCATGGGCTCGAACGCCTCGTCGAAGTCCATCATGTCCCATTCGTACGCAAGACTTGCTTCTTTGCGCTTCCAGACCTCTAGGAACACCGCTGACCATAAAGCCATGAAGGCGGCAAAGAATACCGTCCCCTCGTTATCAAATAAGTGAGTCAGTCTGGCGTATCTACAACTAATCGTGAGACTCCAATAACTGCAGTCCACGTCGCACAGCGGACACATGTGAAATAGTTTCGTGTTGCTATTGTTGCAGATTTCCTGGGTGGGCACAAAGCTGTCTATGGAACCCAGTCCCCCAAAGAAAACACAGAAGCCCGACGAAGGCCGCGGCGACAAGCATGTAGTTGTAAATCCCCAACCAGGCATAGTACAGCGACACGCGAACACCAAAGTACTCCTTGATGGCATTTAAAGGTTGAAACTTGTACCACTGACTGAACGATGCCCACGAGTACCTCAGACCTTGCCGACGGGTCAAATCCGACGGGTCCGACGGCGGGATGTCGGGGATTTCTGGCGTTCCCTCGTGCAAAGGATAAGCAGCTATGTACGATTCTTCATAGAGAAGTCGGTTAATACCGAAATCTTCGGGCTCTTTGGAAAAAGAGCCCATGTCGATCAGCCATGAAACCATCCTGCTTCGATCAATGTCACTGAAGAAACTTTCTTTCTCTTTGATATTGAGAAAAAGATGTTGTTTGTCTACGTTGAAGAACGCGGTCACATATCGTTCGTCGTTCTTCTTGCCCCACGTGCGATGGTGAAATACACTCATACAGTCGTGTATACATTGGTACACTCTGTTCCAGCCAGTTCGGGCAGCGGGAGGACCGGGCTCTCTCACGGGCACGCGAATCATGATTTCCTCTGCGCACCTCTCCAGGACGTGCCAAGGTGCGTGAATGAGCACAAAGACTTTGTTGTATTTCTGAAGAAAAAGAGAAAAACAGCACGATGATAACCAACAAAAAGTATTTCTTCCCAACTATGCTTTCTGTTAGATAATAATAATAATAATAATAATAATAATAATTGAAATTTATATAGCGCTAAAATTATAAATATTCTAAAGCGCTTTACAAGCGTAACACCTACAACTACAACAACAACAACAACTTTATTTGTGCTCTCTTGTCACACCGCATGACAATATCCCCTATCTCTTCCTGGAAAACCTCGCATCTCCCATTGAATCCATTGAATACGGATATGAAACATTTGATATCAATCAATGCTATTTGTCAATGTACAGTCAAATCTCTCTCAGACGTCCTCGGAACCGACGGCTTAGGCTTAGTGGAAAACGGGCCAGTTGCGGGCCAGTTACGCGAATGGAAAAATATGTTGATCTTTGTGTTTATTCTTACGTCAGGCCAGTTTTCACAGTGACATAACACCTCTTTTTACACTGGGAAAAACGAACGAACGCTCTTCAAACCTAGGAAATTCATTTTTGGAAATGTCCAAAACCTTGGAAATTCTATGGAAATTCAACGCGCGCGCGCTCTTCAAGCTTTACTTTCAATTCTATTTTCAAGGTTTGAAGATCGTGCGTTCTTTTCCAGCTTTCGTCGGCTTTCGTGAAGTATTCAAAGGGTACTATCAGTAACTGTATTTGGCATCAGAGCTCCTTCCTTTGTAGTTATAATAACAATAACAGTATTAAAAATGTTTGTTAAAAAAATTCCTTGGCAGAGTAACTAACTGACTAGAGGGGTATTACACTAAATCAGTCAAAAGTATATTCTGCACGTACATTCCTTTATATACAATAAATGGATATGTAGTAAGGATCCTCTTCCTGGAAAGTCCTAGGGAAGGGAGATGATTGAGGTAATTATTGTTTTGAACGGCACGTTCTAAAGCCGATAAATTAGAGATTTTTGAGCTCTCACCTCGTTGAGATCAGAATTCACATGCTGCAACAACAGACCCTTTTTTACCAGCCAGGATTCAAAGTACTCTCGTTTATGACCGTTTTCTTTTTCCTTGGTCAGCTCATCTTCGTCTAAGTCTGTCCTTTCCTCGTAGACAAGCACAAAGTCGATGGCGAGACCCGACCCAACGAGCTGGGAGTCGTTGGAGTTTGCATTCACGGCACCGTTCTTTACTGCGGTGTCTTTCTTTCGTTCAAGCAGTTCAAGTTCATCGGAATTTGCCATTCTGAACGACACCGACTTCGAGGCCTTGTCTTGAACGGCTTTGACAAAACTTGCTGTCCGTGCTGGGTTGTTTTGCGGTCCTGGGATGGACGAAGCACTCGTGTGTTTTAGCGACTTGTCTTCTTGTTCTTCAAGGTCGCTTTCACCCAATTCAGATCTGCCATGATCAACATCCATAGTGTTAATTATATAACAAGTATTTGCCCACAGCAGACTACGTCGCGCCTTTGCGGTATTTGGATTCGGAATCCTTGTACAACTGACCAAAATGTGACATTGCCGAGCAACCCGCTAAAAAACCTGCTGTTTTAGACCAAAACATTTATAATCAACAAGACTGTCATGCATATTTAATACCACTGAGTAAAGTAAGTCAAAATTACTACACTAATAATTAATCCTTCCTGGAAGACTTTAATACGAAACGTTTGGACTTTAAAGGAAAGACTTACATATTCGTTCAGTTGTACCATGGGCGAGGAGGCCGGAGATAAAAGGAGGTTCCGTGCAGGGTGATTTACCGAAGCTGTTCCAAGTAACAAACTCTACCTGTTACTTCGTTGAGTTCAATTGGCTCCTCTTGATTACTATATACTTTAAATCGATTGAATTCATTATTCAGTTTAGAATTACTATTGGCGCTATATAAGAATAAAGTATTATTATTATTATTATTTACATAATATGATTGCTGTAAATTTGTAATAAATAAAAGGCTTTAGAACCTCTAAAGCCTTTTATTTATTACACATTATTATTATTATTATTTTTTTATATTTTATTTTATTAGGAAAACCAGCGATAAGATGCAACGAAACGTCGCATCTTATCGCTGGTTTTCCTAATAAATTGTCTATCCAAAGTCACTCTTATCATTATCATTATTATTATTTGTTTTGGGGCACAATCGACTTACACCTAATTTCAAAAACGTTGTCCAAATAGCCAAATACGAATTCATTCAAAAAGACAAAAGAAACAGTTCAGCTTGAGTGCACTTCTTTTGTCTTTTAATGAAATCCTATTTGGCTTTTTTGATTATTATTGGACAACGTTTTTGAAATTAGGTGTATATAAATTTAAAAATGTACATTTTACCAAAATCCTTTGCGAATCGAAATCAGTTCTTCCCGTATCTATGAACTTCCCGACACTTTCCCATGTATTTAGTTATGTATAGATATTTTTAGGTTTTAATTAGCATTCTAAGCGCTCTGATCATTGTTATGGATAGTGGGGCTATATAAAATGTATTATTATTATTATTATTATTATTATTATTATGAACGAAGCTGATTTCAGCTTCATACTTAGTTACAACTTTTGAAGTTCTCGGAGCTCTCTGTTGCGATGTTCAGTTTAGAGGGGTGACTTGTATTTGGCGCGCGCAGGATTGTGCTAAAATGTACATCTTTTTCTGTGATTCACTGCGGTATGCCGGGAAGGTACATTTTGCGTGAGTTGTTCTCGCACCACCCTTCCCTTCTAGAGGCTCGTGCTTGCATACACTACTTCTGTTAAGCTTCCCACTTTTCAAAAAGTGTGTCGTTCAGGGTTTTTTTTAGGTTACAGCTTCAATCAAAACCACAAAGCCGGGTTGGTTAATCGGTCGAGCGTGGCCCGGCAGTCATCAGGGTTCATTACTAGTTTAACCTTAATCGTTTAATACAGGTTCAATTGAGATCTGTATACCCCGACACTTTAACAGTTACATTCATGCGCAGTCCACACGGCTGCGTTTTCAACTGGTGTTTCAACCCACTGAAAACGCTACAAAACAAAACACTAGTCGTTGCTCTGTGGATGCTTCACAAGACGAGTATAAATCAAAAGCTTGCGTCCGGGCGAGTCTCCAATCTGCGCCGCTGTACATGTACTAGAAGTGCCACAAATTAACGTTTTGCGTCTGTGGCCAGACATAGTAAAAATATCGGACATTCTATCGATATGAAACATGCATGCATTCAAGAAAAGCTTTTTCTAAAGTGAATTTGTTTCCGTCTATGTTACAAGGCTGAAGACAACTCGAAAACTCAGTAGACCGATGTATATTCATATTTCATGAGTAAAACAGCGAAGACGGAACATATTCAAATCACGGTAATTATAAACACTTTTTGGCACTCTATTGGTGTTGAATTGTGATTTCTATGACTTAATTGAATTGGAAGGGGGGGAAAACAACTCTTTAGACGACGACCTCACGCTGGGAACGGCCACAGGAAAAAAATCCAACTAAACAGGTGCCGTCATATGAGGCGCAACTGAATACACTCCTTTGGTAAAATGCTTCAATTCTAAAACTATATACGAAACTATACGAGTGTTATTAAACACTTCAGAAATGGAAGACAGGGTAGTATATTACCATCCCTCCCCTAGAACTTGTCACGTGACAGACGTGTTGGTGGGACGGCAATTATAGTTGTACATGTCGGTATTTTAATAACGCGAGCTCCCAACGCCGTCCTATTAATACACTCTAAAAGCATAAAATTTCATACCATGAACTCGTATATCTTTCAAGGACTTAGAGGATCCACGGATCTCTATGCTTCGTTGACCTTTGAGACTAAAGATTCGGTTGTTTGGACTTTACTTCGGATCATTTGATATGTACAGACAGGACATCGGAACGTTCAAGGAAAGCCGGGGTTCACATGTTCAAGCCCCGGAACGAAATCACGATATACTTGCAGTAGAAACTACAGAATTACACTAACTATATCGTAGACAATCAGCCATACATATAAGTAACTCATAGCCTTCTATTTACCTGCGATTGTCTGTAGTTTACATGAGTTCTGTTTTTGTTGTCACGGCGCGTTGTAACAGACTCGGGTAATGGCATGTATCCAGAATGCCCAGCGGGCAGACACAATTGAGCCCCGGTGTTCAGCGGATAACTTCAGAAATCAAAATGGCGAACGTTCTTGTTCGTTTTGCCAAGATGAGAAATTGTGCTCGTTTGTGCAGGATCTATCATTCAAAACCATCGCATTTGTTGTTTTCGCTACGGGGAAGTGTGTCACTTTGTAGATACCAAAGGCGTGAGGACATACAAAGACATGCTTTGAATGCTAGAACTTTTTGTGTCAGTAAAACTGCAGCCAAAAACTGGAGACCATCGACCTCGACAGATGATGGTGATGATGATGATGATGATGATGATGATGAGTCAAAATACAGAACACGGCAGTCAAGGAGAAAGAGCAATAAATTGAAATTCAGTGCAGCTCAAAAGGGAGGAGGTACCATAGTCAGACCTTCCCGATACCTCTTCAATGACCTTGGGGATGGTGATGATGATCAGTGGGTTAGGCGGCCTTTAGATTCATCAGCATCAACAAAAAATCAGACAGAGTGGTATATCAAGCAGATGTTTCACTTGATGTCTGAAAACAAAGTGAGTAATGGTGTCAGAGTGAAGTAAGGTAACTTTGGTGGAGAGGTGAATGGGATGGTGTGACTGGGTTGCCACAGGAGTTGTGGCCTGCAAGGATACATGTAAGCTTATGTCATATGATTCTGACATGACTGTTTGCAGATTGATCAAGCTCAGGAATTATTTAACTCTATGAAGACAAAGAACATAAAACCAACAGTTGAAGTATTTAATATCTTGATCGCTGGTTATGGACGGATAGGGAAAATGAGAAAAGCATTTAATCATTACAACAATGTAAGTATTTAGTTTAATCAATGAAGAATGTACATTAATTTTGTACATGTTGATCTCATCCCATATTGTAAATATTGTCTTGTTTTGTAGTGATCTTCTATTTATGTCTGGCATGTACATTGTATTAGTGCTTGTAATTTGGGTTTGTAAGCATTCTCAATAGAAGCTGTTATAAAGAATTAATTCATATTTGGCATTATTATTTGGCCAGCTACTTCGAACACTGTACCAGCACTAGGCTGGTAGATCTCCAGCAGTGTCAGTGCACCTCCAATCCTCCCTCAACCCAGTGGGGAGGCTTGGGCACAAACAACACACCACTGGGCTGTAGTGTCATAGTCCTAGTCTATACCCAAAATTCTGATTGGTGAAAAGCTAAAAATACATGTACATTGTACATCATGTCGTACCGTTTTGATGGTAGTTGAGCTGCCTACATTTTTAGCTAGAACTTGCTACTCAAACACCTTTTTTAAAAACTTTTTATTGGTATTTGCTATCTAATAACGCCTTGACAAAACGCCTACTCAAACACCTATTGGCAACCCTGTATCTTTGTTGTTTCCATAGATTAAGAAGATGGGGCTTCAACCCACAGGACACACCTATACAAGCATGTTTAGTATCTGTAGTGAAATATCATCCAAAGAGCTTGCCTTGACGCAGACAATGCAACTTTGGGAGGAGTTCCAGACTAGCGTCAACTCCCACAATGTCAAGCCAGACATCATTACATATAACGCTGCATTAAAGGCTGCGGCATCTTGTCCAAGTTTCTCACTAGCAATGGACATCTATCATGACATACTCTCTAAAGAGGTTGAACCTGAAAGTCGAACATATTCCTCTCTTCTGTCGGCCTGTGTGGAACATTACGACTCGGATAAAATACAGTGGATTTTAAACGAGATGAAATCACATCATATCCAGCCAGATATATTTGTGTTCAATGCCATCTTGAAGGCTTTGAGAAACACCAGACGCACACCTAGCGATGTTAACAGTCAGGAAACGTCTGATGTTGAACCGACAGGGGAATACAACATGACGGATATTTTACCAAATGTCAGTTCGTCGGACTCATCTTCCAATGTGTTTACAGGAATTGAGGATTTTCTTCAGATTATGGCCATCAACGATGTGATACCTGATATCAGGACATTTCATCTGTTGCTTCAAGTGTCAGATGTGGATATCGACCAAGAGGATTACGTTCTTCAAGTTATGAAAGAGTGGAAGCTTAAACCTGATTTACCAATATTGAATGCATTAATCAAAGGAAGAGCTTTTTGGGGAGACATCACTAAAGCACAGGTACAAATGTACTGTATGTTTTCATTGTATGCTTTACAGATATGTTCATGGGCTTCCTGTGGCTTCAAATCCACAGGTAGCCCAACATTCCAAAAGCAAGTAAAGAATGGAATGCATTTGCTTTATTCACACAGAGGCCATCTTGGCATGAAAATGAGGTCACGCTTAGTAAATTCATTGTTTTCACTGATAGTATACACGTGTGACCTCGTTTTCATGCTAAAGGTACAAAGGTACAAACCAAGATGGCCGCTGTGTGATTTAAGTGAATTGGTTTTCTGTACAAATATTGACATTTATCTTTTTGCAGCAGTGATTTTAAAACAGATGGACTTCCTGTGGTTTCATTAACACAGGAAACCCAATGAATGGATTGACATGGTGTTTGTAGTGCTTTGACAGTTTGTATGTGTGCATCTATAGGAATACATTAAAATGTTCAAAGAGGAGTATGGAGTATTACCTGGTAGGAACATCTACCTTAGCCTTGCAAGGGGATGTAGAAAGAGTGGTGATGGACTTTGGTTATTGAAGGAGATGAAAGTAAGTCATTACCATATTTCCTCGTTTAAGCGCCCCCCCCCCCCCCCCCCCCCCTCCCCTGATTTACCCCCCCCCCCCCCCCCGATTAAACGTCTCTCCCAATTAAGTGCAGCATCTGATAGCAAAATTATTATTATTAATAATAATAAATGGCTTTAATAAGCACGAATAAACGCCACATTTATTCACACACATGCACAGTGGCACTTAAGGTAGTTCCCGCATAATGAATGACCAGTTTGCCGTATTTTTTAACTCGCTCGCTCCGCGTCAGTAGTATTTGTGCGCTATTGGACTTTTAGGAAATAGCGTTATAGAAATAAATTATTATTATATTATTATTATTATTTGTATTTGTGTTAAGCACAATAGAATCCAAGCAATATTGACGCGGAGCAAGCGAGTTAAAAAATACGGCAAACCAGTCATTCATTATGCGGGAACCACCTTAAGGTATCAGGGTACCCCAAACGACCATCATGCATGCAACACGCTCTAACGCGTACTCGTTACGTTAAAACCCATATAAAGTATACATTTTCTGAAAGCTGAATAAATGCAGAATTCAATAAAACAATTAGTTTTTAGAACAAAAATGTTCAGTATATTTTAAATAGGTAAAAAAGTTCTGATTTTCACATCACTATCATCGCCGAGGTCCCATACAGCCACAATTTATCGGAAATCCTCGACTAATACCTTTATAAGCTCATGAGATATAGCTTACAAAAAAGGTGTCTCCATTTATCGATAAATTAACCTGTTGCGTTTTTATACGGTCCTAAACTTTGAGCTCTGCAAAAACTGGAAAACACTTTACAAAACAAGTTATAACTTTCGAAGGAAATTGAATATTGAAATTCGGAGACACAATTTTGAAGAATATTTATTTGACAAAGTGTCTACCAAATTTCAGCTAAATCGGATTAAATCCCTTTGACCCGGAACTCAAAATGTGCGCTTGATTCATGGCTATTTTGTTTCCGAAATAAAGGCAAAAGAGTTTTCAAGTCAAGTGGCGCCTTTGTTTACACAAGCGTCCATAATCCAACACAAATATGTGATCCAATACCTGTTGACATATGAATGGCATTGAAAAGAAGATCGCCTTACAGTACGTAGCACAACGTGGCAGGAAAACAAAGTTACTGCTGGCGGAAAATACGAGCATTTTGACCGTGAGTGGTTTGGCATCGTTATTCAAGGATGTTTTGAGTGAGCAGTTACGATTTTTGGATACTTTCTTCGCATCTGAATCTTTGTGGAAAGTCTGTTGCGTGAGTACTGTTGACAGCTTGCTTGTCAACATCTTTTTGCATCAAATGAAACCAAAATTCGTTTTTGATTCTAACTTTTTAGGAAAAACATATTTTTAGATTCTGCTTTTTTGGAGATGATAGATAATATTCAATTTGATTTGATTGTCAAAAAAAATAAAAACCAAGGTTTTAGGGGGTACTTAATCAAAGTTTGAACAAGTTTTTTTGTTTTACGTATTAAATCATTTATAAATTTGTTAATTATTTGTCAATAAATGCAGTCCCCGAATAAGCGCCGCATCGAAAACCCAAAAAATTTAATATGCACCGTGTCGCTTATTAAACAAGACGCTCAATGAGCGTATACTCGGACATTATGACAAGTAGATCTCTATCTTTGCTCACCAACACACACCATCGGTAGAGCAAGCCACAGCCATCTCAAAATTGACAGACGAAGAGAAGAGACTATAGACCTTTTGCATAAAGCCACTAATCATATGCAGAGCAGATACACGCTTAGCCCTCTGACTCAACAAAACAAAAGATCTATCCAACGATGTCATTGTTTTATTGAGTCAGAGTGAGGCTAAGCTCTAGTCATTCTTCCGTGACAATCTCCGATACTTGACCCTGTTTTTTGATCATATACATCCAATGCAGGTTATGACAATGACAGTTGCGTGACGAGGGAGACTATTTGTCGGTGAACATAGATAAAGATCTCGTACGTATGGTTCGGATATCATCGCCCCCGTTTTCAGCCAATCGAAACCCTGGAACAGACATTCCTGACCGATACGATCACATTCTTCGCATTCCGTGGCCTAACAAAAAAATAAATAATAAAAAGAATGCCCATTTTATAACTCAGACTTCCTCCGGAAGTGTCCGAGTAATAAACAAGTAAATACGGTATAGTATTCATGTAGAAATGAACTCATTGGTTGATGATAGGGAATAGTGGTGAAACTAGTAGAGACTGTCATTTGTTGATTGACAGTTGCATTCATGAAATTAATGTAACATCATCATCATTGTCCTCTGGTCATCATCAGTATCATCACCATCATTGTCTCTTTACCATTGTGATATTAAGTTTCTTGATATTTAATATAGATATTTACTATAGATATTTTTCATATATTTTATTATTAGTAATATTGTTAAGCGCTATTGGTTTCTTAGTAGAGATAACAGAGAGATAACACTATACAAATAAAGATTATTATTATTATTATTAATATAAAAGTTATTATTATTATCAGCACCATCATTATTGCTGTCCCCAATCCTGCACTTGACTTCGAGTACCGATAGTATTAATTCACTTAGATTTACATTACCATCATCACCAGTATCATATCATTGCCACTGTCATCATAATCATGATCATAATGACAGGTTGGTAATAGTTGCAGGGATATGTTCCTGATGTCGCAGTGTATATGAAACTGATCAAGAATGCAATGCACCACAAAGCCTTTCAATACCTAACAGAGCTACTCAAGGTTTGTCATGCAACTTACATGTACTTACTATTAGGGAGCTTAAGCAGCAGACGTTTTTGACAACGCGGACGGCGCATGCACTGACGAATAATGTTTGAAATGACTGTTGAAGTCCGTGACGGCAATCTATGATGTGAAAACAGGTGAAATTGTAGATTGCCGTCACGGACGTCAACAGTCATTTCGAACATTATTTGTCAGTGCATGCGCCGTCCGCGTTATCAAAAACCTCGGCTTCTTAAGCTCCCTATTCATTTTGAGATATTTTTTACTGCATGTTCAGTTTAGTTTAATTTTTGTTCAGTTTTTTTTTGTTCATAGTTTTAATTTTTCATTTGAACAATATTATTGATTTTGGAGAATGCGTTATATTATTAAAGCATTATATTATTACTCCTGGATTAGTTTGATTTCTTCCAGTGCAACACACATTATGGCACTTTCAGTTGGAGGAAGGGTAATGGGTTGTGCAAACATCAGGGATGTAGGGAGGAGGGGGCACATTTACAGTTTTGTATGGAAATGAGGTAAATTTTCTGGGTTTACCTCAGCGTAACTGACGTCACTGATTTTTCTCTTCACTACGTTAATCAATCACTTTGTTCTAAGTTCTCTAAACCCTTTGAGTACTAGATTGGTGGATCGATGACTCCATACATGTATAGCAATGAATTGTTCTGGTTATTTTTAAAATTTTGCAGTGCATCTTATACCCTGGTTATGTTGTCAAGCTGTTACCGTTGATCACTTAATTTCCCACTTTCCAGGAAATGAAGAAAGACCAAATCAAACCTACAGAGAACATGCTTCAGCTTCTAGAGAAGGCTGTGACACCGTACTATGGGAAAGACTCAAGACATGTTCATGTAAGTATGTAAATGTATGTCACTCATCATATGGTTTCCTAATGCAATTTGGGATTAATTTGAATGTTTTTTTCATACATACATACATGTACACTTGGAAAATACACTCAATTTGAATCATTGAGTGTATTTTTCAAGTGTATGTATCAATCAATCAATCAAACAATCAATCGTTTATTTAATCACGTTACGTCAAAGAGCAAAAGCTCGTTCAAAATACGAACGTGTATGAAAAACATGTATGAAAAATACATTCAAATTATTATTATTATTCCTAAATTGTACCCAAAAGCATATGATTACCTAGACTGTTAACAGTCATACTCTTCCCTCCTACTCTTCCTCTCCACTGTCCCCACCTCAAACTAGTCCCCATTCTCCTCACTTCTATACCGAGTCGTGAGGGATAAGGGGACTGTTAACATTCTAACTCCTCATGATTGTAAGCTGCTTGGCTGCCATGGTCGCCTTAGTATCATATGCAGCCTGAAAAAGTCCTTGAGACAATGTGAAATGTGTGCTACATGAGAACAGCCATTATAATTATTACCGGTAGTATCTATACTAATGCTTCTCTGTGAAGAGTATGAAATGGTTCTACCATGTAATCACGTATGTGAGGTTTGGTTAACTTCAATGGGCTTGTAACACCCGCCACGTGACTTTTTAAATTTTCACCGAAGACAAACGAAAAATAACATAACTTGAAAGAGCATACTAAAATTAGTAAAAGTTGAAAATTTGAAAAGAATCAATACAGAAAAAAGTTAACGGTTCAAAGTTTCCCGCTTTGACAAGGATTTGTATGAGTTTTTTTGGAAGGCAAGCTGTTGCCTTCCAACATACATTCTGGACAAAAAAGGCAAAGTTTGAATGCCTGTAACTATTGCCCTATTTTTAATCTCCCTTCAAACTTTCCACTTTTACTAACTTTAGTATGCTCTTTCCAGATTTTAGTATTTTCGTTTGTCTGCGATTATGAAATTTAAAAAGTCACGTGGCGGGTGTTAAAGCCCATTCACACATAACCACAAATGTATGTCTATGACAGCTGTGGATTTGTTTGACAGAGTGACAAGCAAAACAAAAGAGATCTGAAAAAGAAAGAGTTTGTTAGAAAGCAACAACTTGGATTCTATGGTTTTTACAAAACATGGAAATATCAAATGAGTGTGAAAGAGGAGGAAAAGACAGCACGGAAAGACCCGAGTGACAAAGATGACACGACCTATGAGCACCTCTAATGATATGCACTTTATTTATCAAAAATATTTTGGTTGCAAACGATATACATTGTATCGGTGTTGATATATCGCCCATTTGCAAGAACAGTGCCAGTGAGCTGTGATCAAAACCCAAATTCCCCTTTGGAATTCAAAGAGCCTAAAGGAGAATTCAGACTTTGACCAGAGATCACTTACTGACCCCTTTGATATTATAGGCCAGGATATTTTTGTCCACTTTTTTTATGCTTATAAAATATTATTTAGAAAAATCTGTATTTATCAAAGCTAATAAACAAGCCACGTGCCAAAATACACAAAAAGGCTTCTATTTGCAATCATGTAAAATTATTACAGGATTGCATTAATAGCTACAATCAAATGTTTTGTTGGAGAGGAATTACGTGCAGGGTTTATCTTGGTGTATTAAAGAACCTCACAACTTACGTAACCAATGTTTCTCTTCACTACATGTATCATTCACTCCGTTTTACATTCTAACGATCTCTAAACCCTTCGATTACTGGATCGATGAATCCATATATCGATGAATTGTTGGAAATTAGCAATAGTGTTATAATATGTAAGGTTCTTACACCAAGGTCATACCAGGCATATATTACTTATATTATTAAGGCTTATAAACAAGCCGAATGGCAGTCCTTCCTCAGACTTCATAGTGCATTGTGTTTGAATGACTCTGAAAACATTCTCAAAAGTGTAAATGCATTAGAGGTACATGTATTAAGCCTACATGCTAAAACACCACCTTTTGCCTGTTATTTAAAGAGTGAATACTTGTCTTAGTAAATAAATTACACAGGTGATTATAGAAAATCAAGCGTGCTGATTGGTCGAGAACTTCGGACTATTTCTCGATAGTTACCTACAGCATTTTGACAAAATGGCTGCCAGCTTTTGAAATATGAAATAAAAATTGTTTTTCTTTAAAATGCTTATTTATTTTTATTTTTTCAAATAATCACCTGTGTAATTCTACTAAAACAATTAGTCACCTCAGGCTCAGTGAATAGCAGTGATAATAACCGAGACGAAATATTCACCTCGCCTTTGGTGACTAATTGTTAAATAGTGCTGCCAATTTATAAACCCAGTGTTTTCCTTTTTTGTGCACCAAAGAAAATGTTATCATTATTCCTTGGTATATATTGTCAGAGTTCTTATTGTTGTAGCTATCTAAAAATAATAATAAAATTGAAGGGCTCCCTGCAAGTTAGAACAGCGTAAGTGACTTGTGATCAAAATCTAAATTCTCCTCAAGATTCGTTTCGAGAACTTCAAAGGAGAATTTGGGTTTTGATCACAAGTCACTTACTCCATTCTTGCAGGGAACCCTTCAACTGACGCAATGATGATGTCATAATAAAAAGTTACAATTGCAGGGGTCCCTACAAGAACGGAGTAAGTGACTTGTGATCAGAACCCAAATTCTCCTATGAATTCTGAAATTCAAAGAATCTCGTGGAGAATTTAGATTTTGATCAGAGATCACTTGCGTTGTTCTTGCAGGGAGCCCTTCAATTGTTTCTATGCAACCTCATCCCCAGGCCATCTGCTATATGTTCCCTGGGGACTAGGCATATTTACTACTGCATTTTAACTGCATGTAAATAATATTGAAATTATTATTGTCACTGTAGATAGGCATCATACATGTAGTACAGTAAGTGCGAGCTAGCTCTAATAAATAATGTTTTACATATAAAATGCTTCAGTGAGAAAATTCCTTGGAATTAGTCTCGTCTGGTAGCCTTGGGGTTTATATTTGGAACCAATCCACCAATCACAGTGGGGCTTTTCGTATATGTAAATCAGGTCGCCACGTTTAAATCCAAGCTCGTCCTCAGCATCAGGTTCGCAATCCCACAATGCTTGGTAGATACAACTGTAATTGGTCACCTGTTTTTTTCTGGTTCTTCTTCAGGGGGTGGGGGACCTTTGCTCTCTGCTATAGTCTCAAGGGGTGGGGGTGGTGGGAAATCTTCTGAAGGCTCCTGCACTGGTATATCAGGTTCTTTTCTTTGCACTTCTTGAGGAGTCCTCCTTGTAGGGATGATTGGTTTGGGAGTTTCTGCTTCTTTGGGGGTGGGGGGAAGGGGGATTTTAGCAGATGTACGTGGTCGTGGTGTCAGGGGAGGGGAAGGTTTGGTTTCATTCAATAGTGCATCAGGCTTGTTTCTCTCTGGAATTAGAGGTTTAGAGTCTACTGCTATTGTCACTGTGGTCACTGATTCTACCAAAAGAAAAACACATTTACTGTTAGTACCACATTCAATAGTAAACGGTTTGAACCCAGGAATTATTAGCCTCCTTTGCAGACGCTTTTAATGTCGCGTTTTTTTCCCCTCTCCAACAAGCTTGTTGGAGAGGGGGGGAAACGCGACATTAAAAGCGTCTGCAAAGGAGGCTAAGGAATTCTAGGTACAATTTGTTTGTAATAATAAAAAAAAAAATTTATTTTAATGAACTTGAATCACTGCTGGAACAAAAGAAACTGAACCAATGATGATGTCTTGAACCCAATGAAGAAGTCACTAACAACAGTCTTTTTAACACTCACCCAGGCAATCACACACAACAAACTGAACATAGAGTCATTTGAGTGGGAAGTAGTTACAGTTCATGCAGTGGCTGTGACCAAGCATTCTGATTGGTTGAGCAACGATTTTACGTGCTGTGATTGGTGGAATAGATGTGTTCGATTCCGTACCGTGACTGTAACTCTGTGCAGTAGGTTTCCCACTCATACGAAAACAATTTGCATTTGATCATATCCAATTGTGAATTTGCACCATATAAGTATTAAATTATTATTATTATCATTATTATAGGTATATCAGTATCAAAGAACAAACCTTGCATTCCAGAAACTCCCACATCATCATAGAAATCCTCATCTTCTTCAGTAACATAAGGAATCTCTGATGGGGGTCGTTTTGGTATTGCAGGCTCTGATGGGGGTCGTTGTGGTCTCTCAGGCTCTGATGGGGGTCGTTGTGGTCTCTCAGGCTCTGTTGGGGGTCGTTGTGGTCTCGCAGGCTCTGATGGGGGTCGTTGTGGTCTCTCAGGCTCTGATGGGGGTCGTTGTGGTCTCTCAGGCTCTGATGGGGGTCGTTGTGGTCTCTCAGGCTCTGATGGGGGTCGTTGTGGTCTTGCAGGCTCCGTTGGACGTTGTGGTGGTGCTGATGAAACACTTATGCCATCTTCAGGCATTTCGTAAAATTCATCACATATTTCAACTGTATCACTTGGGATTGGTTGAGGTTTAGGGTAGAGTGATGGCGGTGGTGATTCTGGCTGCGTTTCCTCTACAGGAGCCTCGTAAAGGTCTGTAGTGCCTTCTTGCTGTGTGTCTGGTGCATCAGATGCTGAAGGAATTTCATAGTCTATATCCTCCTTACAACTTGAAGCTGTATCTTGTTCGCCTTGAATGACGTCATCGTAGATTTCCCCAGCTACTTCTGGTGTAGTCTCAGACAGACTTGTCGTGTCTCCATCACCGTCTGGGATAATCCGTAACTTGTCGAGAATTTCACTCTGGCGGTTGGTAATGTTACTGGTATTTGATGCCATCTGAATTGCATTCATCCATTTAACTACATCTTCTTTTGATTCAGCCATGAACTAGATACAGAAAAACATAAATTATAGTATCACAATCTCTATGGCTATAATTTCCTGAAAAAATAAGGATGTTCTCCAAGAGACCAAATAGTAAGGGGTTATCACTAGTATCAACAACATCCCGGTGGGTGCTAGTCTTGGGTTCAGCCCCTGACCGGACCAACACTCAGGGCCTTAATTAATATTGAGGTGCTGCCTTTGTTATAATATAAATAATAATGATAATAATAATAATAATATTTATTTATTTATATAGCGCTATTTCCGGTGGTCCAATAGCGCTTTACAATGTATAAAAATAATAATAATTAATTAATTAAATAATAAATTACATTACATTTTAATATAAATGTTTTTTTATTACTTTTACCCACTTACAATATATGAGCGATCTTGTTCTCTGGTTAACACAAATGCTTTATTAGTTTTGGTAGTCTTGTGGAGTGTCACTCTGTATCCTGGAAGTATGACTGAGCCCTTTTGGGAGGGAGAATTGTGTCCAGTGTAGTAGTACATGACAAAGCTTCTAAGAACACAATAACGTTTCTGCCATTTGCTGCCAATGTAGATGCCTTTCTTCCTCTGCTTGTAAAGATATCCTACAAGGGAATAATGACCAATAGGACAGCGGTTAAACCTACAACAAATATTGATCACCTTGAATAAAGTGCAACAATGCAGCATGCAGAACTAGATTATATACTTGGTTTAGACGTAGTACATATATTGCAATAAGTAGTACAGGGCTTTGGTTAGGTTTTAAAATAACAGGGACAAATGTGTTTAGTAACAGGTACCCATTAATATAGACCGAATTCAATTGCCATTGTTCTGGACTGACTAGACTCGTGTTCATGTGGAAACACAAATTGTCAAAAGCATTTTCACCTGTATGAGAGGCTATAGTCAGTCCAGAACAATGACAATTGAAATTGGACACCATATTATTGCATTCGGTCTATTAATGGCAGCTAGTATAAAGCATTCTTGGCATTTAAGGAAAAAAGACGTGTATATAGTTATACATTGTAGAATGCTGGCAGCTTGGAAACTGTACAATAATCATGTATTAATTGTACCTGTCCTCAAAGTGCTTGAGTTGAGAATGCTACTACATTTTGCCACTTGTTGCAAAACAAAGTTGTATCTCCATCATATAAATTAAATTGATTGATTGAAAATGCTACTTTTAAGTTCTGCTACCTGCAGCAGCTTCTTGCATCAAAGAAATTTTTTACAAGAACAGAGCGTAATCTCGCAATCTGATTGGCTCTCGGCCATTGTCAATAAGAGTATAGATACGTGGAATGACGAATCACTTGCACACTGAGCTAGCCAGCGCGCGCTTGAAACATTTTTTCTTTCAAACTTTTTCCTTGTCTTTAGATGGTTTTTTTTACTTAATGTTATTGTAAAAAAAAAAATCACAAACAGTTTTCCATTGTCTGTACTCTAGCTTATTGACAATGGATTTGACGTCACAAAAGAGTACAGACAATGGAAAACCGCTTGCAATTTGTTAAGTGTACTTGAAATATAAGTATAGACAATAATACTGTACCTGTTAGAATAACTTCTTCAACATCTTCGGGCTTGATTGGTTTTGTGAGGCTTTCCAATTCCTGTGTTACAGACCTATCGCGAGTCTGAACAGAAGAGTCTAATGGTTTCTTATTTTCATCTATGTGCTCCTCAACACCATCATACATGTCTTCAACTTCATTTTCATCTGATTTTGGAATTTGGTTGGTTGGTTCTGCAACTAATGATCATGGTGCGACAGAAATTATTTTTCTAACAGCTTTATTGGGAACTGAGGAAAGGTACAGCCATTCTTGGTCCGGCGCTTATAGATTAATTCCGGTTTTTGTAGCATGAAGCAACTTACTGTAGAAGTATTACTATATACTCCCCCTGGACCAGATGCTAGCCAATCACAGGTCACCCCCCAGTATTTAGTTACATGTAGATTGCTCTCACAATTTGCCGGTACCCTGCAGGTACACACCTGGGTGCAGTGTGAAAGTAGACTCTTCCATAGAGCCCCTGCAGCTCGTCCGTTACACTCTCCACGCTAAGGGACTGTAATGGTACAATGGTAGCGTTATTCTGATTGGCTGGTAGACCTGATCTACTTATCTAGGTTCTTATTGGTTGATTAGGACGACTGTTCGTTTCGGTACCGCCAAGACATCATGGATTACACGCCGGGACTCGACGGCAATTTGGGTAGAAATTATGTTGGATTATTGCAAATTTCTCGCTAACATCGAGACAAATTAGACCTTAGTTCAGATGCAGTGCTAATCATGAGCCATTCTCATTTCAAACAATAGATAATAAGGCGGCTTCTTTTGAAGTAATTAAGAATGGCTCTTGGAAAGTACGGCGTTTGAACTGGGCCTTAGGTATGGATGGAAATAGAGCAAATTTATCGATCTAGCCGTCTTTGGGGATGATAGGTCTTCGGATGAATTTTCTACGGAGATAAAAGCATTCGAGTGATCAGGGGCACTCGCCATGGAGCTTATTTAAATTTTCTGCCTTGTCATTTTTTTGCTACGGGGATGGATCAGATGGCTAAAAATTCCACTAAATGACTCGTAAAAAGACCACAAAATAAGTGTAAATAAAGGTGAATGTATTTATGTATATATTTGTTATATTTTAGTTACTTATTTTATAGTTGGTTCGTGTTGATGTCTCACGACTTTACTGACTTACCATAATAAATGTAGATGAATGTCTGTTTATTGACTTAAATGTCTTTACATTGAGATTGAGACATTAAAAAAATACTCCAAATTTTGCCACAACTATCCTTTCGGCATTGTACCATTACAGTCCCTAATTAGCATGGAGAGTGTAACAGCCGAGCGGGGGTCAGAGCGTGGAAGAGTCTAGTGTGAAAGTAAAGTGTCTTGCCCAAGAACACAATGTGGTTAGCCCACCACAGGGATCGAACCCCAGGCGTGGCATCCTGTAGTCCGATACAGTAACCACTATTGGTAACACCTTTCACTTTATTGGTAGGGAAAGTTACCCAAACAGGAGGGTGAAAGGTTTAGAAAAGTTTTCACCTACTTTCATAATCAGTATCTTCCGTTATTTCCACGTCATGAATAGAGGCTTCGTCATAGTTCTGTTCCTCTGGAACTGTGTCGTCATATATTTCTTCGTTATCTTTTGGTGTTTTGTCAGCTGCGGCCATGTCTTCGTAATTCTCACATGGGCCATCATCTTTGCTCTCTTGGGAAACACCTTCCAGTTGCATTGTAGAGACGGGACCGCCTGTGATAATGAAATTTTATGTTCTCTATTGAAATGTACTGATAATTGTAGTTAACCCTTTATTGTCAATACATGATCTTTCTTTTATTGCTTGGGGGGGAGGGGGGGGGGGGGGGGGGGGGGGGGGGGGGGAGGGGGGGAGGGTGGGTATTCCTGAACCCCCCCCCCCCCCCCCCCCCCCCCCCCCCCCCCCCCCCCCCCCCCCCCCCCCCCCCCCCCCCCCCCCCCCCCCACCCCCCCCCCCCCCCCCCCCCCCCCCCCCCCCCCCCCCCCCCCCCCCCCCCCCCCCCCCCCCACCCCCCCCCCCCCCCCCCCACCCACCCCCCCCCCCCGCCCCCCTCCCCCCCACCCCCCCCCCCCCCCCCCCCCCCCCCCCCCCCCCCCCCCCCCCCCCCCCCCCCCCCCCCCCCCCCCCCCCCCCCCCCTGTGGGGGAGCCCCCCCTACCCCCCCCCCCCTGCCCCCCCCCCCCCCCCCCCAAAAGAAGATTCTGAACCCCCCCCCCCCCCCCCCCCCCCCCTCTCTCTCTATATATATACATATATATACTGTACATAATGATTCAAGATTTTCCTAGATATTTTACCACTATTTTGTGCTTGTTCAACTTCATCTTCCCGCACATCATCATAAAAATCTTCCTCTTCATCATCTTGCGTTGTTTCTGGTACTGTTGTTGTTGGCAGTGGTGGTAAATGATTGTTTTCATGGATGACAGTGTCGCTTCTCTTTGTCAAGCTTTTCAGTCTGATTTCCAATTGCTGCCTCTGTTGTTCAGCCTTATTAGAAAGTCGCTCACTTGAAAGTGTGACAGAGATGAAGTCTTCAGCATCTGTGAAAGATTCAAATATGAATCAGATTTAATTTGCATACTGTGTTTATGCTTAGGTGCTTGAACATCAGAAAGCTGATTACAAATATACTTCAAGTACTTTTGCATAATTAAGGCACTCATTTTGTGGAATGTTTTTTGCATTTATTCGTTACATACAAGTATCACAAATATATTTATATATTGTATTATTGTATTTATTTGTATTGTTGTACAAGTACAGTGTATCACTCATGAGTAGAAGTCAGCAAGACAAAAGTACCCTCTGTCCTGGCTGGAACATTAGCCTATTTAAAGGGGTATCGAATGGTCAAGGCGAGACTTTGCGAGACTCTGAGACAAGACATACATGTATTTTTTTGTGAGCCCAAGATGCTTTTTCATCGATTTCCTTTGAATATTTTCAAAATGAGACTCTGAGATGGCTTTTTGCACAAAAAAATGAGACTTCGAAACCCACGAAATTTGACCGAAATTTTGTGAGACCATCCTTTAATTGTTAACTTCTACAAAATGTCATCATTACAGACCAGTGTTCAAAGTTTTGGGTTCATAAGTGAGAACCATGCATGCAGCCTGCATGTGACTAAGAGGTACATGTATCCTTAAAAATGCTGGTGAAGTTCATACATTTATATATAAGGTCCAAGCCAAGTACTTTTCTGAAGTTTCCATTTATACTTCAAGCTCTCGATTTTGTTTGGAACTTTTATTGTTCCGGTAGCTTGTAATTCAATACAACTCAGATACTATAACATTGTCATTACAAGACAAGTACTTCTGTGTGATATTTAATTCTCTAAGTTAGATGATACATGTATATGGATGGTGATATTTATATAGAGTCATTTTTGTATGAGTGGGAAGTAGTTACGGTACGGTTTAATGTGCCGTGCGGTGACCGTATCGCGCCATCTGACATCGTGTACGTGGTATCCAAAGCATTCTGATTGGTTGAGAAATATGATTTTGCGCACTGTGATTGCATGGTTGAATACAATGTGTTTGATTCTGTAGTTCTGCCACGTTACTCTGACCCCAGGTATTATCTAGAGTCAGCATTAGAAAGTCAAACCCTCACTTTCATTTTTCTTTTACATAGTTGTGATACTATAAATATTGATGACTAAAAAAAAGGATATTTTGTTTTTCACTTTACAACAGACTTGCTAAATATTTTTCATCAAAGCTACTGTAGATTACAATGATCAAAACTAAATTATGCATGCATAATTATATATCACACTTGACTTCAACTGATTTTAAAATACTCTTAGTTTAAAAAATCTTCTTAAACCAGTAATATATTGCACGTCATACACCAGTAAGAGTTATGGCTAGATGCAGAACGTAGTTGGACAATGTACATGTAGTGTTGACAGATGATCCACAGGTTATTTTGGGGAAAGTAAATCTTTGATATGAGAGAATGTGATTATCTAAATACTATGTGTGTGTTTTGAAACCAAATAATAAATCCTTGAGAAGATATGAACCTTTGAAATTGCACCAAAACAAGGCTGGTGAGGACTCACTTGAAAAATACAGCAAAGAAGCTTTCCAAGAATGTTTATTTCTACTGTAGGTACTGTTTTAGATGACATGACAGTGATCATTTGTACCAGAAACATTTCGTATCCCCCCTCCCCAATTGACTGGTGCATTACCGATAAGCTTAAAATATTACCAATATAAATTTGATAAAGTTTGGTAATAACTTGCGTAGCATCGTAAAAACTAGACAGTTATGATTATTCAATGTGGGTTACAAGTTGGATTATGAAGTTTTGACTGTCCAATTTCAAATTGGACAGTCAAAACTTCATAATCCAACTTGTAACCCACATTGAATAATCATAACTGTCTAGTTTTTACGATGCTACGCAAGTTATTACCAAACTTTATCAAATTTACTGTAATATTAAAGCAGTAATAATATTATCGTTCGAGATCCCGGAAGTCAAATCGCCGCTCAGGAACTGAAAGTACAACATAACATTTGCCGTGATTTCCTCGAACGGCCATAAATTGTAGGATTTGAAACTGTTACCTTTTAGGGCTGATAATAGATCTTCACGCCTCGGCTCCATTTGCAGCTAAAACTGTTCTTAACAAAGTAAACAACTGCAGAATATACGTAGATGCTCAACATTCCTGTCCGATTTTCAAAGAGGAATAGTTGTCTGCTGTGCCGTGCATTATGGGAAAACAAAATTAAATATTTCCGGGTTGTTCTAGTTAAGTGGGGTTCCTGTGGTGATTGTTGCACAGGGAACCCGGTCTCATTTAGAACCGTATTCAGGGTAGGTCTCGTTTGGCAAGTACCGGTGGCAAAACACTGAAAACAAAGTAAATATCCCAATTATATAGTCTTCACCATAAGAAAATACTTAAACTCCCCCTCCCCTCCCCCCCCCCCCCCCAGCCGGGGTTGGGTTGTGTGTGGGGGGAAGTGAGGGGAGATGGATTGTACTCCGCCGCTCGGACTGGAAACCCCGTCATGCTTTGAAACACTAATTTCAGTACGGTATATCATCACATTACGTACTACGGTATCTTCTTTGGGAGAAGCACTAGGGATTGGGGGGGGGGGGGGGGGGGGGGGGGTGGTTAAAAACAGGGAGGGGGCTTAATAATAAAAATCAAAAGGGGGACCTATCGGGTTTACGGTACCGAGGTGTATAACACCCCGAGTGTTGCCGTTTTATCGCTATATACTGTTTACACCGGTAGATTAGACGGTAGATTACCGTCTTATACTCCGATTATTGATTCAATTCCTCTAGTGATTTTCGCTATAAATATAGGCAAGTGATATTTTGTTGGAAGCATAGGCCAAGGTTTGAGATAAAAAAAACTATTTATCAAACAAAAGACGGATGTCATTAATCAGATTATTGTTCCAGTGAATTTCCATGAGGAAATGCTACACAAATGCTTGGCAATTCTGTATGCTAAAACATTTCTTTGTGCACCGATTTTTATCAATACACAGTGTAAAGTTAGTCTAAGTGCATGTAGTGTAGGTAAGCCAAAGATCTTCGGTTCGATTCCCGATATGTGTATTTATCATAGGGTTGTTTATCATTACCGCCTAAATTGCTAATCAATAATTTGTACGTTGTATTGTTGTTCTGCATTATTCATTAAAAAAAATTCATTAAAATGCTAGTGTTTGATCACAGTGTTTGATCGGGTGTTTCACTTGGCTATCGACTTATCCACCTGACCGAATACGATGTTCCGATTGATTAAAAATCTCATGAATTATTAATGAGTTTGAGAAGTTCTTTTTCGAGGCGTTTGGAACCGGGGGGGGGGGGGGGGGGACTCCCGTATATAAAGTGGTTGGGATGCTCGTCGTATCTTATCCAGATCCGCGAATTGGTACCTCTTAGGGTGTCACAAATCTAAAACGACCACAAGAGATTAAAGCCGAATCTACACGAGCAAATTTTCCTTGACAAGTTTTCCTTGACAAGGGCCGGAAGACTTGCTCGTGTAGACGACAAAAAAACATCGCCAATTTTTCCTCGTCAAGGAAAACTTGCTCGTGTAGATGACAAAAAATTGTCAATTTTTTCTTAATTGTCAAGGAAAACTTGTCAATGGAAAACTTGTTCGTGTACCTTTTAGGGTATTTGTCAGAAAATATACCCGAGATAAGATAATGACAGCCGGAATGACAGTTGTAGCTTTTGTCACTTTCGAGTTGGTACCTTTTAGGGGTAAAAATTATTTGTTGACACGCCCACCTGGACAATACTCAGGTACCTTTTAGGGGTCATTTTCAAAATTTCCGACGAGCATCCCAACCACTTTATATATGGGAGTCCCCCCCTCCCCCCGGGACCATTGGAACCCCTCACAGTGAAACACGAAGCACGAGTTTTTGAACTGACTTCTCAAAACTCATTATCACTGCATGATTCATTGTTGTAAATCCTTAGAGGAGTTCAAACAGAATTATTGCCGGACTTCTCAAAGTCCTTAGTTAGTACATCTCTTGAGGAAAGGACAAAACAGTTGCTTTTGAAAAGTTGTGTTAATTGGGCTTTTCAGTTTCATGCTTTTGCATTCCGGTCTTATTCGATATGCGTCATTATGGACGAAGAGTAGGAGCTCGAATACTGATTTCGAGAGCCAAAGACGTATAGCCAAGTGTGTTGTAGGTAAGCCAAAGGTCTTGGGTTCGATTCCCGATATTTGTATTTATCAAAGATTTGTTTCTTCATAAAAAGGTTAACGTTGTGATAGAAAATTTCTAAGTCTACCTATCACCCTAGGGTTGGTATCTACTTATCACCCTAGGATTGATATCTACTTATTACCCTAGGGTTGGTATCTACTTATTACCCTAGGGTTGGTATCTACTTATTACCCTAGGGTTGGTATCTACTTATCACCCTAGGGTTGATATCTACTTATTACCCTAGGGTTGGTATCTTCTTATTACCCTAGGGTTGGTATCTACTTATTACCCTAGGGTTGATATCTACTTATTACCCTAGGGTTGGTATCTACTTATTACCCTAGGGTTGGTATCTACTTATTACCGGGTGTTCGGAAAACTAAGACCCCCAAAACTAAGACCCTAAGACCCTAAGACCCTAAGAAATTATAAAATGTCCAAATCAGGCAAATCCAATGTTCTGTACTTTAATAAAAAAAGAAGAGAAAGGCTGTGTTCGCACCACGTTTAGCTTCAAAATTCCATGAGTTTCCAGTGCCGTCTGAGCCGGTGATAGTTGGCTCGATGATATCGAATAGAACTTAAAATATCCTGTCTTTTCGGCTTTCCATGAATAAAACCACCCCCAGAATAACAGCTTCTTACATTGAGGAGTAAAATTCACGTGTCCAGTGGTTTTCCAGTGGTCGTTTTTCAAATCAGTTAGCAAGATCGGATAGTCTGCAGTAGCCGCCATATTTAACACAGGTAACCCAAACACAATTACGCCCTACCACAGGAAACCCATAGAGCCGGTCCTAATGGAAGGAAACAGCGTTCCTCCTTCAGACTTATCAACCAAAAGAACCATACGCGGTTTAAAACATCAAGAAGATGGATTTAATATGTAAATATGTCATTCAAGAATGAAATTAACTAATTGGAAAAATAGTTCTTGTATATCCCTGTGTGTATGGGTTGACCTGTGTCAAAGATGGCGGCTGCTTTGTCGCTGCCGTATAAAGACATGACTCATGTATCTTGACCGATTGATTTGAAAAACTGCCACTGGAAAACCTCTGGATACGTGAATTTTACTCCTCAAAGTAAGAAGCTGTTTTTCTGGGGGTGGTTTTATTCATGGAAAGCCGAAAAGGTCGAAAAGACAGGATATTTTAAGTCCTATTCGGCAGTCATCCCGGCAATTTATCACTCAAACTTTTTTGAACTAGCTGAGCTGAACGTCACCCAATTAATATTAAAGTACGGAACATTGGATTTGCCTGATTTGGACATTTTATAATTTCTTAGGGTCTTAGGGTCTTAGGGTCTTAGGGTCTTAGTTTCGGGGGTCTTAGTTTTCCGAACACCCACTTATTACCCTAGGGTTGGTATCTACTTATTACCCTAGGGTTGATATCTACTTATTACCCTAGGGTTGGTATCTACTTATTACCCTAGGGTTGGTATCTACTTATTACCCTAGGGTTGGTATCTACTTATTACCCTAGGGTTGGTATCTACTTATTACCCTAGGGTTGGTATCTACTTATTACCCTAGGGTTGGTATCTACTTATTACCCTAGGGTTGATACTATCTACTTATCAACCTCCAACTGCTATTGCTTCAGTCATCCCCGCACTCCCCGGCCTGCTGTCTTCAAAACCGCCCCCAGCTTTAACAGTGCTGAGACTCCCATGGGTGCTAGTACGCTAGATAGACACTCAGTGAGAACAAAAGAATCTGAATCAATGATGATATAATATTTATTTAGACACGTCACATCGATGAGTTGTCAGTGAGGCACGTTCAAATAATGTATGTTTGAACTAATAGGTACCATTAGAGTCTTAGACATGAGGGTATTAAATTTGCGATAGTTCTTGAGCGGCGGTAAAAGTGCATGAAAGTAAGTTAAAATTTGTATCTAAAACTGTCGCTAGATCTTTATATTTCAACGTGAAATGAACAGTTTAGGCAACTGACATTTGGCAGATACTACGCTATGAATTAAACTTCCTCCCCATAAACCATTAAAAGATCTCTCGTTTGTCATCCAACTTGACGTCAACGACGCAAAACAAGTGCAACGAAAATAGCCCACTTTTTATTTCCTCATTTCCAGTTTTCGCTTTCCAAAATTGTGGTTGAAAAGCGGTTGGCTCCTGTTCATTTATTATCAAGACCTTTTTATTTTTGTTATCCGCATAACCACAAGGACCACAGATTGGACGAGTAGTTGTCATCACTAGCCGGATGTTATTTCCATTGTGTATGGACAAGGCTTTAATGAAATTTCCACAAAGTTTTTTTTAACTCTAAATTTTAAATTGTTAAATTGTTAAATTAAAAAAACAGTTGTTATCCTACTGTAGATTAGTACCATATGGATATTCTCAGTTGAGTACAGTTGAATGGATCATTTCTAATGATTACAAATCGCAAAGAAAATAAGACGTTTGACCTTGTCAACAACTTACTTGGTTCTCAGTTGTTAGTGGACTTGGTACGTGAGAACAACTATCTCCTCATTGTTTAAAACTCCAAATTAAACTCCGCCTCAAAAATCCTGGAGAGGGGTGGGGTGGGGATTGGTGGAAGGGGGGGGACTCCGGCATATAAAAGCCGTGGAGGGGAGGGTAGGACTGGGGAGGGGGCAACCGCTTCCGGTGTACTTTAGGGGTTGAAATCGCAGTCAGTTGGTACCGCTTAGTGTGTTTAACCCTAAAACGACCACCGTTGGAATTATCGGCACAGTTTTATAGGGTATTTGCCCGTAAATAAAATTATGACCTACTTGTCTGGAATTAGAATTGGTACCTTTTACGCGTAAAATGTTTTTGCTGCCACGTCCCTGGTACCTCTAAATTTAGGGTTAATGCCGACGAGCACTCCGGTTCCCTCCCCCCACGGGTTCCATCACTTCCATGCCCTCCGGGCTCAACAGATTCAACAAGATTTAAAAAAACCCGTGTGATTGATCACAAAGTTTTGACGTTTGAACTGGCAAGCCAATGGTCTGAGTTTTATTGTTAGACTGACATATCCTCGGTCGATTAGTCGCACGGAAACACACAAGTCTGTCACTGCACGTCTGCTCAAGCTCCTTGGTGGCAGAAAATCGGTTTGCACTTCTTTGAACTCTTCAGTATTGAGTTGTATTTCAAAGGAATTGCTACACGATAACTTGGTCGTGGACCCCTTCCTTGGGTATTAAAGAACAAGAGGATATACGGGCGAAGACCCTTGAAAAGACATCCGCTCGAATTTTATAAAATTGTCTGAATTCATCGAGACGGCAGGAAACATGAAGTCAGACTGGGAAAATCATTACGTAGCCGTTGTATTTTCTGGTAAGTCTTCCTTCTCTTCCTTCCTTCTCTTCAAAGTGAAAGTTGGATCCAAACTTCATCGTGATAGCGCTGAAGCTCTTTAATAACGATTCAGGTCACATACAATGCTTCAAATAGATGTTATTAAAATAGCATTTCCGTTTTCAGAAAAAAACAATCTAGTTCGACAAATTGTTATTTTATGGATACTTTGGTCATTGTTCCGCTGTAAGGATCTAATTGCATCTATTATGCCATCATCCAATCCCTCTGTCCATATACGTTTAATTAACTAGTATTTGTTAAAACCTTTTATATCGGCTAATATTCAAGACCTTTTGAGTGTCTTTCTCTAGTAGCGACGCTTTCTTCCCAAGATGACAAAACGGCTTTTGAAAACATTGTCCGGTCACATCAACAGACTATAGAAAATAAATTTCAAGCAAATTAATAGATTATTCTATTCCTTTCAACAAGCGTCGCCACCGTGGAGTATTTCCCCTAGCCATGGCTTTCACAACAAAGGCTTTGCTGTTAGCTCGAGTAGTTCACGCTGTGTCTCTAGGATATTAATATGATTAGACGATAAGTGAATGGGGGCACGTACACAGTCCAATAAGAATCGCAACTACTAAAATGATCCATTTTTGCTGAGAATTCAGTGTTTTCGCGTTTAAATTCATGGCTGGTTTAATATGTTTATTTCATGAAGCTCTTCGTGTTTATTATTTATCAAGCTACGCTAAAGTGAGAGTACTTTAGGTGAACCAATCACATTGACATACATTTGTTACTGCGATTATTTATATACACCGTATTAACCGGGTGTCCGTATTAACCGGGTGCCGTATTAACCGGGTGTCTGTAAGGCCGGGTTCCACTCTATTCATTATGGTTGCGTTTTCAGCGTGGTTTTAGCGTGTGGCGTAAGACCACAGGGAGCCCAAGCATAAATTCAGTAAAATAATAAAATTCGAAATAAAGTTGTTTTTTTTTTTAAATTCTGAAAAAAAATCACCAGGCAGGTTAAGTTAACAGACAACAAAGGTGTATAGCGGAAAAAAATACTTTATTTCGAATTTTATTTTTTTACTGAATTTATGCTTGGGCTCCCTGTGGTAAGACGTGTAACACATCGGACTAGCACCAGGCTTGAAGACGTGTGGAAGGCGCATGCACGTTTTCTCTTTCTAATTCGTAATTTACCATCATGACGTCGTTGATCTTGACGTCCGCTGAGTGGGTCGAGTGTGTTGGGTAGAATTAGAATGTTATCTCAAGAATCGATAAATGCTCTGTGAAGGGACGTGACATCATCACCCATCATCGTTATCACATGTACAACATATTATTAAACTAGCGAATACACTAGAATCAATTCAATGGTTAGAGGAAATCTATAACACCGTATGAAAAGACGTGGTTGACGTTTCGAGCCTTAGCCCTTCGTCGGAGTAAGAGACTTACTACAAGTGTATTTTGAAAAGACGTTAGTTGCTACGGTAACGTGATTGTGCAAGGCTGACGTCATAGCCTCATGTGACGATCAGCCAAACTGACTTTTTTTGAAAATTGTTAAATTTCCACTTTTTAAAAACTGATTAATACGTGTAAATACGTAAATTTTAGAATAAACAAGAAGAAAACCCAGTCTTGTTCGCAGCCGCTTCCTTCGTCACACAACGCTGTTCCAGCAGTCACGCTGAAATGTTGTAACGATATGCGCGCCTCAATTTCGGCAGCAATTTTGGCTAGAACTGGAAGTAGTTTAGATTAGGAAGGCCACAAGTTTATCAGCTTGCTGTAATGTGTATTCACCCTCGTGAAATAACAGAAATAAAGTGCATTATTATTATTATTAACAAGGTATATACCAGTTTTATTAGTGATTTTATAGATTTACGTCACCAGTAAGCTTGCGCAATGCTAGCTTAACTGATTATTTTATTAATAGTTACAGTCATTTGCAAAAATTCTGGCCGCCACGAAATATCAATATATCAATATATCGGGTGCATTATGGGTAATTAAATAATACTATTTTGAGTTTCCTAACTTATTAAATGAAGCAAAATTTACAAACAACAAACGTATGACTAAAATAAACATTATACTAAGTATTTCTACCAACTTTGCTGGCGTTAACCCGCTTTAAGGGGAATTTTCGATTATTTCATTACCCATAATGCACCCGATATATCGATATTTCGTAGCGGCCAGAATTTTTGCAAATGACTGTATAAGGACATTGAACATTTTAAGATTAAGGTCTACATTATTTAGCTATTACGTAGTTTATTATATAACATTTTTTATTTTTTTTATTTTTTATTATAACTGATACACCTGTTTTCAGAAACGTCCTCTGTGAAATAGTAAAATGAAGAAAGGAATATGGGTAACAATGTTCAGTTTACTGGGAACTAAAACACATTTAGTGTATACCACACAAGTGAATAGTACTTTTCGCGCGCTCTGATTGGCTACTCAATCTCGGGATATCTTTGGCTCAGTATTCACCTCCGAGTAAAACAAGATGGCGTCGCGTTTCGGGAGCGTGTCTCTTTCTTCTTGAAAGTAAATTTTATATATTTGGCTGGTGATTCACTTGTGTGGTGTATACTAAGTGAGTAGTGGTAGATATTTACCTCGCCGATAAATATCCACCACTACTCACCTCCACTTCAGGGAATATTGTAAAATATTTTTCATATTTCACTGCCAAAAGTTACATATTTTTTGTTTCACTCGCGTCTTTTTTTCATATTTCACTCGTTTTTTTCTTTTTATCTTATACCTTGTGTATTCGTCCATATAATCGCGCTCACTCGTAAAATATCGGCTTCGCGCCACCGTACCGTGTATCCTCTACACAAGCAGATTACTCAAGCAGAAATAAATTAATGCAGTAACTTGTAGCATGCCGAAGGCATATTCGGAGGACCTCCGAAATAATGTTCATTTTGAAAACATTTCCGATATAACGCACGCTCTGATTGGCTCGACACGCGCGCACGAAAACGCCCAAGAACATTTTATCAAAGTAATATTGTGAATTGTAAAAAATCGATTTGTTGGTGACTTTTTCTCTTGCGTTTGTCATAAATACAAAAATGTGAAAAATGATCACTGACATCATTAAGAATATTCAAACAAATTCAAAGAGAAATTCAATAAATGTTAAAATGTAAAGCGGCGGCCGCCTGGGGGATGTACTCGAAAAGGAGTGCGTCTCTGTCACCATAATCGTTGTTGGATATGGAAACTTAGCAAGAGAGATTGAATTTTATTATAGGTTATTGACGGGCCAATAAAACGTTATTATTATTATTATTATTATTTTATTATTATTATTATGTTATTGTTATTTTATTATTTATTATTATTATTATTAATTATTAATTATTATTAATCATTGAAGCTAAGACCACAAGGGTGTCTGGGAAACCGCATGTTTCATTCTGATGAAATAAATCTTCTCAAGTTTTTCAAAATCCCAGAAGAGTTCAGACTAGAACCTACAAGTATATGAGAATTTCATTCCCCTAGAATTCCTTTTCGTCACAGCTTTCAAGAATGTGCAATAACATTCAGTGTACAGACACGCGCAGCCGTTGTGTAATTACATAAATACACTTGCTAATAGCATAGCCGTGGGCTATTTTGAATTTATTACGTGTCAATTATAGTCCCATCCAAAAACTCAATATAGAGCAACGTACAATAGCATTTCGAAATACTTCGTATACGCTATACAGGCAGGATTAGGAGTACATAATCCAGTTCTATCCATTCAGTATTTCCATGAGTTGTTGAGAACCTTTTATGAAGGTTCTTCCGGCACGGATCTCAAATCTGACAGTAATTGTCTTGATACCTTTCAGAGATGGAACGTTTTCTCAACGATCTTGCGAGCGCATCTCTCAGCGCAGAACACGAAACCAGACGCATCACCCTGGAGAAAAAGATCCTGACAGTGAAAAAGATTTCACCTCCTTCAAGTCCAGCGGTACACTCCATTAAAAGCGACGACCACCAGACGCAAGGGAACACGCAAGCGATCTCTACTACAATACGACCGAGGGCCTGGTCGTGCCCGTCATTGGATCAGTGTACGGACGTGCAGGCCAGGCAAGACGATCAACAAAACACTGTTGCTTTGGACAAGCGGAAAACAGAAAACGCTCCGGACGAGATAGCTGCTTTAGCAATGGAAAAGAAGATTGAAAAACCACAAGACAAACAACTCGCTGCAAGTATATGCACCGAAACGAAATTTAAGCGTCTGCAGCAAGCTTATCTCGACAGTTTAAAAACCCCTCGTCGACGCACAAAGTCAGAACCGCAAGTGCGAACACCGAATCTTTCCACAACGAACCACAGACGACCGAATCTGGAGTACATTCAAGGTATAAACACCGGGACTACTTTTACCTTTGAAACTAAGAAAGAGCCAAAGTCAGAAAGCAGAAAACCAAACAGTAAAGGTTTTAATGTTGTCTGGGGTGTTTCTGACTGATGTGCGTGCTGGGAGTACAGATTGAACAGTGTCGGGACGTTTAATTGTTTGCGTAAGCCAAACTTATCGTGCTTCACGTTAAAAAAAACTTGAATTTTATATAGATGTATATATGTTCTAATATATGAAAAAACTCATTGATTGTTTTAAGTAAGTCCCCGTTGGATTCAAAATGATTGTGAACTGAAATAAATATTGGCTATTTAACAAATCACCCTCAATTTGTATCATTCATCCAAAGCCACAACTGGTTCTTTACGACACGTCCTAATGTGATCTTATGACGTCACTCACCATCTAATGACGTCATTGAATTTGAATGACGACAACGGAGAACAAAAAAACGTGATCACTCTAAAAAACTACTAGTCTTGAGTTCACTTTATGAAGCTGATAATATCTGGCCGTTACGTACATTATATGGCAGCAGAATCCCATAAGATAAAATTGGTGAATTGTGATTGGCTACTTTACGGTGCATAACTTCGCGTACGGGCTACTAAATTTGACAAGGGCAACTATGAAAAGATAACAAACATCTTATGGACCGAGTGTGAGGTCCGTACCGTAGGAAAATGTGCGCTTGGGCCTCAAGTCAGTCAAAAGAAACTCTGTTCATAACTTACGATACGGACCTCACAAATCGACCACATCACATGACCTTTCATCGCATCACATGATCTTTCATCGCATCACCTTTCATCGCATCACATGACCTTTCATCGCATCACATGACCTTTCATCGCATCACATGACCTTTCATCGCATCACATGACCTTTCATCGCATCACATGACCTTTCATCGCATCACATGACCTTTCATCGCATCACATGACCTTTTATCGCATCACATGACCTTTTATCGCATCACATGATCTTTCATCGCATCACATGATCTTTCATCGCATCACCTTTCATCGCATCACATGACCTTTCATCACATGACCTTTCATCGCATCACATGACCTTTTATCGCATCGCATGACCTTTCATCGCATCACATGACCTCTCGCCTCATCACATGACCTTTCATCGCATCACATGACCTTTCATCGCATCACATGACATTTCGTCTCATCACATGACCTCTCGTCTCATCACATGACCTTTCATCGCATCACATGACCTTTCATCGCATCACATGACATTTCGTCTCATCACATGACCTCTCGTCTCATCATATGACCTTTCATCGCATCGCATGATCTCTCATCGCATCACATGGCCTTTTATTGCATCACATGACCTTTTATCGCATCGCATGACCTTTCATCGCATCACATGACCTTTTATCGCATCGCATGACCTCTCGCCTCATCACATGACCTTTCATCGCATCACATGACATTTCGTCTCATCACATGGCCTCTCGTCTCATCACATGACCTTTCATCGCATCACATGACATTTCGTCTCATCACATGGCCTCTCGTCTCATCACATGACCTTTCATCGCATCACATGACCTCTCATCGCATCACATGACCTTTCATCGCATCACATGACCTTTCATCGCATCACATGACCTTTTATTGCATCACATGACCTTTCATCACTCACCCAAAACAGTGACCTTTCATCGCATCACATGACCTTTCATCACATCACATGGCCTTTCACTGCACCGATCGAATCGTCTTAGTTGTCTAGTCTCGTCACAGAACACGCTCTCATTGTATTCAGTGCGTTGCGTGACGAAACTACGAAGGCTGATGCGATGCTGACACGATGCCCTTCAGAAAACGAAAGTGCCAACAATATTTAATAATCACTCTTTCATATCAACCCAAAAATGTTCTTATCCTATTCAATATTAAGCCGTATTTTCGCTATATAAAGTATTCGTGTCTTTCATGAAAGGCATGCAGGCCTGAACCCCAAACCACTTCTGCGTTCACTAGAGTGTAAAACTGATGTTTTCATGATCTTTGTAAAAATTCGAATGAAGCACGGGGGTCTAGCATATATACAAGTCTCGTTCCAAATTCATTATACGATATGAACCTGTAAGTCCTCAGCGTCTGACAGGGCAGTGACGGGTACGATTTTAAAATGATGACGTGTCATTGGACTCCACATCCATCGATCACTTGTGTATGATGATTGGTTCAAGGTAGAGAAACAACTAACAATAAACACCCAAATCCAGTTTCCAGTCGTTGAATAACAATGTTTTTACTGGAGATTGATTGATTGATCTGCATGCATCTATGAATAATTGTTTTGGTGGCGGTACAGGTCACACAACATCGTCTGGTAACTAGATGTCTAATTATGCTCACCAGTACTGCGTGGGAGTCCCAATTTGCCATTTTGAATTTGAGAACCTTGTAAAGGGCAATACTATTACAGTTTCCTAACAGGTCCAATTTGCCAAACAGTCGGCTTCTGTTTCTCCTTGAGAGCAAAGTGGACGTATTTTCTTCCCGGAATCGGTGCTTGGAGATAGTATTTAAGATTGGACCCGACTCTTAAATACTCGTTTGACCACAACAGAAACCGTGTGCATAAATTTGTGTACGTGTTTACAGACGGAAAACACATCGCATGGGTCTGCAGGAAAAGAGTTATCATCACCAAAACACTCCTTCCCTGGCGTAGAAGCTATGTGAGCAGGGATCCGATAGCAGGCACCCGCTTATAAACTGTTTACCTTTGATCAAAGCGTAAAGTTCTAACTCCAAGATGAGCCTTGGAGCTGGAGGAGGCACAGAGTCGCTCTCCGACAATCAGTTCTACGATGATATTTTCTGTGCCCTAAAAGGTGAGCGTTAACGCCATCTAGTACATACACAACTGAATAGAAGCAAAATGTTGTTAGGATTTGAAAGGATTCGATGGTCAAATATTGCCCATCAAATGGCGGTCATTTCCACTGTATATACTAAACACATCCTACTGATAAACCACTGATTCTTCATCGCTGTTGCCTTTTATCGTCAAACAACAACCCTTAGAATAAATAATTCCCAAACACAATAGATCTCCGTCTTTTTTCCTTCGTTTATTGGACTAAACCATAAACATATAGGATACGAGGACATGCATTTAGATGAACTCAGTTTGTAATGAAGACCGAAATTCGTTGTATTTCCCCCCAGTACGTGTAATTCGTGATCTAATGTTCGAATGTGTTCGAATTTTAAGGACCAATTGAAAATCACTTAGTGGAGCCATTCGCAGTTCGTTTTGTACACAAGTCGAGAGAGCTGTTGTGTTGCATGCAAATCTATATAACCCAAACAGTCGCCGGAGAATGAGGTATATCACACAGGCCCGGTTATAGACTAGTGTCACGGTATATAGTACACGTCTTTTGAAGATGTATGCATTCAGTAGAATAGAAATTAGAACGGACTCGGTGAAGCTTCGCTGTGACGAGCAGTGCCAGTCACAAAGCAATCGCGCTCGATTTCAATGTGTGAAAAGTGAAAACACCAAAACATTTCATTGTGACTGATTTCCATTTGATTTCCATTCAGATTATATGATTTGCGAGGATAGATTTCAATCAATTGAAATGAATTCTTTTGCTAAGACTTAGCTTCAGGATACGTTTTATTGTAACACCAGCGAAATAATTACGATCGAGTGGTTCGCTCCGATGATTAAAATAAAATAAACCCAGAGAAAATTCAATTACGATAGGCTGCGTGCCGTCGACATAAATTATTATTCCTTTGCGCCATACGGAGTACTCAGAATATTCTGTTATCTGGTTGTATTCTAAAATTGAATTTTCCCTCTTTTTGATCAAAGAGACGTGTAATATAATCCCAAAAGGAAATAGATTAGTTCTCAACCCTATTTTGACACAACATTTTAAAGTTCAAGAGCAAAATTTGCTGCTGTCAGATACGGTATATCATTGACATCGGTTTGGAAGAGTTTAGGGCACATTTCCTGTACACTTTGCAGGAATGTTCTGTCCCGATCAGGTGAAAGTACAAGTATTTTTCAGCCCAGCGACTCAATATTTCTGTTTCCTCTACAATTTTTTTCCCGAACTAAAGTTTCGATGGCGTGTTGTTTATTTACTCGTATCACTGCGGTTTCTAGTCTATTTTCGGATACGATAGCTGCCATGGGAAGGGACAATTAACTGATCGTTTTCTATCGAAACAAACACACCTTAAGAATCTTATCAAACAATTGACATTTATATAATAACGAATACTGCGAGAGAGACCAAAGTGATCTATTTTTATAAACAATAGGCTAAAATACACCGTATCGAAAGTGACGAAGAGAAACTGGAAGTGTCATTAACTCGGCTACTAAATCTTTTGAACGCATCAATTCCACCCGGCGTATCCAATCGAACGTTCGGTAATCGAACTCAATCGAATTCAATCGTTCGATTGAGTTCGCCAATCGAACATAATCGAACTCAAAATTTTTACCAATCGAGCACAATCGAACGTTCGATTATCGAACTCTTCATTTAATTGCTCAACTGATATCCGATTTTCATTTTCCCCGGGATTTGCCTCAGCGATTTGCCTTTACTTTGTGACCCCTTGTTGTGACCTTTAGGTCAAATCTGTGAACGAAATTCCGCTCGATCATTCGATCAGAATACAAAGGATGCCAGTCACACTTGAGTTGACGTACATCTCGTACTACGTACAATACAATACAATAAAAAAGTCGCTATTAAAAATGGTGAAAGGGTATTACTAGTAAAAGCATTCAAAGTAATTGGCACAGGAGTCAACTGGGCCATCTTTAGAAAGAGCCGTTCATCAGTGAGCCTAATCTAACTGATCCAGGGTCGAACCGATGTAATATTTCTTCATTGTGTACCAATTTCTTAGCGTTATTTAATCATCCGGGCTGAAAAAATATATTATTCCTGCCGCATTCCCTGCAGTTAGTTAGGCGGTTCAATACCGAACATCAGTAATCGAACAAAATCGGACTGATTCAGTTCGATTAGGTTCGATTGAGTTCGATCGAGTCCGATTGACTCATAAGTTCGAGCTTTTGAAAGACATCAAAGTAACTGGAAGTGTTATTAAACTACTAAATATTTTACACTCATCAATTCCACACCCCAACCAACCTTGTTTCATAGTTAAAAAATGCCCTCTTTTTCACCACTAGATATGGCCGCGTTTTTGAAAGACATCAAAGTAACTGGAAGTGTTATTAAACTACTAAATATTTTACACACACCAATTCCACACCACAACCAACCTTTTTTCATAGTTTAAAAATGTCCTCTTTTTCACCACTAGATATGGCCGCGTTTTTGAAAGACATCAAAGTAACTGGAAGTGTTATTAAACTACTAAATATTTTACACACACCAATTCCACACCACAACCAACCTTTTTTCATGGTTTAAAAATGTCCTCTTTTTCACCACTAGATATGGCCGCGTTTTTGAAAGACATCGAAGTAACTGGAAGTGTTATTAAAAAACTACTAAATATTTTACACACATCAATTCCACACCCCAACCAACCTTTTTTCATAGTTTAAAAATGTCCTCTTTTTCACCACTAGATATGGCCGCGTTTTTGAAAGACATCGAAGTAACTGGAAGTGTTATTAAAAAACTACTAAATATTTTACACACATCAATTCCACACCCCAACCAACCTTTTTTCATAGTTTAAAAATGCCCTCTTTTTCACCACTAGATATGGCCGCGTTTTTGAAAGACATCAAAGTAACTGGAAGTGTTATTAAACTACTAAATATTTTACACACACCAATTCCACACCCCAACCAACCTTTTTTCATAGTTTAAAAATGTCCTCTTTTTCACCACTAGATATGGCCGCGTTTTTGAAAGACATCAAATTAGCGCCATTGTCAGAGCGACACGTCAAGGAAAGGAACCGAGTCGAGGTAGTTGTGCACAACTTGCAGATCAAAATAGCAGAGCATGTACATGAAATTCAACGAGTAAATGGGGTCAAGTCACCGAGGCCAATTAGGAAAAATTCGCCTTCTCTGCAGTTTTCCGATGACAGGACACACGCCCACTCGTCCCACTTTCATATTCTGGATTTGACGGAAAAGAGCGAGTACCTTCAACCAAGGTTGCCACATCGCCTTTCGTATTCCCCTGAGGCGAAACGAAGACTTGAAGTCACCAAACCAAAGATCCGTCCACGCTCGATTTCGTGCCCTGAGATTCGCTACACTTCGCACAGCTGGAAGACATCCTTACCAAAAGTACCAGAGAATGAGGAGTTTATAAAAGAGGACGAAGAGAAAGAAAACAAGATGAGAAAGTAGCTTATCTATGTAATATGCCTATTAATGACATTTCGATAGTCTTCAACTCTTCCCAGAGTGTTAAGATTGTCAATCACGTGACTTTGGGTCACCTTGGTCAGTTTTATTCTGAGATTCACTATGACTTGTGTTTTCTGGAAACTAAAATGTAACTTCTTTTTATCGTATCGCTTTCTTTCATGACAGTTCCATGACAAATACAACATGCAACATAACGAACAAATAGCCTGCTTCAGAGCGAGACTATTAGATTTTTTTAATTACGAATATTTAAACTAGTCTACAAAGTGTCCTGGACGAACGGGGGACGAAAAAGTGTTCTCTGTTTATTTGTTCGTTTATTGCGTTTGTTTGTTTGCGCACTGCTTCTTGACCACTCTGGTTTGTTTGTTTGTTTGTTTATTTGTTCGTTTATTGCGTTTGTTTGTTTGCGCACTGCTTCTTGACCACTCTGGTTTGTTTGTTTGTTTGTTTATTTGTTCGTTTATTACGTTTGTTTGTGCACTGCTTCTTGACCACTCTGGTTTGTTTGTTTGTTTATTTGTTCGTTTATTACGTTTGTTTGTGCACTGATTCTTTACCACTCTGGTTTGTTTGCTTGTTTGTTTGTTTATTTGTTCATTTATTACGTTTGTTTGTTTGCCTTTGCGCACTGCTTCTTGACCACTCTGGTTTGTTTGTTTGTTTGTTTATTTGTTCGTTTATTACGTTTGTTTGTTTATTTGTTCGTTTATTACGTTTGTTTGTTTGCGCACTGCTTCTTGACCACTCTGGTTTGTTTGTTTGTTTGTTTATTTGTTCGTTTATTACGTTTGTTTGTTTATTTGTTCGTTTATTACGTTTGTTTGCCTTTGCCTTTGCGCACTGATTCTTGACCACTCTGGTTTGTTTGTTTGTTTATTTGTTCGTTTATTGCGTTTGTTTGTTTGCCTTTGCGCATGCGCACTGATTCTTGACCACTCTGGTTTGTTTGTTTATTTGTTCGTTTATTACGTTTGTTTGTATGCGCACTGATTCTTTACCACTCTGGTTTGTTTGCTTGTTTGTTTATTTGTTCGTTTATTACGTTTGTTTGTTTGCCTTTGCGCACTGCTTCTTTACCACTGTGATTTGTATTTGTTTGTACTTTTATTCATTTGCCTCGCGTCGTTCTTCAGTTTTTAATTGACCTGGTGTGAGCAGCGGCAGCCATCTTGCCAACAACTCCATTCTTCTAACATTCCTTCATCTGTGATCTTCAAGGTATAATAAACTTATGTAGGCGGAAGCACTCGTCTTTTGGCTTTGCGGTGCAAAATGGACAACTGTTTTTGCCACAGCCTGCCATTTTGATTAGTTTTGCAATCACAAATTATGATCGTGGGTTGTAAGGGGTTTGATCTGTGAAATAATATTCAATCTATTCATGTGGACGTTTTCAAATGTGGGAAAAAAGGTTGTAAATAATTAGTTGATCAGGAATTTGAATGAATAAAGAAATATTTAAAACTACCAGCGTTCAATCGGGCTACTTTATTTTCAAGCACTATTGAAATCCACTGGGGATAAGTATATCATGATCAAATTAAAAAAGGGCGCAGTTTTCCTTCATAGTTATGGCATAATTCAAATACTGGTTTTACTTTTTTTACGGTACAAGTGGCAAGGTTAGAGTGCTACTAAAATCGATGATTGATCAACAAGTACCAAAAATTATAAATCCTTAGACTTCTAAGCTCAAGATTTATAAAATCAATATTCTGGGACACAAATCAAGCTTAAATTGTGCTAAGTTAGTAAATTATTATCAAAACATGAAAAGAACTATCGAATTCACGAATTTAAAGCAGTAATTTCGAATGATGTGGTTCATTTACAAGTTTGCTTCGGCTTCCAGCGGCCAGGACTCGGGAGTCACATGCAGTAGGCGATTTATTGCAAGTTCCCGAGGTGTCTTTCTTCTGTTTTAGAACATGATTCTTCAATTAAGCTGCTATAGGTAGTACTTTCATCTCAGTGCTTTTACTTGATGAAAACGGAGAACGAAAATATGTTGAAATATGACTTTCTGCCAATTGACAAAATGTCAACCAATCCAAGCACGCAAAGTACTCCTGGCAAATATCACGTGACAAATGCATTTCGCGACATGGAAAAAAAGAAGACTTATGGTCTGCATTTTAAGACTCGTGCTACCACAGGTAGCCCGTAGCCCGAGTAATAAATGATTTGCTGCTTCACCTGTTTTCGCTTTTTGTATACAGCGATTTGCAAAAATTCTGTAAAAGCATTATATATCAGTATATCAATATATCGGGTGCATTGTGGGTAATTTTCATTATAAAATGGCTGAATAAGCCCTCTAAAGTTCAAATTTTGCAATTGTTTTCCCCCATACATACTACAAAGGTTAATTGGGTTTAGATTCAGGTTTAATAATAGCTAAAATCAAAGAATTAGGATTATGCAAATTACTATATCGATATATTAGATTTTACAGAATTTTTGCAAATCGCTGTAGATGGCGTAGTTACTGTATATAGTTTTATGCTAGAGGGAGTTGATTAGATGGTCGTGCTCCATTTATCCGAAAGCTACCCTGCATGGTATTTAGTAGTTTTAGCTAGAGGAAGGCGCAATGAATTTCCCTGGCATGTTTGATTTTGCCAATAAGATATTCTGGGGCTAAACCATGTATAGATTTAAGCAATACAACAATACAGTCTTTCTTCTTTAAAAACTTTTCCCCCTCCTTTCCCCAACTCAAAGACGAAATTACTTTTTCCCCTATTTCCTTCTCAAAAATCTTTTCTCCCTCACCTTCACCCATTTTTTAATGTATGTGAAATAACTCGATCATCCCCTCTTATCAAAAACTGTTCCTCTCTACCCAAAAAACCCTCACCTTCCCCTACCCCATCTACACTAGACAAATCAGAAATTTTGTCATAAAAATTCCCCACTCAAATGTATTCGGAAATTTTGTGATGAAAGAAATTCCAGTATGTTTGGACGACAATTCTAAATTACTCTCCCCCTTCCGTTCCTCGCCTCCAAATGTAGACAATTTTGCAGACAATTTGCCGCAAAAGATGTTCCCGTGCTTTTCGACGAAAATTCGAAATAACTAAAAAAATTCGGAAAAAAAAATCACCAGGCATACACCTTTGTTGTCTGTTAACTTAACCTGGGGGGGGGGGGGGGGGGGGGGGGGGGGGGGAATACTTTATTTCCAATTTTATTTTTTTTACTGAATTTATGCTTGGCGGCTCCCTGCGGGTCGCTCATCATAATGCAGTTTCAGCAAATTTGTTTTTGAATAGCCTCAGTGTGAAAACTATTCAAACGCCACAACGATAATTACAAGATACCACTAAACCACATCCAAGAATAAATTGAAGTCACTTTCTGACGAAGTAGTTTGACGAAAGAGACGAAAATACGTCTTTGAAAGTCTTCGGCTAAACCGGCAGCTTTGCATCCACACGCTACAACAATCAACAGCCTTTTTGAAAAACCAGCAATTTTCACGACTTTATCCTTAGATTTTCCATCGGATTTAGTACTTTAATGCACTTTCAAATCGATTACATCTATTCTTGGGAATGTTTTTCTTAATTGTTCAAGGCAGAACAGCGAGAAGAAAGTACAAACAGCGACCTTCTTCATGCAGCGACCTTCTTGTTGAGTTGGCAGTAGTTTTCGGCGTCCATGTTGTTCATTCAATCCCACAGACCACAACACAAAGCGACTTTTTGGACTCTGTTCGAACTTAAACAACTCCTTTCCATATAAAATAAATTCTTGCGATGCTTTTTTGATGATTTCAGTCAAAATACTCGGTCATTAATAAAAAACAATACATCTGCTTTGAACCGGAAGTTAGTTGTAGTGTAGGTTTTTAAGATATTTATATTATATTGTTATTTATTAAGTTTAGTGAGGGCCACAAGTTTGTAAGTGTATTTCACTTTTATGTGTTACCCTCTTGAAATAAAGTCTTCATCATCATCATCAGTTTTCTCGGACGTCCGCATTCTAAAAATAGATTTAGTGAAATTAAGATATCCCAAGCCCTATACTGGAAGACTCTCTCTCTGTCCCTCATGGTCTCTTGGTTTCATCGAGTCGTAATACCGGGCCGGGAGTAATGTTATCCGGTTTCAGAAAATTCATCAATATTATTTATCACAGCTTTCATTCTGTCTTTCTAAACGGTCAGATGAAAGGTTCTGTAAGTGTTATTCAACTTCTAGGCCGATGTTTACGCCGAGATTCGCAACTACTCCAACCTGAACTGACAAGACAGCGAAAACAACGCTCGCTGATTTTAAACAATGAGCTCCATTTGGAGATACAAAAGCCCGTAATGGAAAACAAAAGCCTCTTCGGAGGATAACTGAGCCTCTTTTAATTTGAGGATAATTGAGCCCCATTGTGGGATAACTCAGCCCGTTTACGGGATCAATGAAGCCCTTCGGGGAATTGAAAACCGGTTTTGTATTACAGGGACCACGTGCTTGTCATATTAAATATTAAATATGAAAAAACCGCCACATTAAAAGCGTCTGCAAAGGAGGCTACATGTACCCCTAACGATACCTATTTTTTTAATACCTCGTCGTTTTGATCGCCCATCGAGGAGTTTCAACAATTCCAGTGATTTCGAGTCCTGAAAACAAGAAAGAAATTTAGGAACAAGTATTGATATAATATGCTTAAATAACTAAGTAGAATTGTATATTTATATATTAAAAATACATATTTACTTTAGTCCTTTTTTCGCCTTTCCAAGTTTACATTCAAAAGTGGCGGGAAACGACCTCGGTGCAAATTCACAAACTTTGAAGACTTCATTTTTTCTTTTCAAAAATTTGAAGAAGAAACTCTTGTTCAAAGAGAAAACTACGAAAAAGCGGATTTGAAGTCGAAGTAGTACTAGTAAGTATACCTTGTAGTATACACGTTGCTCGTAGGCCATTTGAAGCGACTCGAACTGACCGTGAATCAAAAAAGGAATAGATAAACATTATTGAATATAATTTTTGCACAAAACACATTCGGGTAGAAACGGGTAGAAACTGCTCAAACTTATACAAAACACTTCTCAAAGAGGAGGTAGGAATAATACGGACTTGCACTCACATTTAGAAAGTTTTCGTGGACAACTTTCGTCTCAGCTGTGTTCGCCATGTGCATGCTTCGGACTTGCGACAAGATTTTCGCAAAATTTCATTTGAAAAATGCCCCTCGTAAGTAGCCATTAGCGAGTTCGGTCGAAGAACTTTCTGAAAACTGCTATTTAAGGAAAATATATTAAATTTTGTGCAAAATTTTGAACAAAATTCACAGAAGCCTCTCACCTAACTGCTACACTCTCCACGCTCTTCTTCAAAGTGACACACGCGCCAAGAAGGAAGCCCTTTGAGTGCACATAGTCTCGTGCACTTGTGGATTCAGCCAATCAGAAGCGATTTAGGGAAATCGACGAATTTAAGGAGCCAATCACAATTCGAAACGGTCATACGGTGATTGACAAGATTGGAAACTGTGAGGCGGACGACGATTTTTGAGGGAAAACATAATAAAAAGAACTTGGAAGTAGCGTGCGTTTCTCAAAGACCCGAAACTTGGCAGGACCGAAAACTCATGCACTTGTAAAGCTCGAAGAACTTGTAAAAATGAAGCAAATGATGGGTTTTCGTGTCTGCAAAGATTTTATTTCTGAATGAAACCTAAAAACTTATTTCTATAAATGTCATACAGACGTAGTTTTAGCCTATGGGAGGTTATATGGAATCTTTTCTGACGTCAAAATCTATCACGAGTGGCCGTCAAACCGTCATTTTACTTGCTCAAAACTTCAATTTTAGATGGGTGAAGTCTAAATATCTGTCAAATATAAGTTACTTATAAACAAACAAACAAATGTCATCTAGTTGCTTGAAGAAAAACTAACAGACTTTGAAAGTTAGGGTCGATTAACATTTTGTAGATCTTGACGGCCACTACGTCACCGGAAATTCCGGTTTGAAAAAAAAAGGTATGTGTCATTCCGATCGGAAAGTTCCGGAAAACTCGGTCTAATGTTACACGCGTCTACGGAAAAAACGAAAAGAGCGGGAAAAGTGGATTACCTCAATCGCTAGACCGAATTTTCCGAAACTTTCCGATCGGAATGACACATATACCATTTGTTTTTCCAACCGGAATTTCCGGTTTTTCCGAGTAAATGGTAAGCACCCCAGATTTCGTTTGACTGTGAAAAACTTACGGCACGGAACGCGCGGTGACGGTGCCGTGCAGTGCCCGTGGTGTTTGGGGATGATCGTACCGTGCTTTGACCGTGCCGTGTGCCGTGGTTTTTCACAGTCATACGAAATCTGCTCTACTGCATGATTTACTGTAAAACAGAATTTCTGGGGGACCGCAAATGAACCCAGGCCCGCAAATGACCGCAAATGAACCCAAATAATCCCAGAGGGAAAATACAGAATTTGGAACGGAACAAAATGAGCTTATTAACAAGTGAAGCGAAATATATTTTTCTTCATTTAGCTTTTTAATAACGGGGTGAAGGGGGTTACATTTCTTTTCGCATGCAGACGTAAACAGTCTTGGCACAGGAAGCCCAATTAACAAGCAGAGAACACAGGAAGCCCATATGCATAGCTAAACATCCAAGATGGCGGACGCAACGTGACTTTTACGTTGACAACGAAGATGGACGATTGTTGCGTTGAATTCCGCATTTATATTCACAACAAGCTGCAGATAGAATCAGTTGAATATGAAGAAGAACTTAGAAGTCTGTTGACGGAGTATTCAGCGTATTTAAGTCAATTTATCGGAGACTATATCTGGCAGAACGAGTCTTTCAGCGTGTCACTTGCGCCAAAACACGGTACGAATTTTGCATCCTGCATTAACTGTGTTACTTAATACTAAACAAGACGCTCAATGAGCGTACACTCGGGCTTATGACAAGGACAATGTCAGTTGCGTGAGGAGAGACCTGACAATGACTGACAGTTGCGTGATGAGGGAGACTATGTATACCATGTATGTGTCGAGTTCATTTGATTTGACTTTGAGTTCATTTGATTACCTTTTGACTTTGAGTTCAATTGATTTGATTTTGATGAGTTCGTGTAAAGGCCCGCTCTCTAGCTTCAGATCCCGAAACGTCGAGTTTGGAATCGAGTTCGAGTTCGGGTTCGAGTTACGGTTCGAACGTCGAATAAAACAAGGACATCTTCTTCAATACAATATCATTTCTCTGACGTCATGACAATCAGTGACAGTTGAGTGACGAGGGAGACTATGTGTCGGGTGAGTACGTACATGATACGTCTGGAGGTTGCATAGGTCAGATGGTTCTGATAACGCCCTCACGTTTGTTTTTGTTAAATATATTTTAAGCGAGCTTCTAGTCCTTCTACCACTTCTAGTCATTGAACGATGAACTAGAATCCTGACCTTTTAATAGCTTGAAGATCTACAGCTGCTTTCAAAACTAAGATTCAAATCTACTTGAGTCCTGTGTGTCGTTTGTTTTTTCTTATCTGCTGAGTAATCTTGAAACTCGATACGATTAAATACGTCGCATACTTTCGTCATTCTTTAGCCGAACAAAACTACTACTACTACCGAAAAACGCATTTTATAACTCGGGCTTCCTTCGGAAGGGCCCGAGTAATAACGGGGTGAAGGGGATTGATTACATTTCTTTTCGCTTGCAGACGTAAACAGTCTTGGCACAGGAAGCCCAATTAACAAGCAGAGAACACAGGAAGCCCATATGCATAGCTAAACATCCAAGATGGCGGACGCAACGTGACTTTTACGTTGACAACGAAGATGGACGATTGTTGCGTTGAATTCCGCATTTATATTCACAACAAGCTGCAGATAGAATCAGTTGAATATGAAGAAGAACTTAGAAGTCTGTTGACGGAGTATTCAGCGTATTTAAGTCAATTTATCGGAGACTATATCTGGCAGAACGAGTCTTTCAGCGTGTCACTTGCGCCAAAACACGGTACGAATTTTGCATCCTGCATTAACTGTGTTACTTAATACTAAATAATTATGACTGTGAATGCTTAACGTCCAGAGGCAATGAATTTCACATCTTCAGAGCGCACACTGAGAAAGTGTGGCAGCCATGCATTACTCACTTGAATCGTCTTATATACAGATAATGCAGTACCTCATTTATGGGGTCAGACACACTATGGAGACAACGTGGAAGACGAGTGGTTCATTGTATTTCTTCTCTTTCAACTGAGTTCAAAGTACTCTGAGATTTCTATTAGGTTGGTGTCTATCTATCTATATATTCCTTCCCTCCCTCCATGTACATGTACAGTGTAGCATGCATGCATCCATCTACCCATCCCTCGCTCTCTCCCACCATCCCTCCATGCAGCAGGCATGCATCCATATACCGATCCCTCCCTCTCTCCCACCATCCCTCTATGACCCTCTATGCAGCATGGATATGCATCCATCTACCCATCCCTCCCTCTCTCCCACCATCCCTCTATGGTCCTCTATGCAGCATGGATATGCATCCATCTACCCATCCCTCCCTCTCTCCCACCATCCCTCCATGCAGCAGCAGGCATGCATCCATATACCGATCCCTCCCTCTCTCCCGCCATCCCTCTATGACCCTCTATGCAGCATGGATATGCATCCATCTACCCATCCCTCCCTCTCTCCCACCATCCCTCTATGGTCCTCTATGCAGCATGGATATGCATCCATCTACCCATCCCTCGCTCTCTCCCACCATCCCTCCATGCAGCAGGCATGCATCCATATACCCATCCCTCCCTCTCTCCCGCCATCCCTCTATGACCCTCTATGCAGCATGCATATGCATCCATCTACCCATCCCTCCCTCTCTCCCACCATCCCTCTATGGTCCTCTATGCAGCATGGATATGCATCCATCTACCCATCCCTCCCTCTCTCCCACCATCTCTCCATGCAGCATGCATGCATCTATCTACCATCCCTTCCTCTCTCCCTCCCTCTATGCAGCATGCATGCATCCATATACCCATCCTTCATTTATTCCCACTTCCCTTTCTTCCTTAGATTTCTTCCTTCATGTCTTTCTTTCTTTCTTACATGTAAATGCATTAGTCTTAACCATGTGTCTATTTCACTGCTTAGCGTAAATGACTGTGATGGGAATTTCCTGTTGATTGAAGCTGCACATAAACTGCCTAGATGGTTGAATCCTGACTCTAGTGAAAACAGAGTAAGATATATTATAGAAACTAGCGAACCCCACTGTATAGGATGCAATGTCAGATTAGGATATGAATGCTGTGATCAGAATATAAAAACACATCAAATGCGATTGCAGTGGTAATTTAAGGGTCATGTGCAAGGACAGTGTAAGTGATGCATGATCAAAATTCAGATTCTCCTTTGGAATTAAAGAGCCTCAAGGAGAATTTATATTTTGATCAGAGATCACTTACATAGGTCCATGTTACAGTTCAGTGTAAGTGACTTGTGATCCAAATCCAATTTAATTCTCCTGTGGAATTCAAGGAATCTCAAGGGGAATTTATATTTTGATCAGAGATCGCTTACATTGAATAGGTCCATGTTACAACAGTGTATGTGACTTGTGATCCAAATACAAATTCACCTGTGGAATTCAAAGAATCTCAAGGAGAATTTATATTTTGATCAGAGATCACACATTGTTTTTGCCCAAACCCTTTCAATTTCAGCCATTTGTAGCCTTGGTTCGGTATGCGCACAATTAATGCATTATGAGATTATTACAAAGGAAAAGTGAGCACCAATTCTAGACACAGGGAGCCCAAGCTATGTTTTTGCTCACTTGGTGCTCACTTTTCCTTTGTAATAATCTCACAATGCATTGCGCGCGTACCGGAAGTCTGGAACTCTTGATCCTTGTATGGGGAATTGATGGTTCCGACAGCCCATAGTTACTGTTGCTATGTAACACAAGCCATGGAAATTTACCAAAATAACCGCACAAAAAAGATCAGATTGCAGACACAGTTTACTTGTTGCTTGAAATTAAAGTATTCTTAGCATACGTGTATATCATCACAAAATCCATGAAATGTTAAAATTCTGGGTTTGTGATCATGTTTGTGAGACAGGATGTATCCCCATGGGGAAATAGCTACAAACTGATTGGTCGTGCTATTGTTTGATCGGAACCATGAATTCTGCCTGTTGTCATCTTGTACTGGTAACTGGTTCAAAACCTTTCATTTCTATCTTGTCAGGTATTCATCCATGGTGGTAAGCTTCATATAATCCCCTTACCCTCATCCCCAAGGGAGATTACTGTATTTCCCACTGGAAGTCCATCTTTGTTACATGCTCTTGAGATAATTCATGGACCACATAATACATTGGCTAACTTAGAGATACAACAAGCTGTTAGAACAAGAATTGATGGGTGAGTTGACACACTGTATAATAAAGGTATGGTATGCAGGGTTGTAGTAACTACATTGTAGCTTTTGAGTAACAGCTAAATGTAGGCTGCTCAACTACCATCAAAATGGCATTGAAGACATGATGCACTTTGGCATTTGGAGTAGCCAGAGGAGCATTATTGAGAGGCCGTACTCGCCATAATGTAGGGTAAGGGTTTGCCACCCGGGCCACTGAACCCTAAACCAATTTCATTGCAAAGCGTTTTTCATAATAATAATAATAATAATAATAATAATAATAAACTTTATTTTACAAGGGAATACATATTACAGCTTCAGCTGAAAAACTTATGGCCCTTTCATACCATGTTTCAATGCAGAATGTCAAATTGTATGAAATGCAAATTATGGACAAATTTGCTTCCCTATTTCGTTGGAAGGCTCAAAAACCTGTCTCTGTTGATTGACACATATACCCATACCAATTTAAATACTGTATATACATGTAAACTCCCTGGGGCTGTTTATGCTAGCTTATTTAGACAACACAACCCTGGGTATACTATCGTAGCAAGTTATGAACTGAAGGGTTTGTTATGCTTTATCCTTCATTACTGAACTTGTAATATTATTGTAAAGTGCAAATAAAGTATTATTGCTGATGAGCATCCAGTGATATATATGCATGACTTACTGTCATTAACTGTCAATTCACTGTTGCCATAGATACCCTGAGAAAGCTCATCAGTCATATCACCATGGTAACTGCCTTGTACCTCCATCTGTGAAGTATTTACTCGACCAGAAACCAACTCTTGTCAGTGCTGCAGTCCAGGCATTTTGCCACAGGGATCCCATAGACATGAAGGTATTGTCATACTATTGCTGGCATATGAACTAGAAAATGAGAGTTTCTTTCAGATCATTTCTTGCATACTTTAAATACTAAGTTCCCATTTTAATTCAGGCTCTAAAAGAAGCCAAACATTTCCCTCCAACAGAGAGAGTATTGACAAGGGTAAGTTGTAGTTCAACATTTCATGTAGGTCAATATTTGTGTATGCAGCCAAACAAGCCCTGTTTATCTTCAATTCTGTGACTTTACTGTAACAAGTTTCTACATGTTGTAGACTTGTGATCGTCTAGTAGTTAGTGCATCAGCCTCAGGGTTAATAGGCCCAGATTTGATTCCTGACTTGTATATCCTTTGGGAGGACACTTTACTTATTCACACTGCACCTCACTCCACTCAGTGAATTGCTAGGGAAACATAACTAAATGCCAGAGTGTATACTGGACTAGCACTCAGTTCTGTGAGAGTAGCAATACTCCTAGTTTGCTTCATATCTCTTGGCTTGGGAATTCCTTTTTGTTTACTTGTTGCTTGGGTTACCTCAGTGCAAATCCTCTTCCAGCTATTTTTTTATACCACAATTCTGAAACCCAGGATTTAAGTCTGTCTTATTACTGATATCATTCACACATTGTTTTAGGTTCAGTTCACACGATGTCTGTACGCACAACTTATGCAGCAAGACTTTCAGCCAGGCAGAAAATCAGAATGGAGAATACCACCTGCAAGCAGCACTTTGTACAAACCACATCAATTAGGGTTAAAGCTCGTAAGATATTTCAAGAAAACCATGGACACCTAAAATATGTCCAGAATATTCATTGTGTTGTGACCAATCACATGCGATATATAGAATGACGGGGATGCTCATCAAAAATTTATAAAATGACCCCTAAAAGGTACCTCCTACCTGAGAGTTATCCTGGTGGGCGTGGCAACATAAGATTTTTACCCCTAAAAGGTACCAATGAGTGTTAAGTGAAATGAGATAAATCAGATGATTAAAGTTGTTGTTGCTGTAATTCGTATCTCGGGTATCTTATTTACTAAAAAGAAACACCCTAAAAGTTACCAGCTCAGTCTCTGGTAGTCCAATAAAATTTGAGACACCCTAAAAGGTACCAGATCGCTGATTTTGACCCCTAAAAGGTACGACGAGCATCCCCTCTACCCCGGGGGAAGGACAAAGATGGTCTTGTGTGATTTGATTGTCATCTTCTCTTCTAGACTTGTGGATTTGAAATTCTTTGCTCAAAGTGCCTTGTCATCAACGAGGTATGTGGGTTTTTTTGTTTGTTTTTTAACAATGTTTATTGATTTTTCAACCATATACATATGAGACGTGTTTAAATAAAAGGAGTCTAAAGTCATTAGACCCATTTGCTGTACTGGTTTTGATTCTTGCCAGGTATCGTATGAATTGATCAATATCACAAGTTGATAAGGCTATACCCTTTTTGTAAAAACAGCTCTCACTCTATTATCACTGCAGATCACTGCAAAATCGATTCTCAGTGCGCGCGCATTAATACTTACAGTATGTACAACGCATGCACGTAGTAATGCTTGCCAGTTGGGGACAAACACATGCCGTGCAGCAAGCAGCACACACATCTGTCCAATTAACGCAAGTCTGCAAGATGATGGAAAAGTACGCGTGTGAGCTATTTTCTTCACAATTGAATGCGAAAATACCTAAATCAAATCAATAACTCCGCGATGCGCGTTGGTTGATTGTCATGCTGATGAAAATGACAGCTAATAATTATTATCACCATTGATAGACAGTGAGACGTGTTTAAATAAAAGGAGTCTAAAGTCATTAGACCCATTTGCTGTACTGGTTTTGATTCTTGCCAGGTATCGTATGAATTGATCAATATCACAAGTTGATAAGGCTATACCCTTTTTGTAAAAACAGTTCTCATATATATGTATTATTTACAATATGAGTGGCAATGTTGTATCTTATTTACAATCTCGAGCCGAAGGCGAGAGATTGTAAATAAGATACAACATTGTCACGAATATTGTAAATTACTTATGATATTGTTTAATCATTGTTTGAACCAGGTAGGCGTTTCAACCAGAATTGTAGTCAATATCTGATTGAGATGAAAAGAATATAATAATTAAATAACTATTCTTTTAGCATTCAATTCTCATTCCGATTGCTTGACCGCACTAGCTAAACAATGAAGGCAGTTTCGCATTATAGCTTAGTTAAGATGTCGATTGTTTAATAAATGTTTTATTCCTTTTCATACTTGATAGTTTTTGAATAGAGTTGATTGCTCATTAACCCTTTGACACCCAGAGATTTTTGAGTTTTTTAGCGATTTTCTGGACCTAATCACGTCATAGGAAATTTCGATTCCATATAAGGGGTTTCCATGGAAATCTTGACAGTTCTGAATGCCTGTGGGCTCGCGTCTTCACGTGTTCTGCCTTGCTAGTAGTAATCACTACTCGAAAAGGCCAATTTTGCATTTTTAGAGTGTTTATAGCCATTATTCACCACAGAAGCCCCCAGGACAGCATCATTAAGCTTGACTGGTGTGGTAGAGACCGTTCTCCTGGAAGAACTCAGGAGGAAGATACGAATTCACGAACACATTTCGGCAGCTCGATCAAATTTTCCAAAATGGCGGACTCAAAGTGAAATCGTCTCTCTGGTCTTTCTGTGGTGGATTCCAGGACCTACAAAGGCATTTTTGGCGACTTTGGACTTGTAAAGAATGCAACCGGTGCAATATTTTGCCTGTAGGACCGAGTGGCTCGACACAGAGATTCGGGGAGATCTATGCCGAAATTCCCGGATGTTTCCCGGCATCCTTTTCGGCCGTGCAGAAGGAAAACATGCATGTGTTAGCGAAAGTGGTCCTAAGGAAATGGCTATTGTTCGGCGAGTTAAGGAAAAGAGAGGGCAAAATTCACGACTATATCAAGAAGAGAGATGGAAGTTTGCTGAGAAAGTGGCGTTTTTTGTTTCGCAAGGATGTATTTTGGAAGAAAATCCAAGTCAAATGTCGGTCATTTTCGAGGTGTAAAATTGCGTCAAAAACACGCATTTTTGATTTTTATGGCAAACAAATTGAACTAATGCCCAGAAATCGGACCTGTAATTCAGTTTACTTGAGGTTGACTAACATTACTTTACCATCTTCTAATTCGAGGTTCTTGAAAAGAATAACGTAGCAAGTAACGCAATATTTAGCGAGAACTGTGCAAAGTCCTTATTTTGAAGTAATCTCGTGTCTTTCAAAGTTTGTTATAATTTATTTGAGATTGTGAAAGTATTGCCGCACAAAGCTAGAAATCCAATGATTGTATCATTAGTAAGTAAGCTAAAACTGTGAAGGTGCTAAGCTCCAATGAAGGGAGTTACATTAAAGAAACTGCGGAACAAAAACTAACGTGTACTGATTTTTCTTAATTAGCTTTTAGGATAATGTATTGTTCAGTCTCATATAATGCATTGATCGATACAGAATACTTATAGAGCTTATTAGTATTCTGTATCTGATACAGAATACTAATAAGCTCTATTAGTATTCTGTATCAGATACAGAATACTAATAAGCTTTATTACTATTCTGTATCATACTTATGAACAATTGCAGTAATTAATCAACCCCACCTATTCCCTACCAACTATTCAAACCCTCCCCGTGCTTTTAGTTTCTTGGAAATTGTATGGGAGTTACAAGGTAGCCACGTGACCAGAATGCTGAGCACAGATTGGACAGCTGCCTAATGAATTATTAATGAATATTATAAATATATATAGCAAATCATACACTACAAAACACAACAGAAGGGAAAGGTATGTGTTGTTTAGAGACACCTCATCCTACATTCTCCTCTTTAACACCAAATTCATAATCGTTGAAGGGATCCTTCCATTCAAGAACAATGTAACTGAGATCTGATCAAATACTAAATTCTCCTCTGAGCTATTTGAATTCCAAAGGAGAATTTAGATATTGATCACTTTCTTAGTGTCACTTTCTTACAGTACATAATGCCTCATGGTACATGTATCAGGGTTTTTTAGGCTGAGGCTGAGGGGTGCATGCATCTTTCATTTGGGATACCTCCCAGTCTCTCTCAATCATAAATCCACAGGCAGACCATAGGAGAAAATAGACTAGAGAAATATATCCACAGAGGAGGCTAGGCAGCCCAACTATCACTTCTGGGGCTACTGTTAATAAACAAATTCAAGATATTTTAAAATTTGGATGTGCACATCTTTTTGTCTTGGGTTTCCTGTGGTAGAGATGCGCTACAGAGAATTTTGCGCAGTCACAGCTATCTTTCCAATCCATTTTCTGTGTGTTTATTTTCACAGTCAACTAATAAACCATCTGGGGCAGAATGGCAACGATTTCTTGGATTCTTAACAGAACAAGGATATTTCAAGGTAGTTTTCTTTCAAAAATGCAGTCTAGAAAACTATTATAGTGCAGATGTACTCTGATGTGGCAGTGGGAGCGAAATAAGATGTGACACAATATAATAGGCATAGACATATATAGACTTTATTTAGTACCTGAAGTTTGCAATACAGTTTATAAATTGATAGTATGAAGAAAGAAGAAGTGCTGGCAATAGAGTGGTTTTCACAAACCTGTTAAATAGACATTACAGTACTAGTCTAATACATATTACATGGACCGTGGAGCTCCCTTGAAAGTGAAGGGGATGGATATACATGTACTAGTAGACTACCCGGGTAGATTAGTATATATCAGACAACAGCGTACTGTGACAACCTTTTTGGCTAAAAGTGAGTGGGCCAAAGCCCCTATCCACCCCTCCCATCCCCAGCTCTCCATCTCCGCGGTCCCTGTATTAGTACACCATAATTCCATTCTGTTCTTTTGTTTACTTTTGACTCTACACACTAACCAATAGTTTCTGTTTCACGGGTTTAGGAAACACTACAACAAGAAAAGGATTACTAAATGAAAATGAAATGAAAATATTTCTGTTCAACATTTTATGCCTGACAGGTTTTCCACTTTTTAGGGAGAAATTGAAGGTTCCAAGTTATACAGCAAGCTAATGTCCCAGGCAGAACACCATTTTGTAGAGACTCTACGTCAAGGTGATACAAAGAAAACATCTGGAGACACTATCCTCTCTCTGTTGCACAATGCTGAAATTAATCTTGAAAGAATGAAAGAGGAAGAACAGAAATTACCTCCAGAGGATGGTAAGGTTATTGATTATCTACTGCCTCCTCTATCCTGTATAGTATCCTAAAGGGGTAGGGGTGGGGCCAGGAGGAGGAGGATGGTAAGGTTATTGATTATCTACTGCCTCCTCTATCCTGTATAGTATCCTAAAGGGGTAGGGGTGGGGCCAGGAGGAGGAGGATGGTAAGGTTATTTTTATCTACTGCCTCCTCTATCCTGTATAGTATCTATCCTAAAAGGGTAGGGGTGGGGCCAGGAGGGGGATGTAAGGTTATTGATTATCTACTAAATATTCCTCTATCCTGTATAGTATCTATCCTAAAGGGGTAGGGGTGGGGCCAGGAGGAGGATGGTAAGGTTATTGATTATCTACTGCCTCCTCTATCCTGTATAGTATCTATCCTAAAGGGGTAGGGGTGGGGCCAGGAGGAGGATGGTAAGGTTATTGATTATCTACTGCCTCCTCTATCTTGTATAGTATCTATCCTAAAGGGGTAGGGGTGGGGCCAGGAGGGGGATGGTAAGGGGGAGGGAAACACCCTCCTTTCTCCTCTCCCCTAGGGCTGCTACACAGGCTATGCTTTATCCATCATGTTTTTATTTAGTCCTTTTTATGTTCAAGATGACAAATGGCTAAATATTTCTGCTGCTGAACTCGATGCCATGCTACAGAATTACAGTGCTTCTGGCAATACGATGTCGAAACCCTCTCCTGACACTAATGACAGTCAGGTATGATATACCCCACCTATGTGCAGGCTTTACCTACACACCGCCCCTGATATTGATCCCCCCACCCCCACCCGCTGCTGATACACCACACCTCGGACAGCTCTATGACACACCCCGCCTATGTGTAGGCTTTACGTAATGACACCGCCCATGATGTTCACCCACCCCCATGGCCCCACCCCCTGGTTTTCTGGAAAATCCAACCATTCAATATATTTGATATTCCATATAAATTTCAAGGAAGGGTCCCCACAAACATTCTGTGTTCTATTCTGAAATTTATAGATTGCGAAAATTTAGAATAAGCACGAATAAGCACGGTGATTTTTTTGCTTGCCCAGGCGGTTTGTTTCATCGCAAGCAAGCGGTGCAAGAGCTGAAAAGATTACTGGAAATTAAATGAATTTAAATTTTCAAGACAACATTGAAGAATTATTGAAGACGTAACTGCCCTTTAGAACGTTACGTAGGACGTATTTTATCCAAATATCAATCTTTTTTTTTGTGGTTTGAAGGAAGATGAATTCAATCTGGAATCAGTAACGCAAACAATGAAGTCATTTGTCCAAAAGGTTTCAAGTCACGAAGGAGCTGAATTTCCAGAGTATGATCCCATTGACATAACAGTCAAACCTCTAGTAAACGACCACCGACCGCCAGTGTTGTCAGAGTGTGAGTGGTCGCTTACGGAAGGTGGTCAATTACGCGAGGTGGTCGCTTACGGAGGTGGTCGATTACGGGAGGTGGTCGATTACGCGAGGTGGTCGATTACGGGAGGTGGTCGATTAAACGAGGTGGTCGATTACGCGAGGTGGTCGATTACGGGAGGTGTTAGGAAAAACCGGATTTGCAAAAGTAGCTGCTTAGGTGGGGGTGATTACGCGGAGTTGGAAAAATAAAATGGAACAGAATGGAAGGATGGCAGTGAGCAAAGACAAATACAGTGCTTGGGGTACATGTGGTTGTCACATTCTCCTCTCATTCTCTTTTTATTTCGTTTAACCAGAGAAAATGAAAATGAGGAAATTGACTTTGATGCGGATTCATTTCTGGACACCATGAAACAACTATTAGGTTTGTAAACTGACTACTTGCTTGATTTCTACCCCACACTTTGGAAACCTTTAGCAGACAGGGAATTGCAGTCAGCGTTATATATAGCCTGCGTAGCAAGCGTTTTTTAGGCCGCGCGGAAGAGTTTTCGTTTTTTGGCCCCAACTTCCGCGCGGCCTAAAAAACGAAAACTCATCCGCGCGGCCTAAAAAACGCTTGCTACGCAGGCTACGTTATATCAAGAGATATTGAGCTCCTTCATCAGAAAGTTATATCTTCCCATCAGCGCTCGAAAAGAAATCCGTAGGATGCGCAACCGTATTTGGTCGACACCATTTTTGATAAGAACACTTCTTTGATCAAGCCTGGTTTACCCTAACTATGCAATATAACCGCAAGCACAAGAGGAATTATGTTACTTTGAAAACGAGAATGACGCAAGGATGAGCACAAGGCAAGCAGAAGCACAAGGGGCCGCACCATTTTGCTGCATTTTTTCTTGTAGTTGCGTCCATATGACACAAGATTTCTTATGCTTGCGCTTGGGCCTGCATTGTAGTCATTGTCTTTCCAAGGGTATACATACTCATTGACTACTTTAGCCTACCACTGAAGGGTAGTACGGGAGGGAGCCAGCTTAACTATTCGATTGTTAGTATATTTATATTCCTACAGAAGGAAGACCTGCACCCCTACAGTCAGACAGCGATGATGATGATGAGTACTTGAGCGACTTGAGCGATGAGGATGACGAAGGAAGAGGAGAGTTATCGACTTACATGGATGACATGGACAGAGAGCTGGCGCAAACAAAAATAGGCGAGAGCTTTGAAAAGGTAAGTCACAGCAGCAAACTTGCAACAAAGAACTATAATTGCATGTGGAGTACTGAATAATCACGAACAACGATGTTGTGCGCGCGACAAGTTGCAACAATAGCTGTTAGTACGACTAGCCATTAGCCATGCGAGCGAGTGAAAGGGAAGGGAAGAGGAGGAGAAGGCTATAGACTCCCTTTCCAACTCCCCTTGCGCCAGCTACGCCATGACGTAGAAAAACAAACAACGTTTGTAGCTATTTTTCCTCTGTTATTTCAAAAACTAAAATCGTTACTCTGCATTCAGGAAGATTAAATAGCGATTCATCTGCAATAACAGACGAAAACCACATTCCAACCTTGCTTGTTTTTTCGAGCTCATGGCCCGATAGCCTCACTCTGATGCTTATTCGTACAACTAGCCATTTTGTTACCGGTATTACGTCCGTTTTATCAAAACTTTCATAAATGTTCTTTGCATAGGTAAAGACAAAGCCTTCATCTTGTCAAACGTCACAAAATCACAAAGAGTCCGAAGACGACGACGTTCCAGTAGATGTGGACTTGAATCTTGTAAAGAACTTGTTAGAATCGTTTAGCAGCCAGCAAGGTTTGGCTGGACCTGCTACAAACATTTTAAATGCTATGGGATTGATGTTACCACGGGATGAAGACGAAGATATAAACCCACAGAAATTTGAAGAACGATAAATCTTCGTAGCTGCTTCGGCTCCGAAACGGAGGACAGCGTCCTTCGGCTTCCGGTCTCGTCCATTAGAAACCAAGAGACCGCCATGAGCTATGGTCTCTTGTAGTTGTAGAAACGCAATTTCTGCAACTTAGTAGTTGTTCAGAACGAAAAATGTCAAAAGAACAAAGAAAACGTAAACTAGGCGGCAAGAAGGGATAAAGGGATATGTTTTGACGAAGTAAGAAAAAGGAGAGAACGGAAGAAATCAAGCAATGGCAATGGAAGAAGATGTAAATTATACGAAACAAAGAGACGAGATACAAAGAGCTAGAGAGCGGAAAATTTTAGCGAATAATAAGACCATTAAGCTTAAATGAGTTCACAAATAACGAGACATCATTTTCTGTCATTCCTAAACTTTGTCCGACGCTAATGGATCCTGTCCGAAACAAATTAAAACTAGGAATGGCGAGTATAAATGGAGAGAAGAAACGAAAGGGTTTAGAAAATTATCTGAACCAAACTCGGCAATTTTAATATTTTAAAGAAAGAAAATTTAATTTTGCCCTAATTTTTTTCCAAAGCAACAAAAAGATTGACATTTTTAATGTAAACAGAGTCGTTGCAGCAGGAAATGGCAACTAATGATTAACTTGGCAAAGTAATTCAATCCACTATCCGATGAATAGCACCGTTTATCGAGTGATCTCCGTGGACTGATGTACTCTGAGATACACCAGACTAGACTCAGAAAAGAGCAAATTGAATCTCATGCCAAGTTTATAGTATGGCAGTCAAAACATGGTTCAAGGGTGCCATTATTATTGTGGTTTGCGGTTTTATAATTCCTCATGTCTCGTCTCTACAAGAAGACGAAGCTGCTGACCTTTCAATGGCGAATTATTGCCCTTATTTCCAGAATCGTGCGCCACAGCCGCAACCTCACTTGCCAAACTGTACTTGGTATCGGGACATGGCGTGTTGTTTGTCCAAAGAGTTGAATATTATTCTCGAAAACATCCCACCACCAACAGGAGCGAATGGAAAATGCCTTGAATTGATGAATTATCTAATGTGCTTCGTGTGTGCTCCAAACCAAAACCTTTTCTACAACGAGGAGAGACTTACCGTCTGTCGTGGTTTTTGCGATAACTTATTTGATGCCTGTGGCGATGCTTATCTCAAGGGGTCGAAAATAAAGGATTTTTACCTGTCTGGAACGGATTTCTGCATATCGAGGAAGTTTCGAGTAAGCAGCGAGGATGACGATTGTTTCTCGCCGTATAAACAAACCGAGAGCTCAGCGTCTTCGATTAAAGTCAGAGTGTTGTTGGTTGGGTTAATGGCTACGTTTGTGAAATGGTTGTTCTAGGATTGCCATCAAAGGTTAGAGTGAATTCAAACGTTGTACTACAGAAAACTGATCAGCTAGTTAAATAAAGACCTATTCGTAATGAACTGAATTTAGTAAAATTATACAATCACGCAATTGCACAAGCAGAAGGAAACTGAACCAAAAGCTTCATTTTTGTTCATACTCGCTTCTAGTGAAAACCATGTTTGCTATGGGAATAGAAGTAATACTACTCCCATGGCACTGTATGCCATAATCACAGCTCCATAAACTTACCTTGTTGTAAGCATCCCAAGAGACCAGTGGGGGTAGATCCTCATCTCTCACTCTGAGGATAACAATCCCTGCTCTCCTGCTTCTCACTTGTATGAAAACCTCCCTGGAGAAGTTCTGGAGCAGATCCAGGGCTAAGAATCTAGATCCACTGCCCACCTACCCATATAAGGCACCCTGCAAGTAGAGATTCAACTTGCTTCCCCCTTTGACTTTGGGTTGTAAGGGGAAAGTCAAAGAGATGGAAGCAAAATGAATCTCAGCTCGAAAGATAACCCATACAGTGCTAGTGCTAAACCTGTCAAACCAATTGCAGAATACTTATGCATTTACCACAGTTTGCATAACTGTGCAACTGTCCAAAGACGATGCTCGAGGATCCAGCAGGGTTTTTTCTGGCACTCCGAAGTCACCACTGGATCCTCAAGCATGTCCAAAGACAAAAGGCACCAGTTGTATTTTGGATGATTATGATTGACGGAGGTCTACTGTAAACTTACTAGTAGTGCATGAGTTTCATCTTGTGTGGATGTGTGGTATTATGCTTCACCAATACATGTATCAGGGTTTTTGTGATTTAGAGGGGATAACCGGACCTCTGAACCTTGACCCTGTTTCAGTGGAAAAATGACAGTGCTTTTCAGTGCAAATATGGAAGGTTTCAAAAACCCAAGCACATATACCACATATATGGGAGTACCCCTCCTCCATAGGATGAACCCCTAACAGATCAGGTGCACCTCGTGCAAGTTGTGTGGACAGAACCCAGCACACTCTCCAAGGGAGCTGACAGTACCATCTGTCAGGGGAAGCTTTGGCATTTTGACCCTCTAACATACCAATGAAATAAGACTTGGCAATCTTACAGTGTGACAGGCAAAGGTTGCCAACTGAAATGTGCTTGTAGGTATGTCATCCATTATGTAGCCTCCTGCATAGCAGATGGTTTTTAGGGGTTTGGGGAGAGAAAGAGGAGGAGGAGTAGTAGAAGGAAAGGGGAAAACCCTGTCTGCTATGCACAGAGGCTATATCCATTATGTTATTATCATTAAGGTTTGATTTGCCTGTAATTATAGCCACATCTGGCACCTGCATACATGTCATTTCCTGAGATGGCCTATATAGCCAGCTACATAGGCTATCCCTGAAATGATAGACTGTGAACAGTCCTTCGACTAGTCCTTCGACTGAGTCTGGAGTAGCCTGCGTATAGCCAGGCTCTAGGGGAAAGGAGTGGGGGTGGGTGGAGGAAAAGGGGAAGTGGACGTAGACTGGAGAAGAGGGGGCGGAGAGAGGGGGAGAGGCTCTCCCTCCCCCTCTCTCTTCTCCCTCCTCTCCAGTCCCCCTCCTATTCCCCTTCCTGTTCCCCACCCCTTCCCTTCCCCTGAGCCTGGCTATGCAGGCTAGTCTGGAGGGAAAAGGGGAACTGTTCACAGTCTACTGAAATGATTTCATGTTTCAAGGTATCCAATGTAAGACTGCTGTGGTGGAGATAAGCTTTGCAATGTGGCCCACCAAAATTTCATTGGAGAAAGCATGTCACCCATGCCTCTCGCATAATCCTTATACACTATATATGTCAACAATAGAGTAGTTCCAATGAGGGCCTATGCTGTCATATTTGCCCAAGGAATCTGGATGCTCCAATGAACAAATTTCATTCCAAGGGCAAAAATGATTGAGAGGAACACCCAATTTCCAAGGGCAAATTTCACAACATAGGCCCAAGATAGGAACTATTGTCTTCTATTGTCTTCTTCCTCTGGGTTGGGTTCCTGAAAGCCCGATTAGTGCTAATCCAGGATTAAATCTTAAGAAAACCATTCATTTTAAACCTGGATTAAGACTAATCTGCCTTTCAGGAACTGCATGGGCCCTGCTAATCAACATAAAATTTTCCTTTGCAAAGTATGCCATGCATGGGCATGCTGATAGTTGCCCTCAGTGGAGCAACAATGTTGTGTCACATGATTGATTTTGACCAATGAGAGTGAAGGATCCATTATTATTGAATACCGTAATTATAATGGTGTACAGAGGGACTTTCAGACCTCGAGGGATTTATAAGGGTCTGGTTGCAAAATGGTGATAAACAAATCAGTGACTAGAAGAGATTGCGGTGCGGTTTTATTTTCCAGTTGCATGATGTCTTTACTTGATAATAGATTGTTTTCAATGGTATACAATAATTTATATATCTATAGCTACAAATCATGATACTTCTTGTACTTCTCTTTCAATATAAATCTGTGTAACATGAAGTAATACTTTGCAGACATATATAGATGTAGAGACAGCATGCATGATTAAAGGTCAATTATGTGCACATCTGTTGTACTACTCTTGCTCTTAGCATGTGAAACAATCTGCTCCTCAGTGCCTGCCTCGTAGAGTCCGTGGGGTGAGCACTGAGGGTGGATGCTTTTGCAGGCCATGTATCAGGCTGCAATGCTAATAGCTTTTTACACGAATCATTTCACCCAAGGATGAGTTTGTCCCAGGCTAATTTTATCCTTGTCTTCACATCTGTCTTCATCACAAGGATGAAATTCACACCAAGCTGAAAACTATATTTCAACACTGTAGACACATTTACATCATTGGCATCCTGGAATATAACTACTCATGTAAACAATAATTAAGGTCTTTTCATCCCGGAATGGTTTTATCCTGGGGGGAATCCTACTTTTCACATTAATATACCCTAACTTTGCACAACTTCCTTTTTGAAAGCAATATTTCTGCCTTTATTTCTGGGTTAATAATGGCAGTATGCCAGTTCCTTATTTTTAAAAGTGTCATACCAACAAGCCTCTGTGTTATGCTCAGGCTTGCATGTTGACACATTATTGTTTGCTATTTTTCAATGATCGAGTTCTTTGTTGCACATCAGATTGTTTGAGGTCCATTTAGAGAAGATCAACATCTTACAAACAGAGAAATCTCGAAGAACAACATTTTGACAGATAAGATCATCAAAGTAATTACCTGCATGGAACTATCAAGACCTTTTATAACGTAATTAATACGTCATATGATACAATTGATTCTATATCGTGGTGTATCAGCTATAGTTACAAGAACTTGTTTATTATTGTGGGATATTTTGCAACACGATTCAATGCATTAGTGTCTCTGGGGGCACGTACTACAAGATTGTCAGACTGAAATATGTGTTCAAAGTCCATGGTGGCTTATAATGACAAATTATGCGGATAATGTTTGTAATGGTATATATACTACATTGTTATTGTTCCTTCCACGTGTAGACTATATTTAGCTCTTGCATATTTATACACACTGCTTCGATAATTAATATACTGAAGAGTTTGCATTCTGATCAAATCGTGAATTGTACAATAACTTACCGTTAATCTATATTTACCTCTGATATATCCATCGCCCAATTGTTAACGTGCAGCTTTCGCATTCTAAATGTGCTCGTGCTTCTGACAGGAACTCATTTTTGAGGTGCAATATATGGCAAACTACTACAGTCCTATGTCTATGAACAGTCAGTGCACAGGTTGGTTCATCGTCCATGAAATGTCATGAACATCTGTATCAACAAACTGGTAAATAGCAGAGACATAACATGCGTGACCCTGATGGATGTGCTCTTTGCTGTCCTGCTGTTCGGGTCATAATAATAACAACCTCCGTCGGACTTTTTCGCCGTTTTGAACCGCCTTCCTTCGCAGAATTCCGTGCCATTGGCATACATATCTTGGATTTCGACACCCTTTAGAAGAGCTTTTCTGCATGCACCGTAGATCTTATCGCAGAACTCCTCGCATATGACCAACGTTGAACGCTCGAAAAAGTTGTTTTGATCAGGCGCACAGATATAGCAGTACATGTAGTTGAGATGACGAACGCACTCTTCACTAGCTCCTGGTATGGGGTTCAATACGCTGAAAGCATACTCAAGCTCTGAGCTCATGCAACACGAGTTGTCTTTGTACCAAGTGCAGTTTTTAAGATTCGCTTGCTTGGTTGGTCCTCGGTTATTGAAGAACGGGCAATAATTATTTACTCCGTATGCTGCAAGGGAGTAGGAATTGTCCGCAACCACATGCCCCATTGATTTGATTGTGAGAATCACTAGAATTCCTTGAATCAGTCCATCTACGATACTCATTGTTAGAACGTTGTCCAAAACGACATCCGCTATTGACTTCCAATGACTGTTCTAATACGACAACATTTGGCTTCGTGGTTAGGAACTTTTATAGGTTCCGCGTGCCTCACTGTAGTATGCAGCAGCTCGATGGCTTCCCTAATCAATTACCACGTTGTATTGCCTTCCGATGACCACCAAGGACGGAGACAATCAAATAGAAATCTCGTACGATTTTCTCAGAGAGACAAGATCAAACGCAACGCAACCCAAAAGTCAAGAATGTTTGTTTGTTGTGCTTGGCCTCGATCTTATCTGTAGACGCGCGAAATGCAAATCTTGGAAGAGGCGTTGGATATAAACAATGTTCGTCGCAATGCACACTGGGAACTCTTACATGTACATTGTATCGTCGTCGTACAACATCGTCATGCATATTTCGAGTTCAAAAAATATGTTCAAACTTATTCAAATTGAAAATTACTGAGCTGCACGTAATCAAGCATTTGAATTGACAATAATTTCAAGATTCAGTCAAAAAACAGCCTCTGGCTTTGGCCTCACTTATGTAAATAACAGGACATTTTTCTAATAAATCAAATCAATCAATCAATCAAAACAGTGATGACAAAAAATATATATGTAGGCATCTAGTTAAATCGATAATAATTATTATTGTAGTAGTGACTTGCATCTTTTTTTGATCTTGTTTGACCTCAATGAACCTTACATTACTAACATTACTGTATCACTAATTTTCAAAATAACCCGAACAATAATTCCTTAATATGTACTGTATGTGTCGGCCACCGCCTGGGGTTAGAGATACAGCCAATGTCATTAAGGTTGTCCACCTCGGAAAAGCACATTTACACATTTGCACTTTTACACATTTGCACTTTTACCCAGCTAGGAGGGGTACTCAGGGGTATCAATGACGGGGAGGTGCAAAGACCTTTTTGGGGTTTGAAATTTGCGGCTTGGGACTTTTTTGGGTTAGCAATTTTCTGGTGGACTTTTTTTGATATAAAGATTCTGGCAAGGACTTTTTTTTGGGTTGATTAAAATGATATCCTACCGTTCTCGATTTTATGTGGAGAAAAATGGGGTAATGGGGTTACGTTCTGGGACGTTGGAATTTTTTTGGGTCTTGTTTTTGCGTAATGGACTTTTTGGGGGTTAAAAAGTTTGATACCCCTCAGTACCCCCCTTGGGCACTTTTACAAGCGCTGAAATGCAACTCTCCACCTGAAATCTTCTGTATAAGGCCGTGGCATTCTTATGGCAGTATACTTTTACTGAATCTATCGACTCTGGGTTTCACGTGCGCAAAACAAATATACACGTGATGTTGCGAATGTGTAAATGTGTTTATGTGCTTTTCCGAGGTGGACAACCTTAATTACATTGACTGTATTTCAAAGTGATTGATACATGATATGTATATGTAGTGAAGAGAAAAATGGTCAGCTGTCTAGTACTACACCACAGTAAAACCCCTGAATTCTTTGCTGTGCATTATCTGCAATGACATCAGTCCTCCAATGTCTGCAAGAGAGAGATTTAACGTTAACAAGCAGACCATTTACCCCAGAAAATAAAACACTTTTAAGACAGTGTTTTAAGTTTAAAAACTTTGTAAAAATTAAATTAAAAAACACTTTGAACTTTCATTTCTTTACCTCTATATCTACGTCTGTGTCTTCACAAGGCATCCGTTCAACAACTTGTGGCATCAGATTATAATCTAAACAGACAATAATATTTATAAAGCGCAAATGGTTAGATCTCCGTGTGTTCTCAGATAGGACGTAAAACTGTAGGTCCTGTCTCCCAGACAAAAAATAGTTCATAGTGCTTCTGAAGGAATCATTGCTCAATATGATGACAACATTGTTTAAAATATTTCAGATTTAGTGTGATTTTGCGAGTAAAAAAAAGAGATGAAACAGATTATGTCTGTGGTGGATCCAGGGGGTTCATCCAACGTACCCCCCTCAACGACAACTCAGAACTCCCTAATTTAAATCCTTGACGGAAAGTAGTACTTTGTTGTGGACTGTTTTCAAACCCCCTTGGCAAAATCCTGGATCTACCCCAGTATGTTATGCCAAGTAATTTGTCTAAATTTTCTTCTATGCTAATTATAGGGGTATCCAATGGTCAAGGCAAGACTTTGCGAGACTCTGAGACGAGGCATTTTTTGCAAGCCCGAGATGCTTTTTTACCGATTTCCTTTGTTTTCAAAATTCGAGCATCTATCAATCACGAGGAGTTAGTATGTTAGTATGTTATGGCTCCAATTTGAAGTAGGCTGTTGTACCGGGTAACAATCTCCTACTCTTACGAAGAGTTCAACAGGTTCTTTAATGTCCCCCGTGAACAGGTTAGATTAGGGTCGGGAGACAGGACCTACGGTTTAACGTCCTTATACAAGAAGACATGAAGGTCTAACCATTTGCAGATGCAATTACAAAGGCAGCACCTTCTCAGTTATTTTCCATCATGCCACTGATAAATCTGTTTTAGTATCTATGGTTTGTTAGGATTAGGGTAAATCTGTGAGGTTTTTTTTTTTCACCAAGCCAATACTTGGATTTTATGAATCTAAACTGTAACCAATATTATAGTGATTCTGCCTCAGTGTTAATAATCACTGTCATCCTTGTTTCGACTTCCCTCTAATCCATGTAGCTCAGTGCAGCTTTAAATACCCGTAAAATGGAGCACTGATGGAGGGAGGGGAGTAAAGTGTGCACCGTCGGCCTCAAGTTTATTAGTATATGAGTACTATTACGAGTTATCGACGTTAAATAAAGACATTTACTTTTTTACTTAAATTACTTTTGTCATAGCAGCAAAGCTAAAACAACCTCAAATAACATGTCCATGTTATCAAGACAGGTTCCACTATACCTTCTGTACGAGATCCAGTTGTTGAAGTAACAGCATCACTTGAAGTACAACCTGTGTCATTACCACTGGCTGTTTTTCTTTTGCTGAAAGTCTTTGGGTTTTTTCCTTTCTTCTTTCGTTTCAGGTTTTTCTTGTCTTTGGGTGGGGTTTGTACAGATACTTGGGGTACAATATGGGATATATTTCTTTGACTGACAAAAGGCAAAAATAACAATCAGGGAAATATGATCACAAAGTTCATTATCAAAATATAATATGCCTGTTTCATAATCAACTTTAGACTTTAGACTTTAATCTCAAGCATTTAATAGGACAAGTGAAATATGATTATTGACAAGAACGGAGTAAGTGACTAATGTGATCAAAACCCAAATTCTCCTTTGAAAATCAACAAATCTCAAGGAGAATTTAGATTTTGTTCAGAGATCACTTATGTTGTTCTTGCAGGGAGCCCTTTAGTTTGTAAAGAAACGGATCATTTGTTTGTGGCATGCACCTGGTACATGTATGGGAGAACCCCCCTCTTCCCCCTCCTCCCTCTCCTCTCCATCCTCCCGCTCCTCCCTTCAGAATGTTGCCTAGTTGTTGGTACCACAATAATACATTTACCTAATTAATGTCAAATGAGAATCGTCCTCCACAGCAAATAGCAATCCTAAATCTGTCAGAGTATCCCCAGCAATGTAGTCCAGGGGGAGGTCAAAATGGAACTCATTCTGAAGCTTAGAGACTTTCAACGTCTCTTCTGCAGGGTACAATTTGTGGAAGACAAGCTCAGTGCACGTTCTAACGTCTTCTAGAAGCCAGTCCTCGTCTGCCAATACCTGTAAATATTGACATTAAAAAAAATAAAAAATGTCAGGTCATTTGGAGATGAGATTTTAGACTTGATGTTAGATTTTTACCAAGAATCGCTTGTCCCTTGAGGTGCAGACTACATTTAGCCTTAATTTAGAAGCCATAAGACTCCATCTTTTCAGTTCAAGTTCCCATTATGGCAAGCAGAAATCAGAAAACGTTAATTACAAACACCAAAATCAGTCCTCCACCATTTATATTTTTCTTCAAATATAAAAATAAACACGCATAAATTAAAGTGAGATCCGCTGACTCGTTGTACCGTGGGCTGCACTACTAACAAACACCGCTGAACAGCAAACTGAAAGCTCTTCCACTTTTCTGAAAGTTGCATGTTATTTCTTGTTTTTCGTTGGTGGTTTGGTGGGCGGTTTGTTGTTTTTAAACAGGTCCCTACAGCACCGTTGGTAAGTAAGGTAAATATATTATTTCTAACGATGCTGTTTTAGTGTATTTTTGCATTCACTTCACGAATAAATCAATTCTGAATTCGCTCGACTTCAGTAAGCTTACACTACAGTGACAGAGTTTATCAGTGTTTTTAGCTTATTTTTAAAGTGGTTCTCGACTTACGATGTTGAACTTGGCGACTGTGTTCTTTCTTTAAAGATTATCGCTATTTTATGACAAAAGGAGACTTTGATATAATGGAATAATCGCGATCGTCAGCCCTTGAAATCGGTGGGTGCAACGCAATTACTGTAATCACCCGGGACGAACTACATGTAAAGGTCGTTTCAATATTGACACATGATTCATCTCAGTTTGAGACGCTCATTCGATTCCAATATTCTTTACCGATCAGTATAATTTTGATAAAATCATCCAAATGGAATACATATTGTAGACCCCATTGTATATATTCCACAGTTATAACGAAATGCTCCTCCCCCAAATTCATGTTTACAAATGGCAAACATTAACCATTCATTGTCAACTGGTAAATTTGTTGACTGATCAGTGTTTGATTGACATATTATAATAATAATACTTTATTCATTAATATTAATATACATCAATATCAATATCAATTAACCAATAATCAATATTGGTTAATTAATTGACAAATTTCACTAATTGTCTAGTTTTACAGGTTTGATATATTGACACTAGAATGCATTAGCAATGAGTGAGAAAGAGATTGCAAGTGTTAGACAATCCATCAAGGAATCTTTACAGAAACTTGATAGATACAAGGCATATCTGAGGTACGTTTTTATTTTCACATGTTGCAAAGTTTATCTAAGGGTGCGTTCGATTGACCTTATCCCGGAATAGGAATACTTGGAATAATACGGAATGGCCGTTCAATTGAGTCTGTTCCGATTCCGGAATAATCAGAATATATTCCAAGCATTCTGCTCATCATAGCAGAATGCTTGGAATATTCCGGAATAATAATGTCATCCGTCTGCCCCAGAATCTGGAATTATTCCTTTTCCGGAATAAGGTCAATCGAACGCACCCTTAGGTTATTTATTTAGGGTGGGGGTGGAGTGTCTGATTTGTACATTTAACAGTGATTTATCAAAGTTTCTTTCAACTAGCTCACCCTCGTGAAAATTGTTTTATTTTATGGGCTACCCCGTATCTTTGGCTAAGAAATCTTTGGCCCAATAACTTCATTATTCAAATCTTCTAAATTTGAAGGGCTCCCTGCAAGAATGGCTGGAGTAAGTGACTTGTGATCAAAACCCAAATTCTCCTTTGAAATTCAAAGAATCTCGAGGAGAATTTAGATTTTGGTCAGACATCACTTACTTTGTTCTTTTAGGGAGCCCTTCATTTGTAACTTTGAGAAAACATTCCTATGTTGTTGTTTTTTTAGTTCAGAGCTTTTGGATGTCTGTTCGACTAAAGAAGGAGTGAAATGTAGTATAGCAAAAGCAAGGAAAGAAGTGGATGACAATTTCAGCAAGATAGAGCAAGAGGTCCTTCAAGCTCTTTCTTTGCGGAAGAAGGACATTCTTTCTGCGATTAATGATGTTGGCAATAAAGACCTAGAACCTCTCAATAACCTTGAAGAGAAAATTAGTGGAGAATTGGAAATGGTAGAAAAATTAAATGCACAAGGTAAGAAACATTATTGTTGTCCATGGAACTAATGATGACACCCAACTGTGTAAAATGTGTGATGAGTACCATACAATGTACAAATCAACTGCTTGAATCGAAAACGCCCATTATTTTACTTTACCGATTTTGCTGCACATTTTTTGGCAATTTGATCAAAACCTCTTGGCCATTCCAACTCATCACTCTAAACTTACAGACATCAGGAGCCCATGTAGCATTAAAATCTGTCACAGCATTTGAACAAGTTTGGCAATTTTTTGAACACGAAATTGACCAATCACTGTTGCTGCAAATTAACGAGTTGTGGCAAATAAAACGAGTTGCAGCCAAAAAACGAGTTGCAGCAAATAAAACGAGTTGCTGCAAATAAAACAAGTTGCTGCAAATAAAATCGGAGCGCACAGTGACTGGTCAATTTCGAGAAATCGTGTTCTAAAAATAGCCAAACTTCAAACACCATGACATAAACCCAATATGTACATTTGTAGCATGGATGCTCCTACTTATGGGCTCCTGCAGACATTTAATAACAGTCACTTTGAGCACATTTGATTTTGTTTGATTTTCAGGAAATGATTGTTTAGAAAAAGAAGATTCTGTAATTTTAGAAGAGTCAGGGAAAAAACTCAAAGAACTGGAGGTACAAGAACAAAGGTATGTAGCAAGGGGCAGCAGATCCAACTGCTGTTTCTAAACTTCCTACCGGTTAATCCTGGAAAAACAAAAAATCTATGTTCTCTGAGATGCTATTTCCTGCATTCTGGGATGGAGTTAATGGTCACAGTTAATTGAAGACATCACAGTGTGGAATTGAACCAATCATCTATTCAACCAATCCAGAATGCATGTGTACAAAATCATTGCTCAACCAATCAGAATGCATGGGCACGGTTGCTCAACCAATCAGAATGCTTGGATATGGCACAGTTACAGCATGGCACAAACTGTACCGTAACTACTTCCCATGACTCTATGGCAGCCATTGTTGGCCAGTCTCATAAGAATTGTTTTCTCTCTAGATATCCCAATATGCCGTGTATCTCCCAAACTCTGTCTGTAACATTTGAAGACAGTTCACAACATGTAGTTGACTGTGTCAATCACATTGGTGAAATATCAATGACTGGCTCGCTACAGATTGTTGATTTAACAGAACAGCCTGGTGGAATGCACGTTGAGTGGGATGATGTAAGTAATAATATAATAATAAATCTTTTTTAAACAAATAAAACTTGGTAGCCTCCCTTAGGGTTAGTCTCTTTTAGGGGTTTAATTCAAAAACACTGTCCGATGTGTTGGTCCTGGTCCCTTTTACATGGTAGTCCCCCCCCCCCCCCCCCCCCCCAGATTAGTCTCTTTTAGGGGTTTAATTCAAATTGAATTCAAATTTTTCGATGATCATCCTGCCCCTTTCACATGGGATCCCCCCCCCCCCCCCCCCCCCCCAGTGATCAGAACTCTTTCTAGTAATGAATTATATGCGGAAATTGTTGTCCATTGTAGACATTTTCAGACAGTGAATCAGTTACTGACTACAGTGGAGTACAGGAATACATACTACAATGCTGCTGTACAGACAACAAGGGTGGCCATGATGGTGATGTCTTTAACACTGTCTACAGTGGTGAAGAAATGTCACATGTTGTGACGGACCTCGAACCACATGTCTCTTACACATTCCGTGTTTGTGGCCGGTTTGGTAGAGATGGCCGATGGAGCTCTTGGAGCATTCCAAGAAGTGGAATGACAGCATTGGATCCTCATGGTATGACCCCTATTTGATGTGCATGTAAATTGCTATTTATACTGCGACGACTTCAACCAGGGCCACTTAGATAACGAGAATGCTCTCTCCTGATTGGCTGAAATACACAAATTTTGAAATTGGCTTTGTTTTAGTCTGAATTGTGATTGGTTCTCATTGTCTAAGTGGCCCCGGTTACAGTAGTCGCGCTGTAATATAACACTCAAAAGAGTGTTTCCTCAAATTTAAAAACACAGTGCACCGAGAAGTGGGTTGAAAGAAATTACATACATGTATATATATGTTCATGTAGGTGCAACAAATATTTTTTAACTGACCTTGAGGTGTTTGGAAATCAGAGGAAAAAACATTAATAAATATAATATATATAGAGACAACAGAACACGCCACACAGCTACGTAGATTAATAAATATAGGTTCAAAGATAAAGTTGACTAAATTTTATTCTTCATAAATTTAGGATCCACATTTCAAACAATCATTCAAACTACCGGTAACTGCATGACTGCCATTCCTTGATTATCCATCTCTGTTTTGCATTATTGTGGGTCACTGTTACATTGTGATTTTTCATTCTAGAATGGTCCACCGAAGACTGCATCAACCTTAACAAACTAGCAATCTACCAGCTAAGCAACAAACGAAGAACAGCAACCAAAGTGTTTCCTGACAGTTCCAAAGTTCTACGGTCAAAAACTATGAGCTATTGTGTAGGAACAGCCCTTCAGTTGAAGATCGACGAAACGGGTGATGACAGTAATGGTGATGGCATAGGCTTGACAACTTCTTCATTTGACTTCAGTAATCCCAAGCAAAATCTGCAATGCCCAGGCTCAGCTAGCATCAACTCTAAAGGATTAGTGTATGTCAATGGTATTTGCATGACAACTCGTCTGCCACATTTCAAAAGAGGCACAGTCATTATTTTTGAGGTAAATCAACTTACGCCAGGCAAGGTACGAGTGTCAATTAGTGTGGACGATAAGCAAGTGACATTTGATTGGGCAATTGAGGAGAAAGACGATTGTACCAAGCTCTATTTTGCCATGGGATTCCAACACTCCGGCTGGCAGGTGACAGTTTGAGGACAGCAACATTCACCAAATTCAACTTTGTCTTGCATTTGCCAGGTTTACAGAGATAAAGTAGTTAAATCACTCAAATGCAAAGTTAATGATAATATAATTATTGTAGTGCAGCAAATTTTTCTACTGTATCTTTAGGTGTTTCGCTTCAATGGATTTATTGACATCAGACACAAACCAAAATAATGATGTTACAAATGTAGTTTTATTAGCAAATCTTTTGGATGACAGTTTATTTAATGTAAAAAAAATTATCGCATGGCTCTGTTATCAATATCATTCTCAAAGGGGTCCATGACTTGTGATCAAAATCAAAATTCTCATTTGAAATGTCAAAGAGCCTCCAGGAGAATTTAGACTTTAATCAGAGATTACACTAGGACAGACTGTCCTGCAGTTCTAAAGTCAAGAAATATTGAAAGTAATTACTATTAGTAGTACAATTCTGTTTTCAATCAATCCCTTGAGAATCAAGAGATAAAGACACGGCGGCCATGTTGGTTGAACAAACAATAGACACTAATGAGCAATCTTTTGTTGAAGTTCAACCAAGATGGCCACCGTGTATTGCAAACCAGCAATATTCAATGATAGATTTTTTTTATTCCTTGTAAGTGCCATAGCTATATTACATACAGTACATGTATTCGTAGAAAAATAGTCAAAACTCTTTTTTAAATTCTAGCAATATTATTGAAAACAATTCAAGTCGATGTGATCTTGTTCAAACATTGGATCCTATAAAGGGATGACCATTATTAGGCAAAATAAATTGTTTGCAAACATGATATGATATGTTGTCTGAAAATAAACTGTTTGCAGAGGAGAAAAAAGGTTTTCACAAAGCAAAAATACCCTCCCCCCCTCTTCTCCCCTCCAAAGAAATAATGGCCCATCCCTAACATATTCTGCATTTTACATGAAACAAGACGCTCAATGAGCGTACACTGAGCTTATGACAAGGACAATGTCAGTTGCGTGAGGAGGGACCTGACAATGACTGACAGTTGCGTGACGAGGGAGACTATGTATATATGTGTCGGTGAGCATAGATAAAAATCTCCGAATCGTACTTCCGTAGCACGTACTTGGGACGTCCAGTTGAGGTTCATATTCATGGTCAGACGGTTCTGATAACGTCTTTGGTTTCTTCGTTATCGCAGAGGAAAAAGTGAACTTCGTATTTTAAACATCCAGTTGATTCAGACTACGGTATGATGTGACAAAGCTCGACCAATCTGCTGTCTCTGCCTATACATTGAAAGATCTTGTTCGATTTATCTCGAAATCAGAAAGGAATTATCGATTAAAAATCAAAAGCTTAAGATGTGACCTCAAGTGACCTCAAATACGTTTAAAGACGTACGACAGCGTACCTTGAAGAGTCGGAGATCTTTATCTATGAGTCACCGACACAAATAGTCTTCCTCGTCATTGAGCGTCTTCTTCTGTAATAGATCCCTAAAATCAAAGGACGTTTTGATTTCGATTGTATCAGTTTTTGCCGTTCACTGACCTGTTTTGAGCGTGGAAATTCTGTTCTAAATAGCGCTACGCGGCGGTTCTAAAATTAGGTCGCGTAATAGATGTATGACTCACACAAGGATCACACAACTGTAATCGTACTGAATTTTTCAAACGTGGAATAAAATAAACATCCATCGTGAGTTACTGAAAACTGAACTCGACTGGCTCGATTGTTTGCATGACTTCTGAACATATAGCTTTCTGTCAATAGATGTAGTTACATCGCTGGTCGTGAGTTAATTATAACTAGAATCCTGACCTTTAATAGCTTGAAGATCTACAGCTGCTTTCAAAACTAAGATTCAAATCTACTTGAGTCCTGTGTCGTTTGTTTTCGCAATTCCCTTATCTGCTGAGTAATCTTGAAACTCGATACGATTAAATACGTCGCATACTTTCTTCATTCTTTGACCAAACAAAACTACTAAAACCGAAGAAAGCCCATTTTATAACTCGGGCTTCCTTCGGAAGGGCCCGAGTAATTAATATTCCACAGGAGATGCATGTGTCGCTATTAAATTAGTGTGCATTTTCGAAATGTAAGCCAATTACAGTAGATATTATACTATTACTAGCCTGTGTAGCGGCTCTCTTTTTCTCTTGGGTTGGATAAGGGAGAGGTCCCTCCCCTCTCCCCAGTCTCCCATCTTCCCAGTCTACTTCCTTCCTGAAATGAAAGTTGAATAAGTTGTACCACAGGCAGCCCAACCATTGCTTTTGAGGCTACTAAATAATTCAATAAAATGATATTTGCCGCCTTTTTGATGGGTTTCCTGTGGTAGAGCACGCGTGCGCGCAATACGATGTTGGGCTTCCTGTGCTTAGTATCGCACACCATCGCAACGAAGTTTTTGTTGTTGCTGTTTTGTTTATTTGTTGTTGTATTTATTTATGCAGCGAAGTTTTATTTTACTTGGCCGCGAAGTTTTTTTATGTTTTGTCGCGAAGTTTTTTATGTTTATCAACTCGAAGTTTTGTTACTTGCAAAGTGAGGAAGGGGTAGAGCGTGCTTTGTGTTTTCCTTTATATACTCATTTGCATATCAGTTATCAGGAGGCATATTTCCATATTTTAGGAAAGACAATATTTTCTGTATGTCTGACAATATTTTCTAATGCATAAGGTTGCAGCTCCCTGTCCTCCCTCCACCCCCTCCCCCTCTCACCCGTCCCCCAATATTTGTAGATTAGAGCCAGCAGTCTTATTGAGCAGCGGATAGCATCTTGAAGTACATGCTCAGTACAATACGGTGTGCGAGAAATAGAACGAGGACGCTGAGTTTTAATCGTAATTTTGACGAATTTTGACCTAAAACTATAAAATGCCGAAGGTACGTCGAAGTAGAAAGCCTCCTCCAGAAGGATGGGAGCTCATTGAGCCAACACTCGATGAACTTGACCAGAAAATGCGAGAAGGTTAGTGGTATCTTGTCGATCACTATCGTTGACTGCTATCGTAAAAAGGCTTTCTTGGTGTCTTGTACAAGAAAGAAACTGACTTCGGACTTTATATAATGGGATCATGTTGTTTACGACTACTTTATAGTGATAATCATATAATGATACACAACGTGTTCATGTCTGGAACTGGGGTCACCAAACAGCCATCCATACAAATGTATTCAATCACTGTGTGTTATTTAAGCCTTATATGAACTATTACGATGAAAAGTCTTGTATTAATTTAGCTGAAACAGATCCCCACGAAGGGAAAAGAAAAGTCGAAGGTTTATGGCCCATATTCAGGTACATTTTATGAGTTTATATACAACTGTAGCACCATTGAATACTCCTTTTTACAGTTCCCTGCGCCATCTTGAAAGGTAGCCGTGCCTTTGCATCGAAGCGAGACCAACGGTGACCTTGCACATGTGAATAATGAGGGTTTATCATGTAATTTCAAAACTCATAGGACAAAAAATGATTATCATAGCTGGAAAGAGCTTGTTGAAATTAGTAAAAATGTGAAGTTTGGAAAAGATCGCTCCACAAATTGCGAAGATATGAATTTACAATATGAAAACCTTTGGAAATTACGGCTTGGAGGCAAACTTGCCTCCAACAAAGGTTTTCATACAAAATTTCGATTTTTGAAAATTTATCTTCGTAATTTGTGGAGCGATCTTTTCCAAACTTCACATTTTTACTAATTTCAACGAGCTCTTTCCAGCTATGATAATCATTTTTTTGTCCTGTGAGTTTTGAAATTATGTGATAAACCCTCATTGTCCAAGGTATTAAAAAAGGTCTCTATCATTGCAAGGTCGCCATTGGTCTCGCTTCGTTGCAAAGGCACGACTACCTTTCAAGATGGCACCAGGAACTGTAAAAAGGAGTATTTCATAAAATGACCTCTTAATGACTATTGTATTCCTTCCAGGATTCACCATCAGAAATCAAGATATGTGTATGACCTATATTATAAACGTAAAGCAATCAGCAAAGGTATTGAGGAATCACTTGTCTCAAAGCACGATAAATACAACTCTCTAAACAGATGCTTCGCTAATCCTGACACCTTTCTGAAAAAATACACACCCTTCCATCTTAGAGAGGTGTCCAGATTAGATGGGTGTCTGCGTAAAGAGAGTTTACTGTATTGCACACACTCAAAATTATTGCGCCAGATTTGGTTGTTAATCAGTGCATTCATTCATCTTTATTTATAGAATTATATGACTTTTGCCTAAAAGAAGGTTATGCGGACAAAAACCTGATAGCAAAATGGAAGAAGCAAGGTTATGAGAACCTATGTTGTCTACGGTGTATCCAGACACGAGATACCAACTTTGGTTCCAACTGCATCTGTAGAGTACCAAAAAGTAAATTGGAAGAGGTAAACTTTTTTCCATCTGTTTAGTAGACCGAACACAATAATGGCGTCCAATTTCACATTGCCATTGTTCTGGACTGACTAGCCTCTCATACAGGTGAAAATGCTTTTGTGTTTCCAAATGAACAAGGTTAGTCAGTCCAGAACAATGGCAATCATTGGACGTCAGTATTGCATTCGGTCTATACAGCAACTGTATTCACGGCTCAAGTTTCTGAAAAAACAATCAAATTTTATGTGGGATTTGTAAGTTCCATTTGTTAGTAATAGTAATAACACATGTACAGTGGAATCTCCCAGTAAGAGGACACCCTTGGGACCAAGCCTAGGTGACCTCTTACCAGAGATGTCTGCACATGGGAGCTTATAAATTAAAAGCAATGGTTTAGTAGAGAAAGAAAAGTTCAGGATATTTGAGATGTGTCCATTTGCAGGAGGTATCTGCTCATGGGAAGTGCCCGTTACAGAGATTTGACTAATGTTATTTATGTATGCGGGTAGCCTACTGTAACTTGCCAAAGCGGCTTTCAGTAGAACCCTGCAAGAAAATAGCAAAAAAAGAAAAAAGTCACCTTTATGGCAAAATGTATTGACATTGTATGTTTAGAAAATTACAAGTTACGATGCACCAGCAATAATGTTTCATCTCTTTGGTGGGATTCAGTAGGGTTTCTTTCCCCAGTTTGGCCAACATTGTTTCACAACGCATGCAATCATTCATTTCTAAATTGCATCGTTTTGGTTTTCAGGGGAAAATTGTCGAATGTGTCATCTGTGGATGTAGAGGCTGTTCTGGATAATGCATGGATGTGATGTGACAAACTATCAAACAAACCCTTTATATGTACAGATGAACCAACACACAACAAAGTCTGCTCTAGTGTTTTATTAGGGCATCCAAAGAGAAAGATTGATCTCATTGTACATTATTTTATACTTTGGTTTACTGAATTTTCCATCTGTCAAATCCATAAATGTATCTTACTAGTATGTACAGTGTACACAGGGTTCTCTTTAGGAGTGTGCAACTACATGTAGCAACTATCCTGGCTATAAAGTTTGTCTTTGTGTGTCATCTACAAAAATGTTGTTGTGTATCTTGTGAGAAGCCTGTGTACAGTCCAGACCATGGAAAAGTTTGTCTCATAAGTAACTTATTGTCAAGCTTTAACATGATGTCAAGTAGTCTGTTACCTTTTTGTACGAGTGGGAAACCTATGGTACCATGACACTGAAATGGCTTCCTTTCTGAACCAATCAAAAAGCATGCATATGCATCTCATCCAATCAAACTCTTTCAATACTGCACTGCACACAGCTCTGTTATTGCAGTGTGTGTCCACTCCTGCACATTGTTGTGGCCAAGGTTATTGAAGTACAATGTGATCCTATTTCTGCAACATTGCACACATGTTGCAGAGGTGGACGGACACTGGAATTCTGCATGTTGTCATCAATTTTGCAACATGTCACTAGCTTAAAATGTAACTAGTGTACATGTATTGTAACTACTTTGATAGCAATATTATATAACAATGATGTTTAATAAATGTAAAAACAAAATGCAAAATATAATGATATTCCTGACTGCATGTCATTTTAGGTTGCGGCATCGAGTTGCTGTCCATATACATGTAGTTTTATTCTAATTTTTTGTGAATTAGTTTTTTAAGAACTTTACTGTCGCAACGTCTTGAATAAAATAAAGTATTATTGTATTGTATAACTAATCAATTAGAGGGTTTGCACACACGATCATGTACCGGCAGCCATGACAGGAGGGGGGGACAGGGGGGTGATCGGCGGTCCTTTTTTAGGTTGAAAAGATTTCCTGTGTGTACCTTTTAGGGTTACGACACAAAAGTCAGTTACGTAACACGAGTCGTACCTTTTAGGGTCAATTGAAAGAACAGAAGAAAGATATTGTCTAGGCACTGATTAAACGATATCAGCACAATCACCATTTTGCCATATATGGTCATATATGTCGTACCTTTTAGGGGTTGAAATCAACATGGCTTCAACAGCTCTTTTAATTTATGTGTACCTTTTAGGGGTCGTTTTCAAAACCGACCGCCGATCACCCCTACATGTACCACTTGGACAAAGGGAGTACAGGGGGTTGGGGCCAACTAAATCAAAGGCACCATATATTATATTTCCCCGACTAAAGTGGCCAAAATACGCTGCAAATGCCCCACAAAGACCCCTGTTTTTCCACACACATCTCGGGGAAGCCAATGACAAGTGCATAACAGCAATCCACTGGTATACTACTAGTTGTACAATGACCATGGAATATCCCATGCATATAATTTGTATTTTCCTTGTGTACACATGCCGATGTTGGCGAGTATGTATACATAGAAACTACTGTGGGATATTCCATGTCATTATATGGCAAATGAAATTGGTGAATTGTGATTGGTGAATTAGTGGTCCATAACTTCCCATACTGGCTGTAGTGAAAGAGAATATCCTATTTGTGTGTATGGGTTTGGTGCAGAAGCCATATAATAAACATCAAAGTTATGGATCCTTGTTTTTTTCACTTTCTTACGGCCCACGTGCTATGCGCTTGGGCCATAACTCACTGAAGAAAACTCGGTCCATACCCTATGGTACGGACCTTCTCACTCGGTTAATAAGAGGTATGTATGCCACTCAAAACCATAATACATTGTATAACTACTTTCAATCCAATTATATTAAATGCAACCCTCACAGTTAGACTGATTCCATAAGCCCGTCTGTTTGCCAAAACAGTGACTTATGGAATTAGTCTACCCTCACAGCCCATCTGCGGCAATGAGGGTTTATCACGTAATTTCAAAACTCATAGGACAAAAAATCATAGCTGGAAAGAGCTCGTTGAAATTAGTAAAAATGTGAAGTTTGGAAAAGATCGCTTCACAAATTGCGAAGATATGAATTTTCAAAAATCGAAATTTTGTATGGAAACCTTTGCTGGAGGCAAGAGTTGCCTCCAAGCCGTAATTTCCAAAGGTTTTCATATATAATTTCAACGAGCTCTTTCCAGCTATGATAATCATTTTTTGTCCTATATTGAAATTACGTGATAAACCCTCATTCCCACATTTGACCAGCATTTTTGTTCAAATTCATTTGTGAAAGTTAACATTTAGTAAAAATCTTTATTGATGTAGAATGATCTCTGAAATAAGCATGAATATATAATTTTGTTATTTAGCTTTCCACAGATATACAAGTGCCTGAGAAAATAGCCACGCAAGGATGCTACTGTACATGTACACGAGACGGCTGGTTTCTCAACCTAAATGTACCACTAATTTCTAACTAAAGGTGCGGTAATACAGGCAACAAAATCGTGCAACTTGTCGCGCAACATTGTTGCGTTGCAAGTTGCAAAACTTTGTTGCGCAAAGTAGAAGCTCTTTCTACTTCATGCAACAAAGTTTTGCAACCTGCAACAAATGACCGAAAATTTAATTTGTTGCGCGACAAGTTGCACGAACGATGGTAATACGAGACACATTGCTCTGCAACTTGCAACGCAACAATCTGAAAATGTTGCACGACAAGTTGCACGATTTTGTTGCCCGTATTACCGCACCTTAAAAGACGCCTGCTCTTGTACCAGTGATAAAGCTGTTAAATCACTTTTTTACTCAGTCTATAAACATGATACCTTATAAATACATGAAAATTTAAGGTTGCTCAGTGCTTCCAATCACCATGACAACAGCACATAATATTTGGCATTAATTTGAATGTTGTATTGGTCGTAAACTGACTCCACTACTCCAGAAATCATCGGACCAAGTTCATAACTTTTCTGCTAGTTTACAGAGAACGGATCATGAAATTGATTAGGTTGTAGCTTTCTTGCCGCACGGCTTCATTATAGTTGCACAAGCATGATGATGTAACGACATGACAATAAGATCTCGATCTGGCAAACACAACGTGATATGAAGAACATGGCTTGCATGCTGGCAAAAGCAAACAAAGAATGGACTTGTGTAAGCTACAGCATGGAAAAGTTGTTACCATGTAACAATAGGCAACTTGCATGTTGGCGTCATATACTGCAAGTACCAGAATGCTTTGCCCATTTTCTTCTGTTAGATAATTAGCACCAATTGTCTTACTATTCTCACGAGGGAATGAAAATCTGAATAAGAAAATTCCCAAAGCATTCTGGTACTTGTAGTAAAACAATGTCATCATGCAAGTCGCCTATTGAAGATCGTGTAAATGGATCAAAACAACCCAAGCTTGAACTCCAAAGCTTGCATGGTTGTTTGAACTCATTAATACAAAAAGTCCATCACCTTGCTAAGCCATGAATGATTAAGTGTAAAAAGCTCTAATGCCATTGAAGAGATCAGTGCTCACACAATTTAATTTGAGCTCACACCGTCCTCTCTACATGTTGTGTTTGTTTTATCTCTTGATCTTAAAGGCAGACATAAATACTGCTTTCATTCTCAAAAAGGTTGTCCGTGTGGCACATATTTTAATACTGAAAGAACTGTCATCTACATGTAACTAAAACATATTGCTTGATAATAAAGTAATTCGGAGACATTAGAGTGATGGCACTTAACCCGTGGAACAAAATCTAATAGTTAGTAACTAATAGTCCAATCAAAACAAAAGAAAACAATGGAATTAGTGTCTAGTAATATCTACTTGGTTAATATCTGTTTTACGGGTTAAGTGCCATCACTCTATTGATAAATATATAGGTGTATTTGGGAATATAAATTCTGCAGAAATAAATGTTATGCCTCCAATTTTGAAGTAGGCTGTTGAACCGGGTACCAGACAACAATCCCATACTCTTCAAAGAGTTCAACAGGTTCTTTAATGTCCCCCAAGCATGAAGTAAGAATTAATCCCATAACAGTTCTTTCAGAATCAAAATAAAATACAATGTCTTAGATGGAAAACCTTGATGAGAATGACTGTATGAAGCACTGATGCTACTCAAAGCAAGTGTTAGTTTAGCCTCCAAGGATAGGTTGTTTCCTAGTTAATGTATATACTCCTATATTTCCATCAAGTTTATCTCTTTATGAAAAGGTTGGAATCAGCTAAAACATTCGGACTTTCTTGCACGATTTACCGTAGGTCTTTCTGCAGTCTCTTACATTGTACAGTTTGAGGACTGATGTAAAGATCTGGACGACCTTCCCTGTTCACACTCCTTGAAGCGGGACTCCTAGCTGAAATGAAACCAGGATTTTAACCTAAATTTTATTGGGAGTGGGAAATTATTTATAGCTAGTGTAGATAGGTGTCCTCAATTAGTTTACTCTATTGTAAGCTAGAATATTTGACACGGAAATAAAGTTATGCTTTATTATTTATTTAGAAGTAACTAGTCCAATATTTGAGAATTTGAGAATCAGTGATTGAGATTGATGTCCCTCTCCCTCAATCAAAAATTCTCAACATGTATTTCAATGAAAAGTTTTCCATTTGAGTAGGCGACCCTCAGTTCCTACTGTCCACTATCTCACTATGTCTCTTGTGTTTGCCTCCATACTCCTTGCATTTCCTACTCATACAGCTAATTCAGAAAACGTTGTCGGCGATCGACTTCAAGCCTACACGACTAGACCGAAAAGGAGTATGGGTAAATACCAATGAGTCTACAAATACACTGTCAAAAAGGAACGTCTCACGGAATATTAATCATATCTGCTTCTGTTTCCTTGTTTTAAAATGCGTAGGCATACATTTACAGATTCACCTGCCATTGTCACCAAATACGAAAAGCATGCAAGTGATTTATCATACATGTATCTATCTACCCATACTCCCTTTTTGGTCAAGTCACGTAGGCTTGAAGTCAATCACCAACAAAGTTTTCTGAATTAGCTGTATATCATAGAAAAACAAACTGTTCTAGACCAAGTAAAACACCAGCGACTGCCTACAGTCTATGCTATGTTTTATAGATATATAATTTTGTTTTAATAATTATTATTTTGCATTGTTTATTTTTAGATTTAGATTTTTATTATTATTATTAGTGTCAATACCCTTCATAATAACCATGGTTAGTGTCTGTTACTATCTCACCTGATCTTCGATATTTGCATCTTGGCCTCACATAAATGGGTTACTTGCATTTTGAGTTGGTGCTCCAGAACTGTTGTTGGGGAGAAGAGGAGCTGGTAGCAAAATATTATCTCCAGCACCAAATGAAGCACTCCCTGCACTACTCAAGGGTACGGCGGGCACATTCTGCTGCCGCAATTGATTCAGTGTTGGCTGTTGAGGCCTATCCTGTAAAAATGGATTGTTTGATTTACTTACTTTCTTCAGTTTGAGTGCTACCCAAAAATGGATTGGGTGGTGGGGTGGTGGGTTGTGTTGCAAGCAGATCCAGGTCGACAAGATTCTTGGGTAATTCACCACCTAAGAAATCGTCCGGTTTCTTGTCTGGATTTGGTGGCAAATTTGAGCCAACAGTGGTCAGGCTGAAGGGATCGTTTGTCGACATGGTAGAACTACTCTGTACGCTAACTGGAGCTGGCTGATTAAATGGGTCAAATCCACCACCACCAACAGATGACTGACCATTTGTTGATGCCCAAGGATTTTGAGCTTGAGGCTGTGTGGGTGCACCCCATGGGTCACTTGAAGCAAGAGGAGGAGGTTGCGAGGGGGGAGCACCCCATGGGTCCGACGGTGCAGAAGAAACGAAAGATGCCGTCGAAACCGCTTGGGTAGAAGAACCCGAAGAACCCCACGGATCCACAGACGCCATCGGTGGTGTGTCCCATGGATCACTAGATGGCTGTGGCATTGGTGGGTTGCTAGAAGCCCATGGATCGGCCTGCATTGAGTTTGACATTTGTGGTGCTCCCCAAGGATCTGATGAAGCCATTCCAACAGCACCCACCATTGAACCCCCCTGAAATGAAGGGCTATTGTCTGTCTGACTTTGGGAAATGGCCATTTTTAGCCTCTCACTGTCACTCTCATCGATGTGCTTGTGTTCATCTGCCTCTTGCTTACTCAGAGCCAACGCAAGCTGCAGCTGTAGTTCTTCTTCGTTGGCATTCGCAGGTCTGCAGTTTTCTAAATCACCACCGGGGTTTTTTCGTTCTGGCTCCCATGAACGACTAGTGGGTAGCGCCGCAGAATCAGCTATTGGTGGCTGACGGATATCGCTAAGACTCCCTCCCGATTCGTTTTTCAACCTACCACTTTTCACCGAATCACTTCCTATACCGCCACTAGCTTGAGCAAACCTTTCTTTGGCTTTCAAAGCCCGTTGGCGTTCGTTCTTCAGTCTCTCTTCGTCTTTAAGCAGGGCAACCAACTGCTTTGCCTTTTCGCGCACATTCATGCCCTGGTCCTTGCCGTCTTTATCAATAAACTGAAAATCCTTCAGAGTCTGAATCACGAAGATGTTTTCCCGACACTGTTGAGCGACGCGTTCAGACCCAGTCTTGATAATATAATCCAGCAAAACAAGTGCTTTGTAAACATGTCTCCAGTTTTTCCCATGGTCATTGAGCCGTTTCCATATCATGGCCATTATCTCTGAAAATGCAACGACATTGTACGTAGCATCTGCAATTTCGGACATCAATGAACTCGAAGGGCCCCATGGATCGTTCGATGTCGCCTCGCGTACTTTCACCTCTGAATTGGAATAATTGTTTACGACGTTCTTCAATTGCCGCCTGATAGACATAGCTGATGCAGTGAAGTCAGAACAAGCTTCTAATTGAATATAAAATCAACTTTTCACCGGAGTACGAGCAAATTCCGGTTCAAAACCTTCAATTCAAGATGGCGAACAACGCCTTCGCTTTTACGCATTGAATCTGCTCCCCCGCGAAGCTCGTGACTGACACGGCGCATGCGCCGATAAAATCACTTCCTGTATGCAGTGACTTCATAGACCGGAAGAAGAATATATGCAACGAAAACTAACGGGAAAAATAAATAAGTAAAATAATAAAAATAAATAAAACAGGGAACGAACTTTAAGAAATTAAAATTTTGAAAAAGGGGATCACCTTGGTAAGGCTGAGCGAAGGGGATGGGGTGTTGTTTATTTCTCCTTATAAAAAGTTTCACTTGATATTTACTTGAAAGAACAGTACTGTCAACAATTGCTTGGTTTCAATCAGCTGTTGAAACTCCTTGAATCTCATTATTTGCTTCAAATGACGGGCAAACACACTGCCCTCCATGTGCTATCAAGCAGAGAGTATTCTATTGAAAAGGTACAATTCAGCTGATCAAATTCCTCACGAGACCGGAAGTGACGTCTAATGAAATCAAGCAGCAATATATATTGGAAAGAAAGGCTATAAAACACACATCATTATAAAAACATAATGATATGATTTACATATCTGTAGCCCCTCATGATCAAATGACCTACGATTCGGCCACAAGATCAATTAATTTTAAAAACTTGCTGGAAACTACTCTCAGAAGGCAGGAAATGCTCCCTATGTACCTCAAACATTTTCGGGTGGGGCATGCCCCCGCACCCTCTATACAGTTTCCCCTTGCTACGGGCCTTATATGGTATGTACGATTGTGTCTTTCCTTATTGAGTGATTTTAAATTCTTTTCGACTCAATCAATTATTTTAGCATCATTAGAACATTTCCAAATTTCACTACACCGTGTACTAGACATATTATTTATCGCCTTGGGGGGGGGGAGGGGGGGGGGGCTGTGATCCCCCCTCAGACAACTTATAGATTTCCCTGCACCCCACCAATGTACAATACAAGTTCAGGAGCCCATTGACAAGTTCAATTGCACAGTTTTGTGTACCGATGACGCGTTTCCCTCCCTTCATTTGATTGGGATGGTAAACTTTCAGCCGTGTCTGCAGCTTTCAGCCCGTTTCAGTCACAGGCTACTAAATACTAAATAAAAAATATATTTGTATGCACGCGTCTTTTTTGATGGGTTTCCTGTGGTAGAGTGCGCGCACTATGATGTTCGGCTCCCTGTGCACTTACCGAGTACGCGCACAGCCGGGGAAAGACACAGGGAACCCAACATAATACGTATTGCGCGCGCGCTCTACCACCCTATCAAAAAAGACACGCGCATACAAAGATTTTATTTTATTTTATTTAAGTAGCCTCAAAAGCAATGGCCTGTGGTTTCAGTTTCAGCTTTTTACCTCCACAAATAATATTGACAATCGCGAATCCTGATGCAAATTTGCAAGATAGTTTGTAATTAAAAATAAGGAGCTTCATTAAAACAGTTTTTTTGTCCACCAATTTAATCAGTTAGCTCAATAGTATACAGTGTACGATGTAAGCCAAAGGTGTTGGGTTCGATTCCCGATATGTGTATTTATCAAATTAATATTGTTTTAGTAAAACTGAAGGTTGTGATAAAAAAAAATGCTGAGTCTAATTATGGACACATTGAGATCGACTGGCCGAGGGAAGTGTATTATAGGGCGAGGGTTGCCTGCATGGCTTTATCTGTATACTTTTAATGACTATGGTGAATATGGGAGATAATGCCTTAGGAAGAACAAATAAAACCGTGTAAAATTTAAATGAATAACTGAAAAGCCTTTGTGGGAGGTATTAATATAGGTTACTATTATTATTAATATAGGTTACTATTATTATTGTAGCAGTATGATAATTCAGAATGACATTTAACACTGAAACCCGTGGAGCGTTCCCCTGTACGTAATTATTTTGCTTGGGACAATACATCGGCTTGTTATAGGCCTCCTATGACACCGTAATTACCTTCATTGGCTATCGCGTTGACTTCCACTTGGCACATGCAAATACTTTCATTTTAAAAAAGAGCTCAAATTTAAAAACACCTGGAATTCTGACCGATTTACAAGACGCGACAGTTCTCTTGAATCACCCATCCGAATGGAAATTCCCCGTGAGGCTTAAAATTCAGAACTCAACAAGCATGTAAGTTTATATTTTAGTGAGCTATAGAAGTAAGTACACTCTTTCTCCCCGCTAAACCGGGGTTGCAATTTGACATCGACCAGGAAACTATAGTTCACCTGCATTCAATTGTAATTAGAACATCCCTTCGGGACCCCTTCGGCCCTGTGCGGGTTTATTTTTCCCAGCCTGAACATTTGACTCGTAAAACTATACACGATACACGATATTTATCGATAAAGATATATCAGTTATTTATTTATTTATTTATTCATATCATTTTACGATCCAGCGTCAGTATAGTTTACCATGTTAAGTTTTATGACTACTCGATCAGGTGGCAGAACGGAACAGCAAAGAAAAAGACTACTTTTGAGTCGTACGAAACTTGAGTTTAAAAAATCAAAACTAGGCGGCATACAATACAAGTGTGCTATGTTTGCGACTGAAAAAGCCATTAAAACCGGTGAATACTGCCTGCTTGATTGAGCTATATCTCTTGGCTATACTTAGTACTAGTGATTCCTACTTGGCTTCCTGAATGACTTGAATCAGTTGTACTTGGTAAGTTTTTGACAGCTTTTCAGTTCGTGAATGCTCGGGTTTTGATGCCACTTCTTAGATACAATAGTACTTGGTTTTTCCCTTTTTTTCGGCGAAAATGTCAAATACATGTTAACTTTTTCTTCATTTTCTCTCTCGCAAAGAACTGTAAATGCGTTGCCGTAGTTTCTCCGTTCTATGTGGCAGTTTTATAGGTTTGTTTCAATTTCTATTAAATTACTAACAAAACGTTTATCAATACTCTAATATGTTCGGTATTCTTTGTCTACATCTAAAGTCAAGGGAAACTTGTTGTTTTGTTATTGTTCTTAATAATCTGCAAAAGAAACACCTGTTAGCAGCCGGCCGAGAGAGATCGATCGAGAACGGCATGACACTGGTAAAGCCTGTCAACATTATCACTGATTTCCTGACTAGTTTTCTGTAGGTTTTTGTCATGTACCAGTTTTTCTATAAGTTAAATAATCCCGTTGCAATCCAGGGAGTCACTAGGAAATGTTTCATGACTTTATCAGTCATCCTTTTTGTCGCTGTATCTCAATTGGACGTTATTTCAAAAGATCAAATAAGAAAATTAATGATCGACATATGTTCGATTTTCTTCAGACATCGCAAGGCAGATTGGAAGCAGTATTAAACAGTATGACGACCTACCTACCTACCTACCAACCGGCTGCCAACCTACCTACCTACCTACCTACCTACCTACCTACCTACCTACCTACCTACCTACCTACCTACCTACCTACCTACCTACCTACCTACCTACCTACCTACCTACCTACCTACCTACCTACCTACCTACCTACCTACCTACCTACCTACCTACCTACCTACCTACCTACCTTCCTAACTACCTACCACACCGACCTACCTACCTACCTACCCACCCACCTACCTACCTACCTACCTACCTACCTACCTACCTATACCTACCTACCTACCTACCTACCTACCTATACCTACCTACCTACCTACCTATACCTACCTACCTACCTACCTACCTATCTACCTACCTACCTACCTACCTACCTACCTACCTACCTACCTACCTACCTACCTACCTACCTACCTACCTACCTACCTACCTACCTATCTACCTACCTACCTACCTACCTACCTACCTACCTACCTACCTACCTACCTACCGACCTACCTACCTACCTACCTACCTACTTATCTACCTACCTGCCTGCCTACCTACCTACCCCTACCTACCTACCTACCTACCTACCTACCTACCTACCTACCTACCTACCTACCTACCTACCTACCTACCTACCTACCTACCAACCTACCTACCTACCTACCTATACCCAGCTCAAAAACCGTACGCGTGACTGAGGTGATCTATATGATTTTAATGTGACATTTCATATACCAGGCAAACATTAGCGATTAATTGGTTCACAATCAATGAAAGAAATGATGCGCACTCATTCATATGCATATTCTTAAACCGGCTTTCACCATGCCTTGTAGAAAATAACGACGTACATTTTAAGCATTTCGATCCGTATCGTCGTCATCTTTGTGAGCGGTTATTTTTGTTGAGGAGTATATCATCAACACATCGATCTACATATACCATCCTGGAATATAATCAGTTAACTGTTCCTCTTGCAGCATTCAGAATGTGGTCTCATATCATTGGGAGAGCTCAAGTTCTTATGCTGCTAAAGATCATTTCATCAACGTTGTCCGAAAGTTTGTCCAGGACGTCTGATGATGGTGTCTTTTCGTGTTCAGATCGGACATTTCTCGTTTTTACAGTGATTCCAAGGTGTGTGGATTTTTGTTTTTAGGCCGAAAACCTAAGCAGTTTATCTTGTTCTTGTATGATACATGTACTCAGTGATATATTTGCAAGCTTTATAACAAGCCTGTTTTCATATGAGAAACGTAAGCCAGCATAAGCGCCGGCGAATACGAAGCACAACTGATAAGAATTTGTGCCATGTGTAAACGGACCTCGACGACAACATCTGCGCAACGGAAATGAACCGGACCATCGTTGTGTTTCTACTTGCTTCAGACCTGTTTTAGATAGTGCCGAACTGAAAAACGTATGTTGTGGTTGTGGTTGTGGTTGTGGTTGTGGTTGTGGTTGTGGTTGTGGTTGTGGTTGTGGTTGTGGTTGTGGTTGTGGTTGTGGTTGTGGTTGTGGTTGTGGTTGTGGTTGTGGTTGTGGTTGTGGTTGTGGTTGTGCTTGTGCTTGTGCTTGTGCTTGTGCTTGTGCTTGTGCTTGTGCTTGTGCTTGTGCTTGTGCTTGCATGCTTGTGCTTGTGCTTGTGCTTGTGCTTGTGCTTGTGCTTGTGCTTGTGCTTGTGCTTGTGCTTGTGCTTGTGCTTGTGCTTGTGCTTGTGCTTGTACGTGTGCTTGTGCTTGTGCTTGTGCTCGTGCCGCATGTTTGGTCTCAGTTGCAGTGCTTGTCGGTCCTTGCGGACCAGACTGTACTTCATTTTTCTCTCTCTAATAATCATCATCATCATCATCATCATCATCATCATCATCATCATCATCATCATCATCATCATCATCATCATCATCATCATCATCATCATCATCATCATCATCATCATCATCATCATCATCATCATCATCATCATCATCATCATCATCATCATCATCATCATCATCATCATCATCATCATCATCATCATCATCATCATCATCATCATCATCATCATCATCATCATCATCATCATCATCATCATCATCATCATCATCATCATAATAATAATAATAATAATCGTTTGATAACGGTTATCCTTCACTGATTTATAATTCATACTCATGTTTCTCTTTGAATACTTCCTTAATTAGCGCTCCTTATTCTTCCAATGTTTCTGGTAATTGGTCCGAGATTCAGATTGCCGATTCAAGCAAGCTCGGAATGCTGTCGGTTTTGTTCGAGAAATGCGATTGTCTATCAAGCATAAGTGTCTCCTTCAGGGTCGTCACGGGGAGAGATGAACTCCAAAAGTTGGTCAAGGCGAACAAGACCGACTTTGGCTTCCCTCTGTTCCTTCATGGGAGTAAGTAGACGCCAGATTCGTTCCTTTCTTTTTTCTTTTTCTTCCTTATATATACTGTAATAAGACTCTGTACCTTTGTCACATCTATCACAAAATCAAAGTGCCTGTCACCCTCATTTGCATGCTCGAGAATCCAGCGGTGCTCTTCGGCGCGGGCTCGGATGAAACATTGCCCCGACGTTTAATCCGAGCCCGCGCCGAAGAGCACCGCTGGATTCTCGAGCACTGCCTTATTTGTAATTGTCTATTTTTTTTAATCGGTTATATCAGTAAACTGAGTAGTTGGAGGGTTCAGTATTTTATGATTTGAACCGGCCTTTTCCCCCTATTTCATTAAAATGCTCTCGAAATTAAAGCACTAGATAAGGTATTAAAATTATGACAGTTAGGATGACGTCTCCAAATTCTTACAAATATTCTTATTAAAACCTCCATGCACTCTAAAAGCTCACATCTCATAACACTGAAACCATATCCCATGTATTTATTTTATGTATAATCGATTTACTAAACCAAATAAGGCGATAGAATGCTGTCAATTTCCAAGCTGTCGAGTTGAAATGAGTCTCCAACTAATTAAAGAGAGGAACTGTTGATTCATATTACCCTGTCTTATTTGCTTGAACATAATATCATAATAAGTTCAGTTTTACTGATGGCCTGATGAGTTCTTGCAACAGGGGCCAGCCAGCCGGTCGGCAGTTATTCGGCCGGTTAATTTATCCATAGTTTATCCCGGCTACTAACTATGTACGTGTGTCTGTTCTATGACTGAATTTAAGGTGACTGAAAGGTTTTATTTTTATTTTTGAAAACTGGGCTACGAAACTTAAAAGTCCGCTTAAAAGTTGCCCGTATGTGCGCACTTATATTCGAAGGTTGTGCCACAGGCAGCCCAACCATTCTTTTTGAGGCTACTAAATAATTCAATAAAATAATATTTGCGTCTTTTTTGACTGATGGGTTTCCTGTGGTAGAGTGCAAGCGCGCAATGCGCAATGCGTATTGTGTCGGGCTCCATGTGCTGAGTAACGTCCCATGTCGGGTCTTTAATTCCTGTGTGCGTCCCGTGAGACGCGCCCGAAGAGAATGCACATTGAAAGTTGGGCTGCCTGTAGTTGTACAGACTGGTTGTCATTCGCTTCTCAGACTCTTTCGCGAGCAGTCAGATATTTCCCAAACTCCATTGCGGGCAGTGCTTCGATTGATAAAATATTCTGATCATTTTAAAAGGTACATCAAATGTCTACCAAAGGCCTTATTATCGTTGTGCAAGTCATCCAGGACTTGATCTGTTCGTTATCCCTGAGAGACCAAACCCTGGAAAGGTCTGTGTGGAGACGTTGATTTCTTCATGGCCTCTCCTTGCTCTGTCTTTGATTCTAACTGGAATGGCAGGCATCGTTATCTGGATTCTTGTAAGTAAAGCTATAAAGGGACATTTAAAAAAACGTATTTTTAATGAATGTTTTACCATTAATTAATTGAAGGAAGTTGTCCATAATCGAGATGAGTTTCCGATGTCATTCACGAGAGGATCATGGGAAGGGTTTTGGTGGGCTTTCATTTCTATGACAACAGTAGGGTAAGTCAATTACTGAATGCACTAGGGTAGGGTAAGTCAATTACTGAACGCACTAGGGCAGGGTAAGTCAATTACTGAACGCACTAGGGCAGGATAAGTCAATTACTGAACGCACTATGGCAGGGTAAGTCAATTACTGAACGAACTAGGGCAGGGTAAGTCAATTACTGAACGCACTAGGGTAGGGTAAGTCAATTACTGAACGCACTAGGGCAGGGTAAGTCAATTACTGAACGCACTAGGGTAGGGTAAGTCAATTACTGAACGCACTAGGGTAGGGTAAGTCAATTACTGAACGCACTAGGGCAGGGTAAGTCAATTACTGAACGCACTATGGCAGGGTAAGTCAATTACTGAACGCACTAGGGCAGGGTAAGTCAATTACTGAACGCACTAGGGCAGGGTAAGTCAATTACTGAACGCACTAGGGCAGGGTAAGTCAATTACTGAACGCACTAGGGCAGGGTAAGTCAATTACTGAACGCACTAGGGCAGGGTAAGTCAATTACTGAACGCACTAGGGCAGGGTAAGTCAATTACTGAACGCACTAGGGTAGTGTAAGTCAATTACTAAACGCACTAGGCCGGTAGGGCCGAAGTGATTACTGAACGCACTAGAGGGTAGTGTAAGTCAATTACTAAACGCACTAGGCCGGTAGGGCCGAAGTGATTACTGAACGCACTAGAGGGTAGTGTAAGTCAATTACTAAACGCACTAGGCCGGTAGGGCCGAAGTGATTACTGAACGCACTAGAGGGTAGTGTAAGTCAATTACTAAACGCACTAGGGTAGGGCCGAAGTGATTACTGAACGCACTAGAGGGTAGTGTAAGTCAATTACTAAACGCACTAGGGTAGGGCCGAAGTGATTACTGAACGCACTAGGGTAGTGTAAGTCAATTACTAAACGCACTAGGCCGGTAGGGCCGAAGTGATTACTGAACGCACTAGAGGGTAGTGTAAGTCAATTACTAAACGCACTAGGCCGGTAGGGCCGAAGTGATTACTGAACGCACTAGAGGGTAGTGTAAGTCAATTACTAAACGCACTAGGCCGGTAGGGCCGAAGTGATTACTGAACGCACTAGAGGGTAGTGTAAGTCAATTACTAAACGCACTAGGGTAGGGCCGAAGTGATTACTGAACGCACTAGAGGGTAGTGTAAGTCAATTACTAAACGCACTAGGGTAGGGCCGAAGTGATTACTGAACGCACTAGAGGGTAGTGTAAGTCAATTACTAAACGCACTAGGCCGGTAGGGCCGAAGTGATTACTGAACGCACTAGAGGGTAGTGTAAGTCAATTACTAAACGCACTAGGCCGGTAGGGCCGAAGTGATTACTGAACGCACTAGAGGGTAGTGTAAGTCAATTACTAAACGCACTAGGCCGGTAGGGCCGAAGTGATTACTGAACGCACTAGAGGGTAGTGTAAGTCAATTACTAAACGCACTAGGCCGGTAGGGCCGAAGTGATTACTGAACGCACTAGAGGGTAGTGTAAGTCAATTACTAAACGCACTAGGGTAGGGCCGAAGTGATTACTGAACGCACTAGAGGGTAGTGTAAGTCAATTACTAAACGCACTAGGGTAGGGCCGAAGTGATTACTGAACGCACTAGGGTAGTGTAAGTCAATTACTAAACGCACTAGGCCGGTAGGGCCGAAGTGATTACTGAACGCACTAGAGGGTAGTGTAAGTCAATTACTAAACGCACTAGGCCGGTAGGGCCGAAGTGATTACTGAACGCACTAGAGGGTAGTGTAAGTCAATTACTAAACGCACTAGGCCGGTAGGGCCGAAGTGATTACTGAACGCACTAGAGGGTAGTGTAAGTCAATTACTAAACGCACTAGGGTAGGGCCGAAGTGATTACTGAACGCACTAGAGGGTAGTGTAAGTCAATTACTAAACGCACTAGGGTAGGGCCGAAGTGATTACTGAACGCACTAGAGGGTAGTGTAAGTCAATTACTAAACGCACTAGGCCGGTAGGTCCGAAGTGATTACTGAACGCACTAGAGGGTAGTGTAAGTCAATTACTAAACGCACTAGGCCGGTAGGGCCGAAGTGATTACTGAACGCACTAGAGGGTAGTGTAAGTCAATTACTAAACGCACTAGGCCGGTAGGGCCGAAGTGATTACTGAACGCACTAGGGTAGAGTAAGTCAATTACTAAACGCACTAGGCCGGTAGGGCCGAAGTGATTACTGAACGCACTAGAGGGTAGTGTAAGTCAATTACTAAACGCACTAGGCCGGTAGGGCCGAAGTGATTACTGAACGCACTAGAGGGTAGTGTAAGTCAATTACTAAACGCACTAGGCCGGTAGGGCCGAAGTGATTACTGAACGCACTAGAGGGTAGTGTAAGTCAATTACTAAACGCACTAGGCCGGTAGGGCCGAAGTGATTACTGAACGCACTAGAGGGTAGTGTAAGTCAATTACTAAACGCACTAGGCCGGTAGGGCCGAAGTGATTACTGAACGCACTAGAGGGTAGTGTAAGTCAATTACTAAACGCACTAGGCCGGTAGGGCCGAAGTGATTACTGAACGCACTAGAGGGTAGTGTAAGTCAATTACTAAACGCACTAGGGTAGGGTAAGTCAATTCCTTAAGGGTAGCTGGGTAAGTCACGCACTAGGGTAGGGTAAGTCAATTCCTTAACACACTAGTGTAGGGTAAGTCAATTCCTTAAGGGTAGCTGAGTAAGTCACGCACTAGGGTAGGGTAAGTCTAACACACAAGGGTAGGGTAAGTCAACAAGTCACTCCACATCTTTGTAAAGACAGAGTAATTCAGCTGCGAATCTGAATACGTCGGTAATCCATCCCTTCCTTCCCTTTCCAGATATGGAGATAAATGTCCTCGGTCAATCGCTGGTCGATGTTTCGCCGTTGTTTGGATCTTTGCTGGTGTGATTCTTGTTTCTGTATTCGCGGCGAACGTCACCACTGCATTAACGGCCACTACCGCTGGACAAAAAGACTACAGGATTGATGAATTGGTGGTGAGTCGTGGTGAGAATGACAGATCTGTTGACGGGTCGTTCGAGGGCCGTTCCAATGACCCCCTTCAGTTTCCTCAACTTCTGTCAAAAGCTCTAGTTTTTCACGGAAAGCGATCATTCCATATGCATTGCATTGTTTTCGTTCGAGGGCCGTTCTAATGACCCCCTTCAGTTTCCCCAACTTCTGTCAAAAGCTCCAGTTTTTCACGGAAAGCGACCATTCCATATGTAATGCATTGTTTTCGTTCGAGGGCCGTTCCAATGACCCCCTTCAGTTTCCCCAACTTCTGTCAAAAGCTCTAGTTTTTCACGGAAAGCGATCATTCCATATGCAATGCATTGTTTTCGTTCGAGGGCCGTTCCAATGACCCCCTTCAGTTTCCTCAACTTCTGTCAAAAGCTCTAGTTTTTCACGGAAAGCGATCATTCCATATGCAATGCATTGTTTTCCACATCTATCATTCTGATTTAAAGACATGGCAACAGGCCTATTAAAAATTACTCGATAGGTATCCCCGGCAGCACTTTGATGTGGGAGAACGCACAATTCCTCTACTCAGAGGGATGTGGAACATCAGAAATTTGTACGGGTCAGGTTTAAGCTAGAACTATCACAACAAAATCCTTATTTCAACACTTTGAAATTGAACAGGTTGGCGTATTAAAGGACAGTTTCGAGGAAAGTTATGCCAAGGAAAAGGGCGCCGAAACAAAAGGTGTGTGCATTGACTGCATGGCAGGCGAAATGATCATTGAAACTAGCGGCCATGTTGTTTTCTCCCCTTTTGTTTTGCCTTTGAATAAACCTCATTTACGATTTGAGTTTCCCGACTCTTGCCTGACTTACTGGCGCGTTCCGACTATTTATTATTTTGAATTAAAATTTCAGCTTTCAAAAGCTTTGAACACTTGCTTACCGCAATCAAGGAAAAACAGGTCAGCGGAATTCTTGTGGACCGCTACGTCATGGGATACCATCTCGAACACTTGCAGATGTCTGATTCTTTAGTTAATACCCTCACAAGAGTCAAGCACTACTCAGGCCAGGCATACGCGGTTGGTGCAGTTGTAGCCAGCCAATACGCAAAGAAGATGATGGACGAATGCTTCGGATTCCCCACACAATATGAATATCCAACAACCTCAGACGACGTGTTATTAGAAACCCTTAACGAATCGATGACTGACTATGGAGAGAAGATTGTCAACAACGTACGTATGGTTTGAATATGAAGCGACCATTCTGTTGGCAAACATGACGTCGATCGTGACGTCACGGTGACGTCACGGTGACATCTATGTACGCCAGTAGAATAAGCGCCATCTTTGTTTGTAATTCTATAATTGCTTCAGCAATTCCAGGAAGTGATGGTCGTATGGATGGGCACACACTATTTAAACAATAGAGCCCGGGGGGTGTACTCCCTTTGTCCAAGTGGTAGGGGTGATTAAACGATATCAGCACAATCACTAATTTGTCGCCATATATGGTCGAACCTTTTAGGGTCAATTGAACAAACATGAAAGAACAGAAGAAAGATGTTTGTTTTAGAGGTCGTTTTCAAAACCGCCGACCGCCGATTACCCCTACCACTTGGACAAAGGGAGTACCCTCCGGGCAATAGAGTAGTTCCATCGACGGGCTATGCTGTAATATTTGCCCGAGGAATCTGGATGTTCGAAGAACAAATATGAAGTTTTGAGGAACATCCAGTTTCCTCGGGCAAATACACAGCACTAGTCCCGATATTGCAACTACTCTATTGTCTTTATTATTCAACAATAAAATGTTCCTTAGCGACGTAAAACCAGCGAAGTACTTACGCTAATTCTTCCTTGGAAAAATCTTGTATTTTGCTTGTAATTCTCGTTCTTTAGACCAAGCTAAACGAAACGAAGCCATAATTATCAGACAATTAAGTTGTTTGTTTCAGTGATTAAGTGAAATTACAACTAACAACATTGTAGACAAAACGAAAAACCGTAAAATACAAACAAAGCATTGCAACAAATTGTCAATGTTTACCGATTTCATTTCGTAACTCACCTTCCAAAACATTCATCGCATGTGAAGTTGCAATTGATTCAGGTTTTGTACTCTTGGATATCCTCTCTTCCATGCACTAGCTGCTCGATATTAGTATTCCTCGCATACATCCGTAACTAAAGACGGATGCGAGGGAGACTACGGAATTATGGGCTCCTGCCGGAAACCTCAATCTATTTGAAAACTGTCCCTTTTACAAAAGTAGGCATCACTGCACCGCTTCAGTACCACATGTTGCTCGCTCGATTTTTGTTGATTTTTTTCGCTGACTATTACTCGGGCTGTATAAAAAAACACAATTAATTACTCGGGCTACCTTCGCTAGGCCAAATTTAGTTCATTATTTTTTTGTGTCACTTCCATTCTTTCATGACTTTGTATACTTTTCCAGGAAAGATCCGATACACTTTTATACACTTTTACTGTTTATTTTCTTTCTTCTCAGGGTTTTAGCAGGCTCAGGAAAAAGTCAACAAAGGACGCAAAGTCATTTAATCTTTTTGTTGAATCGAAAGAAGACTTTGAGAAAGCCACGTATATTTCATTTGGGGTTCTGGTTGCCATGGTAGCGTTGGGAATATTCATTGATATGGGTATTTGGAAGAAGAAACAACGAACCACTGGAGGTATAACCACAGGTAGCCCAACCATTTCTTCTGAGGCCACTTGAAACATGGTAGCAAAGAGGGGGGGGGGGGGGGGGGGGATTGCACGCGCGAAAATGTTTAGATCCTAAACGTTCACGTTTCACAGAGCATAACAGCGGTAAATCACGAATTACAGTCGCGCGTAACCCCTTTGCTACACTGTTGAAAATATCTTTGTATGTGCGCATCTTTTTTGATGGGTTTCCTGTGGTAGGGTGCGCGCGCGTATTGTGTACTATGTTGGGCTCCCTGTGTGCGTCTAGTCCAGAACTGGACCCACTTTTCTCAATAACTATATCAAAACTATTACAATTTCCTCAAATCTGATTGGTGGACAGACTGCTGTACTTTTCACTAATCAACCTGGAAGCTAGTTGTAATCGGACACCTGTAATCAGACAGTGAGCCAATCATTTTACTGCTTTCAGATAAATCCACCAATCACTGCATTGATACAAATCACCATAGCACCAGAAGTATATATTGATATTATCATTATATCTTTATCGGAAATTGTTATAGTTATGAAATGTTAATTGGTAACATTCGTGTCGTCCAATTCTGTCCCGGCCACGCGGTCGTGCAATTTTGGTTATCACTCCTATGATTACAGATCGAATTGGACTCTACTCGGTCCTATTACATTATAAATACTGGACACGAAAGAAATATAAAGACTACGAAAAGCGCGCGCACTGTAATCTAAGGAAATTGAGAAAAGTGGGACGATAAGAAATTCACGAGACCGAAATGACGTTGATATTAAACCTCATCGATCGTCATAATCGTATTAATCATCATCATCATCATCATCATCATCATCATCATCATCATCATCATCATCATCATCATCATCATCGTCATCATCATCATCATCATCATCATCATCATCATCATCATCATCATCATCATCATAATTATTATTATTAACATCATTATGATGTCTCTATCATCTCTCAACTCCAGAGCACGAGCTAAGAGTCAGTGAATACGATCAACTTCTGCAAGACATCCAGAAAGGGAAGGAGATGCTCAACCACCTGCACAGCTTACTCCAGATGATGGAAGACAAAGTCAAAAAACAAGAGCTGATTTCGCCACACTCGTCTACAAACGAAGGATTCTCGAAACGTTAGACTGAATATGCGTTCAGGGTTCGCGGATCAAGCTTAAACGTGGTGGGGCTAAAAGTTTTCTTCCGTACAAGGGTCGCAATGACGATACCATTTTTTTAAATTTCCCAAAATGTTTACTACGTGTGGACAAATAGGTGGTGGGGGGGGCTATAGCCCTACCAGCCCCTCCCCTCCGTGGGCCCTGATGTTCTGCACCATGACCAAGCATGACAACGATGACATATCCTACATGTACATGTAGACATATAGTACGTCTCAGCTTTCCTCCTCTCTCTCTCACTGCCCAGAATTTTATTGCTTTCGATCGTTTGAGACTCACCGGAAGACTTTAGACTCAGACTTTATTTTATTTTCACAGACAGCAAATGAATGAACTGAGATAGAAAATCTTACAAAGCAGAACATTTTATAGCAATATTGAGAAGAATGAATATCCTCAGGAGGAAAAAGAGATAGATAGACTTATCTAGGCAGTAATAAGGCTGGTATACAGAGGAGCCCAGACTGGGAAAAGCGCACGTTAATTCGTTCTTGGCTGGTGTAATTAAACGATCAACTTCTTACTTATAAACAAACAAACACTTTACACTAAATGATGTGTACAGTGTCCAAGGGCATGCATGCGCCAGTGGTGGTAGTAATAATATTATAAATAATAATAGTAATAATGATAATAATAATAATAAATGATAATGATAATTAGCGATATAAAGTTACGACGTTTCGACACGTCGAAACGTCGTAACTTTATATCGCTGATTTTTCTCATATAATGTTTCCCTCAATCATTACTTATAATAATAATAATAATAATAATAATAATATAATAATAATAAATAATAATAATAATAATAATAATAATAATAATAATAATAATAATAATAATAATAATAATAATAATAATAATAATAATAATAATAATAATAATAATAATAATAATAATAATAATAATAATAATAATAATCTACCATATAATAGTCTACCCTCTATATGATGTCTTTGATATACTGGGCTCTAGCTACTGCCCATGTTATGGATGTCCGAATCCACCACCGACGTATACTTGACCGACTTGCATGAAATCGAGCCTACACTTGTATAACGCACCGATTACTGACAGAGTTCTAATTATCTCAGTCACTATCGATACCTAATTATCGTTCGCCACACTAACGGACACACTTTTCATGATGTATCCTGAAGGAGGACCCACGAACATCTCACATGCAATAAAAAATGATTCTCTGTCTACCTATAACGATACAAGACTGGACCGGATAATGGAGGGGGGTGGGGAATCAATAAATTTTGTAGTACCCTTCTGTGGAAGAATAAGATACACAAAGAGACACATCCCCCCTCCCCCACCTCCATATATATCTAAATCTGCATTGCAACGGGCATTACACTCAAGAAGTTCGTGCCATAAAAAGGTAACACGTCAAGAAGAACAATAAAACTGCATGTTCAATTCCAATGTGATTAAAATATAAAGGAAAAAAAATTGAAAATGAATTCAGGACTAGAAAAGCAAAAAAGAAAAGGTTAAAATAAAAGCACATCTGCGCAAATGTTTAGAACCCCTCACCCACCCCGCCCTACAAAATAAGGGGAAAATGGGACGATTCTGAGACATCGAATCGACTTACGTAAAGGATGAAGATTTCGTCCCCCCGAGCTTACAACAAAACATGGTCCTAATCAAAAGGCCGGTGATGGAGTGGATATATAACCCCTAAGCCATACCTTGAGATATCCTCTTTCTATTCGGTGAACTTCTATCCATATGCTAACTAGCATGTCCCAAATCTAGACGCTCATACGAATGGAACCGAAGTTATGCCGAACTCATCGAACATCCGATGATTGGCCGACCAGCTTGTCGGACTGTCATCGGTTTTTTTTCCAGATTCCATTTCAAAATTTCAGCACATTTGCACGAGATGAGATTTTAGTTTTTTAACTTCAAAATATTCCAACATTTCCCGTAAATACTATGTCAGTCATGGCTGCAAAGCCTGCACAAGGTTCCGAAAGATCTGACTTAGATCGTCTTCGCCAAGAAAACGTCGCATTGCGAGAGGAACTGCGAAGTCTTCGCGAAGAAGTTGTCAGCGAGAGAAAAAGTCATGTTCAACTGGCAGAGAATCGTCAAGCTTCTCTTAAAGAAGACAGACGAAAACTCCAGAGTTTTGCAGATTCCCTGGCCGAGGAAAATGCACAGTTGAAAGGAAGAATGAACGGTTTCCAAGGACGCCGTGGGAGTCAAAACGGCCGTGGTTTTGGCGGGCTTTTGGAGTCTAATTTAGGAGAGAGATTTGAAACGATGCACAGAGATTTGATGGAAAGTGGTTTCATGTCGAATTTGAAAGGAAAAAACATGGTTAATGAAGGTAAAGTTATGGCTCTTGAAGGACGCTGTGCCTCATGCTGTTAATAACGATAATATTGACGGGAAAAGTGGTTGGATTATTCGAACCGATAACCAAAACAAACCATCGCCAAACCAATAGATCGTGGAGATTAAGAAATTCTAATTTAATTAATATAATTTCATGGTATTAAAACAACTATTAAATACCATTTTAGTCTAACTTTATGCTTGAACTCTATAGTATAAATGATGTTTTGGTTCTACTAAAATGACTGCATTAAATCGTTGCACATCACGACATTATTTTTGATGTTGGACTTGTTAGGAATATTTAATTTATTATTTGTTTACATTTTGAAATGATAACAATTCAAATACTACGTTACTACGTTCAGATCACCATTCACAAGGCTATTCAACCTTTCTAAATATACAGAATAAGTTATATTATACATATTCCATGTACATTGTTGTATTGTGAGCTTATTTATGTCTGATTGATTGTCTTGGTTATCGTAAAAGTATCATCATTTATGCATGCATAGAGTGCCAAGCTATTCATTTGGTCACAGCTATCTTGATATAAGAAAGGTATTGTTAAATGCTGTTGTGATTGTGTTATTGTTTCGAGTACAAAGGAAGCCATTGCAGTGTAAGTGTGGTAACACTTGAAGAGTAATTCTTGTGATCAGTTTCAAATGTAAACATTGACTACACTTCAATGTGCAATTTAATTATCTTTATTGGTCATCGTTTGATTTTGTTACTTTCTAATTGTTATAAGTTAGTCCTACTTTATCTCCATCATCATCATCATCATCATCATCATTATTATTATCATCATCATCATCATCATCTCTGTTACTCCTACTTACCCATCATCATCATCATCATCTCTGTTACTTCCACTGATACCATCAGCTAGGTACATGTAGCTGATGAAGTGCAATTTCTAATTTCTTTATTGCAGATGATACAGACATCCTTAAAGAGAATTTCCAAAGAATTATAACAGAACTTCTAAGTCTCCATGCTATGTTGACTAAGAGGGGAGAGTCTACCCTTCAAAGTAGCATGTTGTTATCACGCGGCATACAAGGTAATATTATGGAGTACAGTACAGGGAATTTATTATGTGAGCATCAAGATGAACCGCGTAAAGGTGCAGACACATGGTGCAACATTGAGCACAACATTGCTGACAGCATGTACTGTAGAGAGTTTGCAGAATCACAGGGCAGGAACAATAAAATAATTTTACTTGAGAAAGAATTCAATTCCTTAGGGGAAAGGTATTCCTTTATCCTGCCCAGTACAAACCCTCTATTAGCCACTTTAGAAACGAGTGGAGGACTGGAAACGAGTTTTAAGAATTAATCTAATTAAAAAATGAACCCCATCACAAGAAAGAGCATATCAGAATTAGTAAGTTTTAGGAGTTTGATAGGGTTTGGAGAAGCAGCAACTGAACTGCAGACATTTAAAAACTGCAAAAATTACAAAGAAATGTATGGTTGCTTGGGACAAGCGTCCCTACTAAACATACATTTCTTTGTAATTTTTGCGATTTTTGGAAAGCTGTTACTCGTTCAATATCTAACAAAACCTTTTGAAACTTTGTAATTATGCTAATTGTGATATGCTCTCTCTTGTGATTTTTTTAATTAGATTAATTCTTAAAAATCGTTCCCAGTTCTTCACTCGTTTCTAAAGTGGCTAATTGTGTGTCCATCCCTGCAATGTGTTGCTGGCAATGTTGCTACAAGATTGTGGCAGTGCGCTAATTAATTGTAAGCAATGTTGCAGGGGTGGACACACGATGCAACAAAACTGCCAGCAAGATTGCATGCAATGTTGCACCGAGTGTCCACACCTTAAGAATTGGCAGATAGAACTGAGAAAAGTAGCCACCAGAGTTTGCCCCTGTTTGACATGTCAAGACATTGCATTTTGGCAGTCATGTAGTTATGCACAGTAGAAAAAAATCATAATATTCATCAAAGGTTCAAAGGTTCATCACTATAAGCCATGGCCATGATCATTTTCATCATAGCCATCAGCAAGACTACACATACCATAATTATCCAGTAAATATACTAAATACAAGATGCTTTACAAAACGTTATTTTCCAGGGCCTAAAACAAGGGGTAAACCAAGCAATTTTTTCTCTGGTGACACGTCGTCCAGTCCTGATGACTTAGTGTATCTTACTGGTCCTGTTACAGAAAATACCTTACTCTGTGTCTTGGAGGATCGACTAAGATGTGGACACAGTATTGTATGTTCTTTGATAAATATAAAATGTATTATAAAATGTATTATTATTATTTATTATTAATATCCTTGCTTATGGAATCATGCGAAAGAGATAGTTTTCTTTGTGTTGTTCGCATAAAGTCGAACAATCGTCTTCAATCGACTTCATCATAGGAGTGAATGAGAATGTTTTCTCGGAGAGGGTATCTGATGGCTTGAACTAAGTTTTGGATGTTCACCATTTAACAAATGCCTGCAAAGCATGCTACTCTACACAAGTCTTTAATGAAGTACATGTACAATGTACCTCAGTGTTTTTTCTTGTTCCCAGACACAGGTGTAGGTGATGAGGAAAAGTGATTGATTGTTGTTCAAAAAATGTTGGGCTCCCTGTGGTTTAGAAACATTGCTAATAATATATAATAAATAAATCATCTTTATTACAAAAATAAAATTCAACAAACGTGAATCTTTAACAACAATATTAAATATAATAATACATATTAGAAAAGTATAATAAATGATAAATCTCTGAGCTCTATAAATCTCTGCTAGTTTATCTAAAGTATTTTTGATGATTGTTTTTGTTTGTGTTTTCAGACCAAATTGGGCCCAGCACTGGTTTCGTTAAACTCTTTTCAATGTACAACTGTGTCGAACCAATCATCACGAGTCTCGGCTGACATGATTTGCCTGGAATCAACTGTCAAACAAGCCATAGCCAAATTAACAGAAAAAGGAATTCCTCAAGCATTTGTCCTCAGGTAATAATACTTCATCAGTTTAGGCTTTGGATTCTCCATGAATGGCCTAATTACATTCGTTTTGGACTTCTCTCTAATCCACATACACATCGAAGGGGTCTGTGCAAGTAAATACTATTTATCTCTGACCAAAATCTAAATTCTCCTTTAGGTTCTTTGAATTCCATAGGAGAATTTGGATTTGGATCACAAGCCCTTGCACCATTCTTGCACGGACCCCTTTGATTTATGTAGCTTCATGGAAATACATGTCCATGTACCCTTAATGGTGGTAGGGTTAGAGGGTGCACCATCTACCCTTTGGAACATCCTTAGGGAAGGGGAGGGGGTAGAATGACAGAGAGGTTGCAAATGGAGCCAAGATAAATCCCCAAAAGTCCACAATGGTCAAAACTCAACCCCAAAAATATCTTACAGTGCATAATGTACATGTACATGTAACCCCAAAAAAGTTAATTTTTTTCCTTGGCGAAAAGGTGCTACTCAAAAATGTCCTTCAAAGAATTCCATTCCCAAAGACAGTTGAAATTTGTATATTTTAGTCCCCAAAAGGGCTTTTCACATACCAATCATTCTTATACCTGAGTACACCTCCTGGGGGAACATCTCTCTCTCTCTCTTTCTCTCACTTAGCATAATGTAAACTTTATTTCATTTCCAACTCTTCTAGTGGATGCAGTGGTAGTGGCAAGACGTATACATCAAAGGTTTTAGCAAGATCAATACTTGAACAAGGTGATGGAGGTTTGGAGTCTGATGTCTCCAAGGTAACATACCGGTATCTATAACCTGTTTAACTACTATAAGCACTCATTTAAATGAAGGCACAAGATGGTCCACATTTACTAACTGTTTCTTTATAATATTATTATACAATTGAAGGGGTCCATGCAATAACAACGTAAGTGACTTGTGATCAAAATCTGAATTCTCCTTTTAGATTCAAAGAAATTTAAGGAGAATTTAGAGTATGATCAGAGATCACTTACGTTGTTATTGCACGGACCCCTTCATTTTATTGGCAAGCTATCAATAGTTGCTAACAATCTTCTGACAACCCCTCCACAACACACAGTCAGTCAGTTTAAAGCAAAGTAAAAGTAAAGCAACCATATTTAACGTCGGTAACTCGTAACAGTAATTCAACTGACAAACCTGAGGCCGACGGTGCACACTTTACTCCCCTCTTTCTATCAGTGCTCCGTTGTACGGGTATTTAAAGCTGCACTGAGCTACACGGATTAGAAAGAAATCGAAACAAGGATGTGAGGTCATGAAGAATCGAACCGGCACCTCTTGCATAGTAGGCTGCACACTAACCAACTAAGCCATCCTTGCTCCTGCCTGTTTAATTAGTAGTACATGTACTATTAAACCTGCATATACAAGGTTGTCACTGGGTTTTTGAGAAGCAGGGTTTACATGTAGCTCAAAAGAAGGTGGCTCAACTAGCAACAAAACAACAGAATGATGTTCTTTAGCATTGGAAATGGCTGGCACAGAGTTTGGAGTAGCTGCTCAATTGTACTGCTGGTTGACAGCTAAATATCCCCAGTAGTTATCCATAAATCAATAATTGAAGGGCTCTCTGCAAGAACAACATAAGTGATCTCTGATCAAAATCTAAATTCTCCAAGAGAGTCTTTGAATTTCAAAGGAGAATTTGGATTTTGATCAAAAGTCACTTACCGGTACTCTGTTCTTCCAGGGAACCCTTCAATAATAATTATTATCAGCCAAATAATTAATTACGTTTTTTTCTGTAGCATTTTCTGGCTTCTGTCACGGTCTTGCATGCACTGGGTATGGCCAAAACACTATCGAACAGGGACACATCTAGAGTGGTGAGTGCAGGGTCTATTGAAATGCAGACTGAATATAGTCTAGTTACAAATAAAATCCATCATATATTGATTGTGATTAATGCTTGTTTTTAGGGTCATTTATACGAGTTTCACTTTGCTGATGGTCATGTTGCAAAAACCAAGATACAGTCCTACCAATTAGACACTGTAAGTATTTATGTTTCCAATTTTCTTTTCTCTCCCATTCATTTCTTACTTTCTTGCCATTTGAATTTTCATTATCGCATTCATTTTCCTCTGTTTTCTTGAAAGGTACTCTTTATCGATTGTCCAGCTGAAGTAACGTTTGTGCACTGATTTATGTTTCTAACTTTAGACCAGAGTGATAAAACAAACACCAGATGAAAGGAGTTATCATATTTTCTATGAAATGTTGTCTGGTATATAGTTACTCAAGATGAAAGAGGTGAGATGGCTTCTGTTAATACAAGTTTGCTATTCGAAATTTATAGCTGTCTGGTAACACAAAGTTGTCACACAACACAGCAATGTTGTTGTGTAACAAAGAATTGTCACACAACACACTATTATCATGCAGTATAGGGTTGTCACATGATAATGTTGTCATGTAGCACAAAGCTGTCACACAATTACACTATTATCATGCAGCATAGAGTTGTCACACAATACACATTTGTCATGCAGCATAGAGTTGTCACACAATACACAGTTGTCATGCAGCATAGAGTTGTCACACAATACACATTTGTCATGCAGCATAGAGTTGTCACACAATACACATTTGTCATGCAGCATAGAGTTGTCACACAATACACAGTTGTCATGCAGCATAGAATTGTCATACAACCATGTTGTCATGTAACAGAGAGTTGTCACACAATACACAGTTGTCATGCAGCATAGAATTGTCGTACAACCATGTTGTCATATAACAGAGAGTTGTCACACAATACACAGTTGTCATGCAGCATAGAGTTGTCACACAATACACAGTTGTCATGCAGCATAGAGTTGTCACACAATACACAGTTGTCATGCAGCATAGAGTTGTCACACAATACACAGTTGTCATGCAGCATAGAGTTGTCACACAATACACAGTTGTCATGCAGCATAGAGTTGTCACACAATACACAGTTGTCATGCAGCATAGATTTGTCACACAATACACAGTTGTCATGCAGCATAGATACAACACATCTTACATGCATGTATACAATGTATCATCATTGGTGAGGTTTCTTCTTGGATTATTTATTTGAAACCAGTGAGATAAAAAGTTTCATTGTGTAGCTTACGTTACTGACATGTATGTGCTTGGTTGATATCAACCTGGTGGTGGTTATTATCCTGGAAGCATTCAGCCAGGACAATATGCTAATTATCCACTGTACAGGAACAAAAGAAACTGAACCAATGATGATATAAGTGTAAAAATATGTTTCATGTTGTCAGGGGTTTCAATAGAAGCCGGTTACCGCTGGAGCTCCGGTGGCTACTTGCTGTTCCTCTGGCGGCTACTTTTGTTACTGTATAATTGTCTAGATCAAAAAATTGTTTTTCGGGCATATGGCTATTTTAAGCATTTCGTACAGCTACTATTAAAATTAATGGAACCTCTGGTTGTCTTTTGCCAGCTAAACTTCATCTGCAGGGCTACTCCTTCTATAATCTAAACTATCTCAGCGAATGCCCACTACCAACTGAAGATGAAGAAAATGAATTCAGAACACAGTTTGAAAGATGGAGGGTAAGTCAATATCAGAGTAGTCAGTATGATTTGGAAAGTCTTTATTATTAAAATCAGGGGACAGACAGACCTGTATGAGTAATGGCTCCTCATCATGGTCACATCAGGTGTGCTGTGCTGTGTCTTCTTTACACAAACTCTACACTACTGTCTAGACTGATGAACCATAAATGGGTTTGCATATTCTATGAGTAAATCACTATTGCAGCAAAGGAGGGGAAACTGATTGATGGTTACGTCATTCACTCCAAAGATATTCAGATCTACTAAATTTTACTATGTATTATTTGGAATTTTACTACCTGTAGGTTGGACTAAGCACACTGGGGATACCATTCCCTGACGCCCTTAGAATCCTGGCTGCTATCTTGTTGCTAGGCAACGTTCAGTTTGTTGAAGGAGAGGGACTGGAACTAGATGTAAAAGGAAATAATGGTATGCATTGACATGTACGTCTAGCACACTTAAAGTTTGCACCGTAACATATTGCAATAATTAAATTATTAGATTGCACTATTCTTGGGTTGCACGTTATGTCATAGCCGCCATGTTGGATGACAATGACAAAGCATTCCTCATTAGCTTCTCTTGTTAGATCATCCAACATGGTGGTTCTTTCATTGTTATTTATATCTCAAGGGATTTTGAGTCATGTGGTTGCAACCCAAGAATTCCAAAACACCATCATTTTTGGTCTTCATTGAGTTGAACCTCTCGTCTCTTCCTTACTACAAATGTCTGAAAATGGTGTTGTTTTGTTTTAATAGAAATCAAAGCAGTTGCAGCCTTACTTGGTGTTTCTGGTGTGTCATTGTACAGAGGGCTGACCACAAAAACCAAGAACCTTCGCGGGCAGATTTTTAGATCACTGTGTGAACCAGAAGTGGTTAGTAGTACAATTAGAGACCTTATGCAACAGGACAGCACAAGGACGGTGACAAAAAAAAAAAGAGCATGACCAACATGACAAGTTCTGAAAAACCTACTCATGTCTTCTACAGAAAAGGAGGGCAGTCAAGTAAACAAAACATTATGTTACGATGATCACTGCTAAACTTTCACCATTGCCATCATTGCACCATCCTTCCACCATTCTCGCACCGTCCTCGCACCATCCTTGCACGGTCCTCCCTGTTCCTATTGCATAAAGGTTCTATTGATACATTCTATATGCATTGAAAATGCTATGCATACAACAATCCCAACCCACTGTTCTGACAAAAGGTCTGTCCCAAGGGAGGGTGTGCAAAGGGTGGATCACAAGTTGTCCGTTGGACAAAATACTGTTGGAAAAATTCATTAGATAACCACACCATCTCATTCACTTGATTAAGATTTTTCCAAAATGATAAAAAATGAATAATAAATCTTCACTTATGTAAAAGTGCTGCTCTTTGAGCAAGTTACCAGGCATATTCAATGTTGGTGATCATGATGACATTATTTTACTATAAGTACGATATTATAGTGCTTTGGGAATTTTCTTATTCAGATTTGTATTCCCTCATGAGAATAGTAAGACAATTGGTGCTAATTATCTGACAAAAGAAAATGGGCAAAGCATTCTGGTACTTGTAGTATATGACGCCATCATGCAAGTCGCCTATTACTCTTACTCCAACGAAAGGCTAAGGCTTGAAATGTCAGTAAAGTTTATAAGTACTCTTTTTCACAGTGCTATAGATATCCTTTAACCTTTAAATTATCATTATACACCGACGCAGCCCATACTAGTGTACTCACTAGTTACCATTTTGATTCAATGATTGATATCCAGGCAAACTTCAATAGAGATGCCTTGGCCATGGCTCTGTATTCCCGTACCCTGGCAGCCATAGCAAGACGTGTTAATAGCTTCAAGAGACCAATGTCGTCCACTGTAACAGGGAACTCCACTCAGGGGTTGGCTGAGGTTAATCCTGGTTCACCCGGGCTGACTAATGGAGTGATGTCATCACCACAAGGTACTCGGTTGCGACCACTCATAAGCGACCATCTCTCCTAAGCGACCAGTTTTCCAAAATACCAAAAGTTCAGTTCCAAGTCAAATCACTATAGTTGGAACCACACATAAGCGATTACTTCTCGTAAGCAACCACAAAGCTTGATATTTTGGGTGGTCGCTTATGGGAGGTTCAACTGTATTTATTAATCGCGTATTATTGATACTTTATGGGGCAGGTCACGCAATTGGCTTTGGTAAAATAAGCATAATAAAACTAAAATAACGTCAATTGAAAATAATCAATATTATTAATAAATTATTGTTTTGATCATCTAACCACATAAGTCTTCGGAACATGTGCAACCCTACACAATGTATGATTTACGTTTGTGTGATTTGGGGCTGTGTGACAGTGTATGGTGTGTTGGGCTGCTACATCATCACTATCATCATCATCATTATTATTATTATTATCATCATCATCATCATCTAAGCTACATCTTCCGCTAGTGATGTTGGTAAACATGGAGAATATTGATGTGGTTGTGAATTGTTGTTGAGCATGTGATTTGTACAATATATGATGATGGGCAATTGACAGTACAATAAGAATAAAAAGAATGAGATGATGATGATTGTTGATGACAATGATCATAATCATAGATGAGGATAGCACTTGCAAAAAATGTAATGGTGAGGCTGATGACAAGGATTGAATTATGATGCAGTTGTCTTTGATAGTGATAGTGATAATAACAATGATGGCTGTCGCGTCCCGGAGGGAGCGGAGTGACAACCAACATTCCTGAGTCTTAATCCATGTTTAATCAGAAATATAGTCGGTGAAAACTACAATAAAGGTTAATAGAAACTATGAGATAGATTCGTGTACAATCGAATAATGTTAGGGTACAAAATACAAAAACTTACATCCTTACTGCTGGAACGAAGCTAAATGAGCTTTAAAGGAATACAACAAGTCAACATTAATACTGTCTCTGAGCCTCGTGTGAAAACGCTTTGTAACCACTCCCGGTCGTTTGTACGGTAGGAGACTGGTCCGACCGGAAGTAAACTGACTGATAGCTACATGTAACTGAACTGAATATAAGTAAATCTAACTCGTTAGTGTCTCTAGTCTTTACACTCCTCGCCCAAGGTTACTTGAAACCTTGCTCCCTTTCAACGTTTTCTTCACTTGGTAGGATCAGCACTAGATCGTGGATAGGACGTTCCAAGTTCTTTTTCACTCCATTCTCAGACAGCAAGATGTTTGCCTTTCTGACTCTTCCGTCTCTACTAGTTGTGGCTACCATTACTCGTCCAAGGCGCCAGTCGTTGCGATGAGCATTCTTGTCTTTGATGAGAACTATATCGCCAACTCTAACATCGCGTTCACGTTTGTTCCACTTCTGTCTTCTCTGTAATTCTTGTAGGTATTCGTTTTTCCAACGTACCCAAAATTGATCTGCTAGGTACTGGGCTCTCCTCCACCATCTTCGAGAGTACATGTCTGCTTTTGAGAAATCGCCAGGAGGAGCAAGCAGTGGGCGTGTCTTCATTGTCACTACCATGGCTGGCGTCAGCAGTTCTGGGACGTCTGCGTCAGGAGAAATCGTTGAGATAGGGCGAGCGTTGACTATTCCAGTCACTTCTGCAAGGAGTGTTATCAAGAGCTCATGCGTCAACTGAGGACTTCCCAGCTCCAAGAGCATGCCATCGAGAATACGTCTAATTGTTCCAATTTGGCGTTCCCAAACCCCACCAAAGTGCGAAGCACTGGGGGGATTGAAGAGCCATTCACAGCCTTGCTCTGTTAGATATCTCTGTATCGAATCTTGATCCATCTCCTTAAGGCTTCTGTCTAACTCGGATTTGCCTCCAATAAAATTTGTGCCACGATCACATCTCAAGGTGGTGGCTGGTCCACGGATGGAATAGAACCGACGTAGTGCACATATAAACGAGTTGGCATCCATTGTCTCGAGTACTTCGAGGTGAATAGCTCTACTGTTCAAGCATGTTAACACTAAACCCCAACGTTTAGAATTGAGAACTCCGCCTCTCGTCTTCTTTGTCTGGACAGTCCATGGACCGAACACATCAAACCCCACATGGGTGAATGGGGGAGGTGTGTCCGTCCTGTCAGCTGGCAGGTCGCTCATATGCTGTGTGAGTCGTTTTCCTCTCAGCTTCTTACAAGTGACGCATGAATGGATGATTTTTCTTACGAGTCTACGGCAGCCGATTATCCAGAATCCCGCTTGATGAATGGCTCCACCCGTTAACTGACGACCTTGATGGTGGACTCTCTCATGGTGATGAAGAGCTAGCAATTGAGATACGTGGTGATCCTTTGGTATGATCGCAGGGTGCTTCTCTGTGTAAGTGAGCTTCGATCTGCGTAGTCGTCCTCCAACCCTCAATACTCCATCGTCATCTAGGAAGGGATCTAGATCTGTGAGGATTGTCTTATATTTCTTGTGGCTGGAGACGGTATCTTCCGGTTCGTCGTTCTTGAGGTTATCAGTCATAAGGGCTGTGACTTCTTGCGTGAAGCTCTCGTTCTGAACGGTTTTGAGTATTGCTGTCTCAGCTTGCTTCAATTCTGCTGCAGTTGGGAGACGTGGAAGTCGGCGATGACTTTGACGTGTAGGAGGTGCGTCTTGTGGGATTGCGTTGTATCTCTTCTTGAACTCCTTAACGTATACGATGAGATTAGCTAATGCTCTACGGATCGTTGACCACTTAGAGAAGCGCTTGAACCTGTCAGACCCAAGTCCTTGTGTCTTTGTGACTTTCGTGGCATAGTTGTCTAGATGCTTTCGTACTTCTGGATCACTCTCGCTGATGTCAACCGTCATAGTACTCGGGCCAACCGGCTGGGACTGACTTAGAAATTCTGGACCACGCAGCCACGCTGAATCGTTCACCCTTCGGCCTTTATTCCTCTAGTTGCCAGGTCCGCTGGGTTTGCTGAGGTTTCTATGTACCGCCACTGAGATGGATCAGACACGCTACGTATGACTTGGACCCGATTGGCCACATAAACATAAAATCGCCGGCTTTCATTCTGGATATATCCAAGTACCACTTTGGAGTCTGTATAGAAGATGCTATCGTCTATCTGAAGGGTAGATTCGTTACAGAGTTTCCTTACAGTTTGCGTTGAAAGGACCGCGGCACAGAGTTCAAGGCGTGGAATGGTCGTCGCTTGTAGGGGTGTCATCCGCGACTGTCCAAGAAGAAAGGCAACACTTGTGTCTCCATTAGCGTCGAACTGGCGGAGGTAGATGGCGATTCCGATGCCATCCTTGCTGGCGTCAGAGAACGCGTGAATCTCGTTTCTGACCACTTGTCCAAAGCTCTTTGGGTGGTAACAACGGGGAAGCTGGATGTCCTCCAATTCTGACAGCTCTCTTCTCCAAGACTGCCACTGTTGCTTCAGGTTATCTGGTAGTGGGTCGTCCCATCCTAGAGGATTCTCATTATCTTTATTTCCCATGACGGTGAGTTGCCTGAGTAGTAGCTTTCCTCTTAAGATTACTGGCGCTGCAAGACCCAAGGGATCGTACACAGAATTAATGACAGACAGCACACCTCTGCGAGTGAATGGCTTGTCTTGGAGCGTAACGCTGAAAGTGAAGGTATCCTTTTCTAAGTCCCAACAGACTCCTAGGGAGCGCTGGGGCGGTAGTACGTCATGGTTAAGATCCAGGTTGCAGACACTCTTCGCGCGGTCACTTGCAGGAATCGCATCCATGACTTTGATGGAATTGGATACTACTTTGTGTAATCGTAGATTTGCTGTTGCTAGCATGGCTTGTGCATTCTTTATGAGGTCTACCATTTCGTCATCTGTCTGCCTCGACGCTAGTCCGTCGTCTACGTAGAAGTCGTTGTGTACGAACTCTTTAGCTGTTTTTCCAAACTTCTCCTCGCCATCATCCGCTGTCTTCCGCATTCCGTAGGTTGCTACAGCCGGGCTTGAGACACTGCCGAAAAGGTGCACCACCATTCTGTACTCGACAATGTCCTTGGAAGAGTCGTTATCTCTGAACCACAGGAAACGTAGAAAGTCTCGATGTTCCGGGTTCACATGGAACAAGTGGAACATTTGTTCTACATCACATGTTGCAGCCACGTTCTCATTGCGAAAACGAACAAGTACTCCAAGAAGGCTGTTCATTTGATCAGGACCGGCCAACAGTTGTTTGTTTAACGAGACGCCTTTATACTCGGCAGAGGCATCAAAAACCACACGAACTTGGTCCGGCTTCTTTGGGTGGTATACCCCGAAATGAGGTAGATACCAGGTGCGTCCATTGTTCATGCTTGTTTCTATTTCGTCAGACTGTATTGGGACGGCGTGTCCACGTTCGAGTACTTTGGCCATGAAGTTGAAGTAATCTTTCTCCAGTTGAGGTTTTCTTTTAAAGGAGTTGAGTAAGTTGTTAAGGCGACTCGCCGCTTGTTGTCTATTGTTGGGCATGGTGATGTTGCTTGAGCGGAAGGGAAGAGGCATCTCCCAGTTTCCCTGAGCGTTCTTGTGGATACCCTTTCCTACAACGTCTAGAAACCGACGGTCTTCCCACGATAAGCTGGCTTCGTTGTCGTCGGGTGTTGTGCAGTAAAGGTCTTCTCCATTGTATGACTCTTTAACTAGGAATACGTTCGTGCACGGAGTAACTTTGAGGCCCGATGTCTCTTTCTGGTTGACCGGTTGGGTATCTGTAGGCTGACTTAGTGCGGGCGGGTTTATCTTGGTAGCATGCACGGAAAGATGAACGGGACCGCCCATCCTGTTGAGACACATAGTTCCTGACACCGTCCAACCTAGAGCGAGTCTTTGTGCCCAAGGCGCTCCTCTAGGGCCGTTGCTGAAGTCTCTCACTTTGAGGAGTTCTGGGGCATCACGTCCGATGAGAGTTGGATCTTTGCCTTCGGGTCAAGAGGTGGGATATGGCATGCAATGTTGCGAAGGTGTGGGAATCGTTGTACCATCTGCGGTGTCGGAATCTCTTTCTTGTTTTGCGGGACGTAGTCGCACTCTATTAGGGTTGGTAGCCTGTGAGGTTCCCCTTCCATTGATTTAGCTATGATTCCTGAAACTCGTCGGCCTTGTTTCAGTTCCTTGACAGCGCTGCAGGTGGATAAGAGGTAATTTTCCTTTGGCGAGGTTTGTCCTAGTATGTCTGCGAGATCGGGGCTTATCATTGATGCATTGCTTTGTTCGTCTAAAACCGCATAGACTCTGTGGCTCAGCTGTGGTTGTTTCTCGGCGTAAACATCTACCAGGACGATCTTGCTACACGACTCGCTGACACATTCTGTGTTGGTGATTCCAGTGCATGATGTGCGTACCTCCTCGCCGTTGTCTCCAATCTCTTTCTTCCTTTTCTCCAAGTGAAGTATTGTCTGATGGCGGTCGCTGTTGCACTTCTCGCACGTAACTGTAGTGTTGCATTCTTTTGCCTGGTGTTTGCTCGATAGGCAACGAAAGCAAAGTCCCGCTTTCCGTATCCAGTCAGTCTTTGCTTGTAGTGTCTTCCGTCCAAAGGCTTTGCAGTCTGTGAGTTCATGGCCCTTCGCTTCGTGGAAAGGGCAGACTTTGTCTGTGATACTGTCTTCGCTTTCTGGCTTCGTCTCCGGTATCGCGTCTGATTTGTATGCTCTCACAGTTGTAGCAGGGTTTGGCGATGCGTAGCTTCGTCTCTCTTTTATCAACTTGTTGTCCTTAGAACTTGACACTCCTGTTGCAAGTACATTTGGGTGGTTTTTCAGCTTTGCTTGCCTCTGTATCAACATTGTGAACTTATGAAAACCCGGGTAGGCATCATCGTTATTTTCTGCGTAGTCTACAACTTGTCTCTCCCATTTTGCCTGCAGAAAATACGGCATCTTCTCGGTAATGGGGTTAATTGCATTAGGGAAGTTTAGACAGGCCAACCCTGGAAGGTTGGATAGTTGGCTGTCTGCGTCGGCGCATGCATCGGCGAAGGCCTGCAGCTTGTCTCTGTCTTTTTCGCTGAACTTCGCTGCTAAATGCAGTTTTCTAAGCAAGGCGTTGGTGATGACGGCTGTGTTTCCAAACCTTCTTTCCAGCTCGGTCCAAAGCTCTCTCAAAAGATTGGTAGGATCTTTGTATTGTCTCTTACGATAGTTGTCAACCAGTATCTGTGGCTCTCCCTTTGTGTACTCGCGTAGATAGTTGATCTCTTGTGCAGGAGATACGTCTGCGTCTTGTATCATTGCCTTGAATGCATTTTTCCACGGGTGGAAGAGCGTTGCATCTCCTCCAAACACGTCTGGGTGGCATTTGGGTAGACTTTGTCTTGCAAGGCTTGCGACGAGTTGTTTGTTTGTTGCTGTTATCTCTGCACTAACTGTGGTTGAGTTCAGTACTTGGTTGTTGGGTTCCCTGTGTTCTTGTTGGACGTTCACCCACTCCTGTGTTCTCGTGTCTGTGTTGATGTGCTCGCTCTCTTGAGAAAGAGCGAGACCTTCCATTTCTTCCTCTATCACGCTCTCAATGGCCTTGAGCTTGGCTCTAGCTACCGCCGCTAGCTTGTCTGCGGCTAGTACTGCCATGTCCCGGTTGTATTGGGCCAGTCGTAGTTTGTGTACGTGTTCTTCTTCCGCTTCCAGCTGTTTTCTTTGACTCTCTTTTTCAGCAATTAGTCGGTCATATTCTGCTTGTTCTTTGGCCGCAGCTAATTCTGCTATCGCTTTTCTTCTGGCTGAGCTAGATGACGTACATGACGATCTTGAACTGCGTGTATGGAAGGAACACACTGACCTCTGTGATGCAAATCCATCAGTTTTGACGTTTTCTCCGTTATTTTCACGTTGCGTGTGAATGTTCTCTCCATGTTTGTGTTCTCCGTTATTTTCACGTTGCATGTGAATGTTCTGTCCATGTTTGTCGTGTTCTCCGTTATTTTCACGTTGCATGTGAATGTTCTCTCCAATAATGCCCGCTGGCGCGTTTGACCGTGGGCTCGTGTCGACTCCGTACGGCAAGGTTGATGAACATGTGTTGTCGTTCATTATCGTGTATACTTGCGATTTAATGACTCCAAAACTACTCTGAATGTACTCCAGATGACTCCATGCTGCTCTGAAGGTGCTCCAAGTCAGATTCCAATTGAGGATTTTTCACTGTCGCGTCCCGGAGGGAGCGGAGTGACAACCAACATTCCTGAGTCTTAATCCATGTTTAATCAGAAATATAGTCGGTGAAAACTACAATAAAGGTTAATAGAAACTATGAGATAGATTCGTGTACAATCGAATAATGTTAGGGTACAAAATCATACAAAAACTTACATCCTTACTGCTGGAACGAAGCTAAATGAGCTTTAAAGGAATACAACAAGTCAACATTAATACTGTCTCTGAGCCTCGTGTGAAAACGCTTTGTAACCACTCCCGGTCGTTTGTACGGTAGGAGACTGGTCCGACCGGAAGTAAACTGACTGATAGCTACATGTAACTGAACTGAATATAAGTAAATCTAACTCGTTAGTGTCTCTAGTCTTTACAATGGCCATGATGATGATGATGGTGATGATATCGATGATAATGATGGCAATGATGATGATGACGATGATGGTGATGATGACCACGATGATGACAATGATGATGATGGTGATGATGACCACGATGATGATGACAATGATGATGATGGTGATGATGACAATGACGATGATGGTGATGATGACCACGATGATGATGACAACGATGATGATGATGACAACGATGATTGTAGGTAGTGCTCTGATAATTGTTGGTTTACTTATCAGGTTCTCCAATACTCAGTCCTGTTGGTTTTTCATGGAATGATCTGCCTTCCAGCCACAAAGGAGCTACAGGCCTCGTCACTGTAGTGGACATGTTTGGCTTCGAGAGTAGTAAGGTATCTATAGACCACAAGAGATCAGCAGGGCCCGGTTGTTCAAAAGGCGATTAGTGCTAATCCAGGATTATATCTTAAGAAAACTATTGACGCTAATCCAGGATTAGCACTAATCCCCTTTCGAACAACCAGCCCCAACCGGTTTTAAGTCATAGCTTGTACATTTGTGACACACATGCTTATGGTATTGTATCTGCACTGAAGGTGCTACCCTGTAGATAGAACATTGCAAAGACTGTTCTCAGGCATTCCTTTATTTTAGACAAACTGAAACCTTCCAAATGTGTTCTGACATCCAAAAGAATACTTTAACAAAATCTACATTTGGGAAAAGTTTCGTTTCTATAAACAAAATATTCAAGAAGTTACTACGGATCAAAAGAGAGTTTTGTATTTATTTATCAAGTGATACGTTTTGTTGTGTGTGTTTTTGTTTTTTCACGCTAAAGTGCTCATAACTTAATAATTTAATAATAATAATAATTTAATAATAATAATGATGATGATGATAATGATAATAATAATGATGATGATAATAATAATAATAATTTAATAATAATGATGATGATGATGATAAATGATGATGATGATGATGATAATAATAATGATGATGATGATAATAATAATTATAATTTAATAATAATGATGATGATGATGATAAATGATGATGGTGATGATGATAATAATAAGAACTTCCCAGGAGTTCAATATTTCATCATCATATTGTTTCAGATCAATCAGCTGGAGCAGATGTGCATCAATCTCTGTTCAGAGACATTACAGCATTTTTACAACACACACATATTCAAGAGCTCAGAGGAGTATTGTAGGTAAGGAGAGAAGCATTCTTCCTTCCTCGCTTCGACAAATAAACAGTTGTTGTTGTTGTTGTTGTTGCTGTTGTTATTGTTGTTGTTGTTGTTTGCCCGCTTTGGGCCGCTGACAAACACCGTTTTGTGGCTCTCCAGGGAGGAAGACATTTGCAGTGACTTGGATGTTGACTATGTTGACAACGCCTCGTGCATCGAGCTGATGACTTGTCAGAGAGCAGGCATCTTTACCTTGTTAGATGCAGAGACCGCATTTGCGAGGTAAGGCACTTCAAACCCCGTCTACACAGATGCGTTTGAAATCGTAAAAAAAAGCATGCATTTTGACGTCCTATCCACACAGGTTTTCAAGTGAAAACGCTCTTGAAACGTAACACTAATGACGTTCTTGAAAACGCGTCTGTGCGCGCAGCCCGAGTACTGACCACGTGTGGAGTTTCTCCAATCTAATGTACCATTGTTTCTTGTATTCAGAGGAACATGTCAGAGTTTTCTTCAGAAATTGAGGATGGAACACAAGGACAGTCCATGGTAAAGTATTTACTCAGTTCCTGTGTAAAGTAATTAGTAGTCAAAACGACCCCTATTGATGGGTGGGGTGTGGGGGTGGTACCATAATTTAGGGTGGGGTTGGGGTTGGGTGTGCAGCCTGGACCTCTTAACCCTGACCCTGTTTCAGTGCAACAAGGCGATTTTCGTACCCTGATTTCATCGTAAAACAATACGCACAGTAACCGTGGTTTCAGTGAACATTGCCAAATTGGTCACCCTGTGTCAGTTCTGAAAGACCGGCACAAATCACGACTAACTGACTTACTGACTTGTGCTGTAGAATAGTAGGTAGAATAATGTATAATTATCTTGTTGATTGTGTTTCCCATGTCGGTAGTTTCTATGATCCTGATCCAAAAAGTTCGTGTTTTGCTGTATCTCACCATGTTGATAATGTAAGTACTCAATCACGTGCAGGACACGTACAGGAGCCAACACCTGACACGTGCCATTACCTGTGGCGCTTTCCCATTGGACCAAACAGACCGGTCTGGAACTCATGTACTAGTTATGTAACTGGACCGCTCGCGTTCGTACCATTAGTTAGCTCTTTTCGTTTTTTTCCGTAGACGGTCTGGATGGAACTGGAAATCGCGGCCTGGTATCAAGGTAGTCCTTTTAGTGTGTCTTGTTCATAATCAAGATGACGGCTGCTTGAATTTTATTATTAAGATCAGAGGACAGACAGACCGGTCAACACGGCTAAATGGAAAGCGCACTTAGCTGGCGGTTTTGTAAGGGAGGGGGGAGGGGTGGGGAAAGCAAAGGAAATCCCCTCCCCCTCCCCCCTAAAGCCACCAAGGTTTCCTGGTTACGTAATATTTATTATTATCTGTTTGTTTTTTAATCACGTGGCTTTGCTTCTACCATCAGGTTGTGTACGATGCCCGAAGCCTCCTCGATATCAATAGAGACGCCATTCCAGACGACATTGTGTGCATATTTTCCAGACAGGTATGACCATTGGGAGCCCAAGCAAATTTTTAGTGTAAAATTTAAAAATGAAGGTACAGTCGAACCTCTATTAAGCGGCTACCCTCGGGGCAATGGCAAGTGGCCGCTTAATAGAGGTTCGACTGCACCTTCATTTTTTATAAAAAATTTACACTAAAAAATTGCTTGGGCTCCCTGTGGTATGCCAGCAGTTGTGCATGTGATCAAGAGTATTCGTGTTGCCGCCGCATACCATTTCATCATCATCTCTTTGTTTCATTTTAGAACTGTAATTTTGGCTTTGCCTCGCACCTTTTTACCAGCGATCTGAAGTCTGCACAAGGACAAACTGATGCCCCCAGGGGGGTACCACACAGGATCTCATCAACATTAGGGCCAGATACCATCAGGTATTGTTACTGTGGCAGTCGCTTCGTGGTGTACTTTTGTTGTTTATTGTATCCCCCGGGGGAGGACCTCAGGTATAATAGTGACGGGGGAGGGGTGTCAAAAAATGCCCATGGATCAGAATGTAATCCCCAAAATCCCGAGTTTTTTTCGCATTACAAATAAAGACATTTTGATACCAAATCAAATAAGCTACCGCTGTGATTTCTAACCCTCAAAAGTCCCCAACTCGCCAATTTCAAAGTTCAAAACGTCTTCTCACCTCCTCCCCGTCACTATCATACCTGAGCACTCCCCCCTCCTGGGGTTGTGGTCCTGTCTCTTACATAACAGTGATATTTTACTGTTATACAGCTTGGCAGGCAGCTACGATTATGCACAAACTACGTTTTCTCAAGACTTCCAGGTCAGTGACAATGTTACTTATACAAATGTAGAGTCGTTTTCGTATGAGTGGGAAGTAGTTACGGTAGTTCGTGTCGTGCCGTGACCGTGCCGTGTCCAAACATTCTGATTGGTTGAGTAATGATTTTGCGCGCTGATTGGTTGAATAGAATGACTTCGATTCCGTACCGTGACCGTAACTCCGTGCCGTAGGTTTACCACTCATACGAACACTACTCTAAGTAAGATATAAGTAACGACACTCATGCATGTCGTGTAGCTATTCCTCACATCCTTTCTTCCCTTCTTCAATCCTTGCATAGCTATAGAGTCGTTTTCGTATGAGTGGGAAACCTACGGTACCGTGACACTCAAATGGCTTTCTCTCTGAACCAATCAAAAAGCGTGCAGATTCATCTCATCCAATCAAACTCTTTCAATACGGCACAGTATCGTAGCTTTCTCACTCATACGAAAACGACTCTAAGAGATACTTATAGTGTGTATATATTGTATATATGTCAGTTCTATTGTAAAATTTGTAGCATGTCAATAGCTATTGTATACGATTGTTACTGTGAGCTACTACCTGCTGTATTCGTATATTTGGATTACGTACAAACAAACAAATATCTATCCCTATTGAAAGTAGTCACACTCTCAACCACACTAATTTGTTTCAATGCTGCATTTCTGTGGGCGCGTCTTTCGGGACGCACACAGGGAGCCCAAAATAGGTATTGCCTGCGCGCGCTCTACCACAGGAAACCCATCAAAAAATGACCCGCGCATACAAATAATAATAATTAAGTAGCCTCAGAATCAATGGTTGGGCTTCCTGTGTCTCAACGCATCGTATCGTAACAAACCTCTGTTGACAATGTTGTCTTTCTGTAGAGTAAACTAGATCATCTATTGAAGACACTGGTACAGGCTGAACCTACCTTTATACGTTGTATCAAGGTATAACAACAACAAGATTTTATTATTTGTGTTATTGTGACCCTCATTCGTGTATCTATTCCTCCCATCCTTTCTTCTCTTCAATGCTATATATATGCCCCTCTTTATTTATAGCCTGCATTCCTCTCTCATTTCTCCCCAAATCCTTCCATCCACCTTTACTTCCATTCTTTTATTTCTTTTTCCCATTACTTCATCAGTGTACCATTCATTCATCCATGATTCCCGCGTACCCTCGAAATCACTGATTGATTTACTTTGCGCTTTAGGTCAATCACCTCGAAAAGCCAAATGTATTCGATCGTAAAGTAGTCAGTCGACAGCTAAAAGCACTCCAAGTATTCGAGACAGTACAGCTTTTACTGTCAGGTACGTATTTCTTGATAGAGTCGTTTTCATATGAGTGGGAAGTAGTTACGGTACGGTTCGTGCCGTGCGATGCCCGTATCGCGCCATCATCGTGCGGTATCCAAGCATTCTGATTGGTTGAGCGATGATTTTTGCGCTCTGTGATTGGTTGAATACAATGTCTTCGATTCCGTACCGTGACCGTAACTCCGTACTGTAGGTTTCCCACTCATACGAAAACGACTCTATGTAACAGGACTGTTTGTGGCCTTAGTACCAGTCATAGTGTATTAAGGCGCGATCAAACGGTGCATGATAGCCGATGATAGTCGATGATAGTTGAAACGCGCGATCACGTTTGATCGCAAACTATCATCGACTATCATCGACTATCATCGACTATCATCAACTATCATCGACTATCATGCACTTTGAACATGTTCAAAAAGTTCATGATAGTCGATGATAGTTGATGATAGTTTTTCTTCGTTTGATCGGGTGCGTGATAGTTGATGATAGTCGATGATAGTTGGTGATAGTTCAACTATCATCGACTATCATGCACCGTTTGATCTCGCCTTTAGAGTAGTTTTCGTATGAGTGGAAAGTAGTTAGATGTACGGTACGGTTCGCGCCGTGCGGTGAGGGTACCGTGCGGTGACAGTCCCGTGCGGTGACAGTCCCGTATCCAAACATTCTGATTGGTTGTGCAATGATTTTGAGCGCTGTGATTGGTTGAATGGTATGTCTTCGATTCCGTACCGTGACCGTAACCCCTTGCCACAGAGTTCCCACTCATACGAAAACCACTCTATTGTTATCTCCAGAGGTCGCACATCATTCGCGGTTCGAAGCATTTGTTAAGAGATACGGTTCTCTTTCGACGCGCCCCCTTGGCGGCATAGAAGAGACTGGACCCGAGGACTGTACAGCCATCCTTGAGAGCCAATCAGAAGCATCATCTCATTCTTGGTTGCTAGGGAACAAATACGTATTCTACAGGTATGGTGATTAACATTTACTCGGGCTACCTGTGGTATGCAAAGTCTAATTTATTAATACTAATGGAGACCATGCTACGTAAATAATCATTGCGTCTTAAGGTGGCTCACCTTGATTACTCAGACGCACACTACCCCAACTTTGAACGGCTGATACTTCACTGTCTGAGCTCGGTCAGGTAAACTGCGTCACACATTTACTAGAGTTTGAATGAACTTTCCAAAAAAGTAGGTTTGATTGACATCGGCGTTAACATAGCAATGATAGGCTGACGTCTTAGTTTTTGCATATCAGTAATTTTCTCGACATCTAGACCTAAACTTTTAAATCGACTAATGTCTCTTATATTCTAGACGGAGATCTTCAAGACTGCAAAGTTTGACAACATTCTATGAGAGCGTTTTTAAAATATATTGGATTGAATATTTTCCAGCAAAAATGTAAATATTCGCCTTACTTTCTGTTATATCATCGATGCCAGTGTTTTCCTGACAGATCGAAACAATGTTTTCACCATATATCATTACTATGGCATAAAACTACTTGTCTTGAAAGTTTCATCAAGTTTGATGCACTAGATTTTAGTCGATGAAGCAAAAGTGATGTCATAAATATGCTCATTTTACTTACAGAAGTAACGTCTTTGTTACGGAAGCTTTTATTTCAAAGCTAGTGGATAGATATTTTTAAAAGTCTTTAGATCTGAAGTCTATCATGTCATGCTATATCTCTGTAAATTGCAAGCGCATTGAACCATTTTAAGGGTGCGAAATAAAACTAAAAGTATAAGGGACGTTTGCATTCATCTTCAAAAGTTTCATTGCCGTATTATTTGTTGACAGTTGGTTTATTTCCGGAATTTGTCTTTTGTCTATATTCTACATATTTCTGTGCTTTTAAATCAACAAACTTGCCATGCCTGCTTGCAACGCTTCGCCGCTGCCGGAGTGATCGTGAAAATGCTGATCTTAGTACAATGGCATTGACAGATAGGCTGCGGTCACGCAGATGTAACACGCTTGAAAAAAACTTGTATTCACCTATTGTATTTTCTTTTTGCCACAGTAAGTTTGTGTCCAATAAAGTTGTTAAAAACAAAACAATTTTATTAAAACAAACACAAAAACGATAAGATTGTACTGCAAGCTTCGTTTCTTCAATGCAATTTAATTTGTGCGCCTTGATGTGCTCATTCAGAATGGAAAAAAAGTGAATGCAACAAAAATATCATTCATTTCTAGAATGACCAAGAACTGTGTAACTGCAGTCAAAAATCTGAGAAATTGTTAATGTGAAAACAACAACGAACGCTATCCTACTTCTTAAAAAAATCGTTATGACAGCGTGATAGCTTGTGTGACCGCAGCCTATGTCAATGCCATTGTACTAAGATCAGCATTTTTACGATCACTCCGGCCGGCAGCGGCGAAGCGTTGCAAGCAGGCATGGCAAGTTTGTTGATTTAAAAGCACAGAAATATGTAGAATATAGACAAAAGACAAATTCCGGAAATAAACCAACTGTCAACAAATAATACGGCAATGAAACTTTTGAAGATGAATGCAAACGTCCCTTATACTTTTAGTTTTATTTCGCACCCTTAAAATGATTCAATGCGCTTGCAATTTACAGAGATATAGCATGACATGATAGACTTCAGATCTAAAGACTTTTAAAAATATCTATCCACTAGCTTTGAAATAAAAGCTTCCGTAACAAAGACGTTACTTCTGTAAGTAAAATGAGCATATTTATGACATCACTTTTGCTTCATCGACTAAAATCTAGTGCATCAAACTTGATGAAACTTTCAAGACAAGTAGTTTTATGCCATAGTAATGATATATGGTGAAAACATTGTTTCGATCTGTCAGGAAAACACTGGCATCGATGATATAACAGAAAGTAAGGCGAATATTTACATTTTTGCTGGAAAATATTCAATCCAATATATTTTAAAAACGCTCTCATAGAATGTTGTCAAACTTTGCAGTCTTGAAGATCTCCATCTAGAATATAAGAGACATTAGTCGATTTAAAAGTTTAGGTCTAGATGTCGAGAAAATTACTGATATGCAAAAACTAAGACGTCAGCCTATCATTGCTATGTTAACGCCGATGTCAATCAAACCTACTTTTTTGGAAAGTTCATTCAAACTCTAGTAAATGTGTGACGCAGTTTACCCGACCGAGCTCAGACAGTGAAGTATCAGCCGTTCAAAGTTGGGGTAGTGTGCGTCTGAGTAATCAAGGTGAGCCACCTTAAGTCTGGTTTTGGTTTTCAAGATGGAAAATGTTTGATTCTTATACTTGCGTTGGGCTCGTTTTTCACAGAGACATAAGGCCTCTTGTGTTTGCGCTTATGCTTGCGTCGCTATTGAAAACCAAGTATAAAGCACTCGTCCCTTGCATCCGCTACTCTCACGCACTAGACACACACGAGACACGCACACACGCACTAGACACACACGAGACATGCACACACGCACTAGACACACACGAGACACGCACACACGCACTAGACACACACGAGACACGCACACACGCACTAGACACACACGAGACACGCACTAGACACACGAGACACGCACACACGCACTAGACACACACGAGACACGCACTAGACACACACGAGACACACACTAGACACACACGACACACGCACTAGACACACACGCACACACGCACTAGACACACACGAGA